>OZ018334.1:51166375-51708875 GCA_963969495.1 Ceratothoa steindachneri
TTTTAAAACTCAAAGAATTACAGATGGTGAACTTCAGAAAATTTATAAAAATTTAACCATGGCTGCTTTTTTTTAGATTTAAAATTTTAATCTTAGTAGCGAAGCGAAAGCTTTCCCGGCGAAGCCATTGCCTGGTTGTTATTTATTTCTCTTTATGATGTTATATTCATATGTATATGCATATAAAAACTTTACGACCTCTGTAGTTATCTAATTTCCTAAAATTTCCGAGATGTGAGGTTAGCAACCAATGCTATATCCCACACGAAAATGAAAAGTTGTTTTCAAGTATTCCAAGTACTTTCAAACTTTATTCAGTTCAAGGAAAACTATGACAAAGAGAATAAGATAACAGAGTATATATATATATATATATATATATATATATATATATATATATATATATATATATATATATATATATATATATATATATATATATATATATATATATATATATATATATATATATATATATAGCTCGGAAGGTCCAGCTCCGCCTCTCAAACAAACAACAAATCACAAATGGGTGAGGAGAAGTATTTAAGGGTGAACGAATTCAAAGCCATTAGCTAGACTGTAAATCAAAGGCAAAGGATATGAGCCAGGAGCGGGGGGTGGGGAGAGAGGATTAACGCATGCGAGTTAGACGAAAAGGGGAGGGACTTTTAAATGGAACCAAGAAAAAAAGAAAGAAAGAACAAGAATCGAAGATAAAAATATAACAAAGAGACATCATCAACAAAACTACAAAAAATAATCAAACTCAATACAAAAATAAGACAAGCGCTTGAGATCAATCTTTTAAAATTGTTAAAGTGATGAAAATATTTCCTTCAATAACATCATTTCAATGGTAAATTAATTAACTTAATTCCGATTGATTAAATGATCATTTCGGAACAAGGTCAACAAACCTAAGTCACGTGCTCTCAATTATTCTGATTTATGACCTTCAAAATTTTCAATAATTGGGGTAATCCGACCCAAAATTATTTTTCTTTTAATAATTACCTAACTAACTTTGAGAGGACATTGTTAATTATATCATTCGAAAGAGAATGTAAAACAACCTAAGGGTTTCAAATTTCGTTAGAATCGGCCGAATAGTTATGATGTTATTGCCAAAAAACACATTGAAAAGTAAAACGGTTACCCTCCGATCGACCACCCGACCTACGAACCGACATAGTAACACAGATTCGCGTCCACGCGACTAAAAATGGACGAAGAGAGATATTCTCCACGTCTAACATTATATTTATGTTGCTTGAGTCGTATTGAAATATGTTTACCTGTCTCCCATAGTATTTACTAGCACGACCGGACTGAATAAACACCACCTATATTTTGCTTTACTATTTTGAACAAGAATTTTATACATAGTAGATTGATACCGAAATTCAAGAATAATGTTCGTGGGTTTTGTTTTTTTTTAGGGGGGGGGGGGTAAGGAGAGGGAAGGGAAGTGATAGACTCCTAAAATGGTACAACAAGTATTTTTTTTTTACAAATGTCCGTAATTTAAGTCTTTATCCGAGTTGAGGCGATTTAACAAAAAAAAAATTATACAGGTAACATAATGTGTAGACAATCTCAAAGATTAGAGCGATAATAAATTCAGGGCTCATCTCACGTAAAGCACGTAATAACATGGAAGAAAAGGCTGCGTTTAACTTTAGGACTATGTGCAGAATATAAGTGGAAATAGAAGGGATAAACAGAAAATTTGAAACCAGATGGAATTCTGTGAATAAGAAGATCGAGGAAGGAAAAAGTTATATTATTTTCAATCTCGTGGGTAAAGTTTCATAAGAAAATAATATCTTGTGAAATGGGCCTTAAACAAATTATATATATATATATATATATATATATATATATATATATATATATATATATATATATATATATATATATATATATATATATATATGGGAAGGAGTCTTATTTCAAAGAACTCCCTATATAATTTATAAAGAAGGGATAAAAAAAATTACCCATTCTAAACCCAACCTTTGTATATAGATATATATATATATATATATATATATATATATATATATATATATATATATATATATATATATATATATATATATACAAAGAATGCAGCTACAGGATCTGCGGGTGATTATACAACCACCACAGGGCTATGGCATTTTTATTTTCTATCTTTCAAATAAAATTCGAAGACAGAAAGAAAGATGCAGAAACCTGGTGTAGCTGACTATAAAAACATATAGTACAAGAGAAAATAAGAATTGGACGCGAATGAGCAAATGAGACAAGAAACCGGAGTTTTTTTAAAGGCAAGAGAAAGGGACATTAGAAGAATCCAGAATCAAAGGGAGCAGAGGGCGGCACAGTGAAGGCGATCCTTTACCGAGAAGACAGAAATAACGCCAGGGGGAAAAAGTTTTGAATTCCTGGCCGGGACTCGAACCCGGGTTTCTTGTCTCATTTGTTCATTCGCGTCCAATTCTTATTTTCTCTTGTACTATATATATATATATATATATATATATATATATATATATATATATATATATATATATATATATATATATATATATATATATATATATAAGAATAAAACAAAAGTAAACAAAGTTAAAAAACTAAACAAGGCAAAAGTAGTTAACAACTACAGAAAGGTTAGCCTAGCGCTGACCCAACGTGAGTGGAGGACGAAGAGAAAAAGTGTAAAAAGAAATAGGCCTGGGATGCCCACTGCTCCAGGGCAAATACAAATTTCCTTCATAACTATCTACAACTTCTACACATTTTCACCACTTATTCCATCAAGTCAAGTCACGTAAAATTATCCGCCAAATGAAAAGTTACAATTTTTGGTACACAATGAAATAAGTATCATGAAAGTACTAACCCTAGGAGATCAACATTGCGTAATTTATATCGAAAAAATCGCAATCTTTGCGTGAAAATTAAAACTCATGACCAAGGAGACGGAACATATTGAGAAAGTTTCGAGCATTTTCAGCCAATTCCTATTTATATGAAATACATTAATTGAATATTAAATAAGAAATGCAAAGTTATAGATAAGAAATTAGTGGAACAAAATTATAAATAAATCCCAGTTAATTAATACAAGTATATAAAAAATAGAGCATTACAGAAAAAATAAATAGTAATTCACGAATAATGCACATCATATGTAATTCAACACATAATAGAGAGTTAATAAAAATAAAATATACAAATTAGAAAAAAATTAAATGTAAAAAAATATATTAAAGCTATGTAAATAAAACTTTACCGACTTGAGTGATAGACAAGTAAACTTGGACACTGGCTCCAAATAAATGAAAAATCGACAACTAATCAATCGATCAGTTTAACTGTCGGTCAATGTTTTACAAAAGTCAGAGTAAAATGAATTAAAAATCAATCGATTGTCTAAATTTTGATTTAGAGATATAGAGTATAGTTGAAGACTGGCTAGAGTTAAATTGATTTAGATGAATAGTGAGTGATACCAAACTATTGAGTTCCAAGGATTTATCTACATAACCTCTAATTCTAAAATTTTGGTGTGAAAATGAAGATTTGCAATAGTTTAAAGTGGTTTCTCACCCACGAAAATTTGGGCTTAGCAATTGGTATGCCTGTATAATGAGAAACACCATGTTTACAAATCCTCAGCATTAATTGTAATATAGCGAGTTTGGCAACTCGCACACAAAAATTGATAGCCAACTCTAAGTATATGCCATGACATGGCAAGCCTTTACTTATGAGACAGGTAGTTATTAAGAGACTATTCGAATAAAGTAAAAGTTCGAATGTGGATAAATCTTTGAAAACAGGTCCTTAAAGTCATATGTTAATTTATAGGTAAGCGATCCTATGTAGGTTATTTAAATATACATTTTCGTGCTCTGTTCCAAATCTTTCGTCGTACCACTTGTTCCTGAGGGCGACCTGGGGTGGGGGTGGGTATGGGGGGGGGGGGGGGGCGGAGGCCCCCCTCATATAGCAACCCATACCTACTACGGCTCGAAACCGGCTTCCAGTAACCAAACACATATACGAATAACCAAACGCATATACGAATAATATATAAATATAAATTAGCAGCCGAGCAGCTTATCTTCAACTTTACCCCAAAAGGTATAATATTTATTTGTGAAAAGAAATCGAGGAAAGCTTATTTTATAACTACGACGAATTCTACAATTATTGTTGTTGGTAGTACTAGTTTTCTATTTGCCTTCTTCGGATCACGCGTTAAAGTGTAGGCTCTCGCGTGAGATAGGCCTCAGACATTGCAAATGTAGAAATGTAGGTAACAAGTATATACAAATAAAAATCCGATAGTAGGCCTCGATTGCTTGCTGGAGAATTGGTTGACTGAGAAACTTTCGTCCCTGAACACTCGTGTGAAAGGAAAAAAATATATTGAGAAAATTTCGTGAATCGATGATGGAATTGCGCGTGCGTCGGTCGGCACGTGTGTGTATATGTGATGCTCCGTGGTTCATTGATCTTTTGAACGGTGTAAGGTACATTCCTCCATTTATTATATAAGTACCGCTATGCAAAGGAAAGGAAATATTTTGCTCCAAATTTTCCCTATCTAACATGGCGACCGAATTTACCCTTCCTGTTTTAAGATTGATTCGCGGTGATTATAAAGTGTAAATCTGAAAGGCTATTTTAATCGGAAAGCTGTGTATGAATCCCCCCGCCAAAATAGCCTTGTCAAAATATACGATTAATATAACTTTATACACACGCTTATGTAAACACTTATACGCACATAGCCTCTTAATTTAGTCCATCAAACTCCTCTCATAAATCGAAAGTTTGTGGTTCCAATTTTAGATGGGGATTGGCAACGTTCAAGTGAGTAATGAGATTGAGCATATTTGGGGTTTTAATGCTGTGCAAAATGACGGTAATTTACTAAAAACAAGTTAACACTTTAAAAAGGAGAGAGAGAGACCGCCATTTCGGCCATTAACAAATTATTCCTCGTCGATCATCCGCAGGCTTAAATTTAATCTCAAAGCCTAGGAGTCTTTCTGACACTACAGCATATTAGATGGATCGAGGTGGGGGAGGGGATATATACTACGCGCACACAATAAATACAGGATACCCCTAAAATATACCGACCCTCTCCGATTATTTGCATGTGCCACCTTACCACATAGCCTGCAAAGGCACTAAATATAGTTAGTACTTGTCTCTTACACAGGACAAGCATCTAAAGGGGGAGGAATGGCGCGCCATTCTCGGCGAGAACTTGGCGGCACTTGGCATCTATGACGTCACGTCATAAAGTTAACATAACATAACATAATTTCACGGATGACAAAAGCCACAAGGGCCTATCAAAGGTCATCCGCATAAGTAGTAAGTTGTGTGTGTTTTGGGGGTACAATTTCCCTTTTCTCACTGGTTGGGAGGGGGGGGGGGCAGATACTATAGACAAGCGCACACGCGTACTCAAAACTACATTATCCAGTGTATTCCTAAAGTCTGGACACAGGCAAAATATATATTTCAATAAAAAAAATAAAGTAAATAACATCTTCAATGTGATTCCCACCATTTGTGATGCACAATTCGATGCGCTTTTCGAGATTCATTCGATGAACCCAATTCGTTAACTCCAAATTTCTTAATTTGAGCACATTCATTTATGACGCGCTGTTCCCTCGGGTATCTCGTATCTTTATCACATTGAGTAAGTAAGTAGTAGTAAGTACATCATCTATTTTAGTATATATATACCCCCAGAAAAAGAAGTTAACGGGGTTAGGTCTGGTAAACGAAGAGACTATTGTGATATTTTTTATGTATCCCTAATTTAAGAACACCCTGTTTTGCTGAGGAAACAACGGAGTAAAAAGTTCCGGCCGATCAGCAAAGAAGGAGAAGACGAAAAAAAGTATATTGAGGACTTGGAAGGTACTTGAAGTTCGGTTGCGTTCCTGATCTTGATGAAAAAAGTGAGAAATTTGACAGAGATTTGATAGGTGTGAAAAGGGTTCTTGTTTAGGGCATCACACGTTTTCTTCTTTTTAATATATATATTTTTTTTAATTCCATTTTGCCTCCATCTGGTGGTTACTGGTGGTTGAGTTGATCGCATGTAATCATTTGTTTCCTTCTGATACTTTTACTTTTTATATATATATATATATATATATATATATATATATATATATATATATATATATATATATATATATATATATGCTAGCTTGTTAGCTGTTTACTTTTTATATTGTTTTATCTTTTTTGTTTTTCTTGAGCACTACGCCTGTTTTTTTATTATTTATTAATTTTTGTTATTTTATTTTATTTCTATATTTAGTTTGGGCAATTCGCCTCTTTTTTATTTTACCTTTTTGAGGCACTTTGCCTCTTTTTATTTTTTGCTGATGCGGGCACTTTGCCTCTTTTTTTCTTTTTTTTTACTGTTGTGGGCACTTTTCCTCTTTTATTCAGTTAATTACGGATTTTCGTTTCTTTTATTTGTTTAGTTTGGGTTTCTCGTATCGTTAGTTTTTTGTCTTAGCAGTGTGGTCTTCTTTAGGTGTAGGTTGCAATCAGGGCTTCCCAGGAGCAGTTTCTTCCGCTGGGGAAGAGAGTCCTCCTGTTGACGGTGTGCATCATAGGTCCTGGTATTTCTATGTCGATATCTAATGTTGGGAGCATTTGCTCCTCTATTTTGTCCCAAGTATTTCTCCCTTGCCTCTGGAGCTTCATATTTAGTGGCTTCAGACCTGCTCTTTCGTGCAGAACCGTCGGCCGAATATGGTCCAACTTGAGCGCACCAGCTATTAGCAGGGTTGCTTAGTTTTGCACTCTCTACATTTGCCTGAAAGAGGTAAAACTTGCCTGCGTTACCACTGCAGGGTACACTAATGTTGAGCGCACCTGTGCAGTGTATAGCTTTGTGAAGTTCTTTGCGCTGAGGTTTTTGAACCTGTAGATCTTGCCAGGTTCTCTTTTGACTAGGGAGATTCTACCGTTTATATGCTTCTTATAGCCTGTTGTGGTGACTTGCAATCCTAAGAATTTACCTTCTTTGGAATATGGGTATAATTCGTCGTTGGCGATGACATCCTCAAGCATTCAGCGGTTAACTGGGAGGATCTGGAACTTTAGGCGGTTTGTTTTTATCGTCCATTTTCTCTCGTACCTGTTAATGTTATTTATTTCGGCAGCTGTCTGTTTTGCTTGAAATCCAGCATTCCTATAGGGACTGGGGACGATTTGAGTGATGTCATCTGCGAACTGCAGATACATTACATCCTCCCCCACTGGAGCGGGTAGGTTCATTGTGTACACTAGGTACAGCAAAGGACTCAGACAGCTACTTGTGGGACACCCGCCTCGAGTTCGAATTCGGATCCTCTGTAGCCCTTGATCGAGATTTGGGCTCTCCATGATGTAATCACAGAGGACCCTTTCCAGGTTCGGGTTCAACTGGAGGGCTAAGATCTTTTATTGAACACCACATCTACATACTTCCCTTCAGCTTTGCAGCGGGCGAGGTTTTCCGTTCGAAGGGCGATAGCTGTTTCTGTTCCTCGTTTCTTGCGGAACCCGTGCTGTTGAAGGTTGTGGGCTTTCAGCTCTGTGAGCTGATCTTATAGCATGTTTGCCAGAAGCTTTTGGTATATTTTGCCCACAAACTATGAGAGATCTGCCTGTAGTTCACCATTTGATTGGGGGGTTTGTTCCCTTTGAAATAAAAATGATTTTCGCCACTTTTAAACCGTCAGGGAGTAGCCCGCATTCAGGGACGCGTTCAGGATGTTCGTGATTCCCCGAATTATCTGCTCTGGGGCATGTAGCAAGTTGTTTTTCGTGATGCCCGTCCAGCCTGGTGCCTTTTGTTTAAAGGATCTTACAGTCGCCATGGCCTCTTCTGTTATTGGGCGGCCATGGTCCGCCATCTCCCTCCATTCGTTAACGTAGTGGTGTGGGTTGTGGGTGTGTATACTGTATTATCTGATTGAAGTCATCAATTAGTAGGTCTTCGAATTCATGGTCGAACTCTTCATTGTCCTCAGGTTTTATCGAGAAAATATCCTTCCAGTACCGCCGGGTCCTCCAAGTAGTCATCGTCCTCTCTTATGCAGGTCTTTTCTCTACTTGGTAGTCCTTTTAGTTTTCGAATGTAGCGCCAGAATATTATCGGGTTCAATTCGTCATCCACCTTGGCTATCAGGCTGTCCAAGATCTCAGCCTGTTTAATGTTGATTACCAGCCTAAGTTCTTCGCTTAAGCGATGTAGGCGCGAGCTTCGTTCCCGGTTCGGTCTTGCCTTTCTTATTTCTTCGTACACCTCCCTGTGCACCCTCGCGATCTGGCGTATCTCTGTCCACCTGGGTTGTTGGGGAGTTTTGTACCTTGTTTTGGGGATGCACTCGCGTTCTGCCTCGATGATGTCGGTAGTTATCCTCTCCAGCTCCTTGTCTATCTCCTCCAATGTTGCCTCGTCTAGGTCAGCTGGTTCGAATCTACTGAGTTCTCTGTAGCACTCCCAGTAAGCCTCAGTGTAGCTTTTGTCGAGAGAGACCGGAACCCCGATCAGTGCGAGCAAGATTGTCGTCAGGATCGCTATATGGTCCCTGGGCACTGTTGGGCCTTGCTCGTTATTGTAGTTGAACGGGAAGTCGCCGCTTGTCATGATTATGTCAGGCCTTGTTGCTGACCTGTTGGCGATATAGGTTGGGAAGTCCGGCCCTACCTTTGGATGTTCCTTTCCATAATCATTTCCAAGTTACGACCCATTTCGTTCGTGTTACCATAGCCGGTTATTCGGCATCTGGCATTGATATCGCCCCCAAGAAATGCCATTCTGTGATGCCGGAACAATGTGTAGAAGTTATTGAGGGGCAGGTACGCTCTTCGTGGTGGTTGGTACGCTGCCGCTAGCACGAGGTTGCCCACCATGGTGGGCAGTTCCACTGTCACAAAGGACTCGTCCGGTTCCGGAAGGTGCATGTAGGAGATATTCCTTTTGATAGCGACAGCAGCACCGTCGAACCTTTCGAGTGGATGTTTTTTCATGACTACTTTGCAGCCCGGTATTTTTATACGACATGATCTTGTATCAATACCGTGCTCTGTCACTAGTATAATGTCTGGGTCAAGCACTCGGAATATGTTGCCATATTCCATTTCGAATTACTGGCTTTTCTCTTTCCTTAGTGTTTCTTGGTTGTTGCCTTCTTCCTATCGTTCCTTTTCTTCTTATCCGTAGAGGATAATTGCTCGCATGTGTTCGGATAGAGGTTCACGTTGTGGTTAAGGAGTGCCTTCTCGACTGTTTCCTCGTCGTGATATGAGTCATATCACCATTTGAACATTTTCCTCTTGATTCCCGTGAAGATTTTGGCGGGATCCATGTCTTTGGGGAAAGGAAATTGCCCTGATGCATAGATTGTGAGATTGATCCTATCTGCATAAAGGGGTTTCTTGGTTTCCCGTTTTCCTCTAGCGTGGCATTGTTTCTTGCTGGGGATCTCAGAGTCAGACGTGTCTCAAGAGTCCGAGGAGTCGTTGTCTCTTTTTTTTTCTTTTTGAGGTTGATTGCCCTTTTCTTTGCTTCTTCCCTCTTCTTTTTGGCCTCAATCTGCGGGTCGGGCCTTCTGCATTCTTCTTTCAATTTTGACTTTTGTGGTCTCTTTGCTTTCTCCTGGGCCTTGTGCCTCTATTTGTAGCTGCAAGACTCCTAATGGAGGTTTGTCCGGAAACCTCATTTCACTTAATCCATTTTGGGCCAGCATTCGATTTATTTTTTTGCCAAAAGTTCCCAGTTGAGTTAAATTCCTGACATGCGCATATAATATGCATGCCAGGATTTTTCGTTTTCGATACGATGGTACGTCATTTTACTCTGAGTGAGCATCCTTTGCTACCTGCACGTATGTAGTATTTCTCCTTATAGCCTCCTCTTCCTTGTTTTCTTGGTTTTTCCTACGGATTAGCTCCTTCTTTGGGCAGGCCATGGCCATCGTTCGATGCCCTTGCCCGCAATTTGCACATTTGTACGAGTTACTGCGGTTCTTCCAATGATGGCCAGTCTCACTGCACTTGGAGCATACCTCTTCTGGGGTTTGACAATCTTTAGTGGCCTGCTGCTCCATCTTATACCATCGGAAGCAGAATTGTATAAGGATAAACTTTTACCTCTCGATCTGTTCCCCGCTAATTTTATCATTGGACAGCAACAGCCCACATTCTTTTGTATGGTTTGCCATGATGGTATCGGAGAAGATGATTTTGAAGACGTGGGAGTAGTCCGGATTGTTGCGTATATTTCTAAACTTGATTAGTTCTGACACCTTAGCCCACGAGTGGTTCTTCATTATCTCATCTCGAATTTCTTTCGTGTGACCGCCAAATCCATGGACCGCGCTCCTATGGCTCAGGATCTGTGGAGGGATGACAGGTTGTAGGCCTATCTCCCGTAGTGTCTCCACATCCTTTTCTCTTTCACATATTGCCACATAACCTGTTGCGAAGGCCCAGTAGCCGTATCATGGCGACTCTCAGCCGTCCGTAGACGACCTCGAACACTTTATTCCTGGTCGGCCTGTTTTGTCCGCTGATAGTGCGCATAGGGATCTTTGCCCCGTTCTGCGCCATTTTCTTGCAAGGGTGTCCCCTCGGGGCTGTATCTTACTTAGAATGCTTCTTGAAATTTGTTTGCGTGTTCCACTTACGTAATGGCTCGTTTGCCGATGAATGAATCCTAGTTTTCCTTCATGTAACTTGATGGTAACCCCCTCTCTTTTGTAGCAGAGCTTCCATGAACATAAACTACCATATGGGATGGGTAATGATGAAGGGTGAACCCGGGGGAGGGGCTCTCGAGGTGTGATTGTATGGCAGACATTTTGTCGGTTAGCGCGGAATCAACCATCGCTAACCTCGAGGGTTTGGGTATCAGAACTGCGGCTGGCGTAGATAGAGACGGGTGATACTTCCCTCTATGGTTCTGACTGAACCCCCGAGGTAGAGAGGGGGAGGCGGCCCAATGTCCGGGTGCTTCTGATGCCGAGTTCCACAATGGGGTAATCCTCAAACCTGATTTCCCCGGCACGCCCAATTATGTCATTCACATAGGGTGGCATAGTTGGAACGAAGCTAAATGAGTGGCAGTATTTTAGGTATCCCAAAGGGGTTCAATCCTCTCAGCTCAGCTCAAATCCGTATTTTAGGTAGCCAAAAAGAGTTCGATTCTCTCAGATCGGCTCAAATTGATATTTTCGGGTATTAAGGGGTTCGAGCTCGTTTTTATTCATGGCGCAAAATGGTATTAAATCGGTATTTTAGTGCCAAGCTAGCACAAATCCCTATTTTAGTGCCGCGTAGGTCTTATGGTATATTTGAGTGCCGAGGAAGTTCGAATCCTCATTTAAGTGCGAGTGAATTTTCAGACACGTGGGTGAAATGCTCAATTTTGTGTCGGGTTCAAATCCATTTGAGTGCCAAGGAGGTTTAAATCCCTATAGTGAAACGGGAAAGCATCCGTATTTCCCATTGTCACTGGAGTTCAAATCCGCATTTTACTATCATCGGGCAAAATCCTTATTTGTGTTTAAAAGGGTTCGAATCTATTCTTGCTGACAAGTTGAATGTTATTTTGAGTGTCAAGTGGGAAAATTCTGTATTTTTAGTTCCAAGAGGGGGGGGGGGACGAAATCAGTAGTATAGAAATGAACCCCAGGGTCTTTGGTTGGTCTGTTTTCTTATAATCTTATTTTGGGGATGCCAAGGGGGAAAATCCCTATTTTCGAAGAGGGATATGTCACTTATTTTTAGTGTTATCGGGGGTGCATCCGTATTTTTAGTGCCAACGGGTGCCAAATCAGCATTGTTTACTGGCAGGTGAGATAAATTCGCATTTTAGAGTACCTGTGCTCTTCATTGTTAACTGGATACAAAATACCTCCTGTCCCAGGCAGACCTGTCTTGTGGCCTGAAGACTAACTATCCAGTTTTGGCAACGGGCTTTAGACGCTATCCAGTTTTGACAACGGGCTTTAGACGCTATCCAGTTTTGGCAACGGGCTTTATACGCTATCCAGTTTTGGCAACGGGCTTTTAGTCTAAAAAAAATAAAAGGTTTCCAGTACATATATTTCTCAATAATTTACTCTTGACCTATGTTTTATCATATACATGCTTGTTTTCTAGACCAAGGGTTCCCAACCGATTTTGGCTTATGGCCCGGGCCCTTAGGAACCTTATTTTTTCCTGTGGCCCATAATCATTACTTTCAATAGGTAATATGCAGTTTAACTCTACTTTAAAGGATAAAAGATATTAAAACAGCTATTTATATTCAGGTACAATTATATTTGTCTCATATATAGGACTATAAACATAGCAAAAATTAAACACTGGTTAACAAAAATGTAGTACTCTTTTAAAATAAATAATTAGTCTTACAAAAAATAAAATCCCTTAGCAAAATGAAATAAATATATCATCAACTCTTTATTCATTCAATGCGATCCTTGTGTTTCATGCAGTTTCACAAGTTTTTCAATATCAGGGTCTATAATTGTTAGAGGCAGACGAAGATCACCTCTTCTTACTATTTCTAAGCGGCTGCGAGCTTTTTATAGGAGGTGTGACACTTTACTAAAACCCGACTCAACCAGATAAGAAGTAGGAAAAGCAATAAAATAAAATTTTACTTCGTCCCAAAGAAAATGGTATTTCATAGCAATTTCATGACTTGTCCATAAGTTCCTGACACCATGCTGAAAACTAGTCAGAGAAGTTTGATCACTCTGTAACTCAATGAGGCTTTCTTGTAATCTGATATCAACATCAGCTGCATTAATTCCAAATGGGTCTACTACCCAACCTGTAATGTCCAGTTGTAGAAGATCTCTGAACGTAACTTCCATATCACTATGCAATTTCTCCAAATGATCAATGTATACTAAAATATCATCTTCTTTCAGCTCACTCTCAATAGTGCGGAGGGTTGGAAACTGTATCAACTCTTTTCGCCCCATATTTGTCTTGAACAGCTTAATTTTCCCATAAATGCACAAATAGACTCTTTGCAAGTTAAAATATTGGCATTTTTACCTTGTAGCTGTTTGTTCAAGATATTTAGCTTTTCAAATATGTCTGTAAGGTAGAATATGTCACATTTGGCAGTAATGATTCTTACTCCGAGCTGCTTAACATTCAGAAATAACACAACACTATCCCAAAGTGCAATGAAGCGATTCAGACAATTGCCCTTAGAAAGCCATCGCACCTCTGTATGCAAAAGTAGGCTCTCAAACCCTTCTTCATTGGTAGCACAGAGTTGTCGGAAAAGACGCTCTTGAAGTGGATTTGACTTCGTAAGGTTGACTGTTATGATTGCAATCAGATGTTGACGGTGGACAACACAGTATATGCAAAAAAACTTTAGGTACAGCCTCTTTTAAATGTGCAATAAATCCCTTATATCTACCTACCATATCAGCGGCGCCATCAGTTGCACAAGCCATAATATTCCCAAGTGGAATATCATTTTCTTTGAAATAGGTCACTACTTCTTTGAAAATTGTTTCGCCTTTAGTATCTGTCACAAGGCTGCGGATAAAAGCATTTCTTCTCTGAGTTGATCTTTATCAAAAAACCTAACACACGTCATGAGAAGGGCTTCGTTATCACGTAATAACGTTTCATCAATTTGTAATGCAAAGGTCTTTACTTGTAAATGTTTAACGAGTTTTTCCTCTACATCCTTTGCCATTTCGTCAATATGTCTTGATACTGTATTGTTGCTCAGCGGAATGACTTAAGTGATGTTGGGGGGATTTTGTTGCATGACAGTTGAAATAACCACAGATACTGAAGGCAAAATCAATTCTTCGCCAATATTATGAGGTTTTCCCGATTTCGCGATTAGCTTGGAAATCATAAGATGCAATTAAACCTTTGTCTAGTTTTGCCAAATATATCTTTAATACTGCTCCTTGCTTCGAAATCATCCCGCAGCTTTTTAAAGTAATCTAATGTTTTGTCTTTTTTGTCCTTGTGCTTATTCTCTAAATGTATTTTAAGCTTACTTGGTCGCATACTATCATTAGAAAGTGTAGCCATACATAAAAGACACAATGGCTGTGTTATATTTTCTGGTGAATGTATAAAACCATAAGCTAAATACTCACTGGAGTATTGTCGACATTTTTTCTTCGTTGCCGTAGGCATGGGTAATCTGTGCAGAAGAAATTTACTATATTAATAATATATATATATTACATTTTAGAGCCGAAGCTCACCGCAACAGAATGAAAGGCGCTTATCTCAGCGGCGAAAATGAAGAGTATTTCTGAGAAAAGACTCAGAAACAACCTCCATTCCCTGTGCAGAGCACTGAGTCTGTGCCCAACACCAACTCCTATTACAGTCAGCCACGAAAATTTCAGACATGTCCCCAAAATAGAAACGGTCATTAAAATAGCTGCATTGAAAAAATTTTTTTCTTTTTTGTGCTAAATACTTGCCTTTGATGGTAAATATTTGACACCAAAAAAGAACCGCAAAACAATGCAACTATTTTTATGAGCGTTTCTATTAATTGGACATGTCCGAAATTTTCGTTGTTGATTGGATATCCTGGTAATCTGTACCTGTACCTAAATGCAAAACAGCAGAAATGTACTCCCTCAGGGGGGTAGATCTGCATTAATTTTATTAATATATTATATATACATATATATTACTCAAACTAATGCAGATACAAAACGATAATTACAATCATCAGAATCTAAGATTAACTGCTAATCTCGTAAATAAGGCCTAAGTGAAACCGAAGTCAAGAAAAAATGATTTGGTGTAGGCCTAGCAATGGCACACTTTACTTACAAACAAAAATGCTCAGTTATTTACTTATAAAAGTCTTATATTATTGTGCTTGTGGCAATCTATTATAATTTTAAAAACTAGTAAAATTACTACAACTTCGCAGTATTAGGGTAAACAAATAAAAGCTACTTACATACTATAACGCCGAACCACTTGATAAACAGACTGTAAAGATTTAAAGTTCCACCTGAAGTATTTTCATCAAGCCAACAACGGTGCCAGGCGCATAACGATCAAGCGCACAATGGAGTGCGCCGCAGAATAAGCTTGTAAGATGCAAAATATTTGTTTATTGATTAATGTAAATCCTATTATGCTAATAAAATATTTAAAAAAAGGGAAAATATATGAAGTAATATTTTTAAAATGTAATTCAACTGCATAAATTAAAATTAGGTACTGCCCTAACTATAATTCAGGTTTCAATAGCCCCCTTCATGGATCTGTGGCCCCTCTAAAGCTTAAAATTTTCCTGTGGCCCCCTTCAGATGTGCCATGGCCCCCGGTTGGGAAACCCTGTTCTAGACCTCAAGGCAAGAAAAAAACTTTTATCGGAATTCTTTTGATATACTGAAAAGAAAATATCCTCAGAGCTCTCTTTCCTTTATCTAATTTCCTTTCATATACGAAAAAGTTATAAAAAAAACGGCCAATTTTTAACTCTAAAGAAAATCTTAGAAATCACTTTGATAAAGGCTTCAAATATGCTCACAAACTATAATTCAAACTGTTAAAAAAAAATGTATTCCTAAAATTGAGCGTTATGGATAATTTATTATTCCTAACACTAGATTTTAAAAATGAAATTTTTTGAACAGTTTGAGTTTTTTAAAAAAAAATTAACATCATGAAACTTTTTGAAATCAAGGGCTACAGTTTCAAGGGAACAGTTTAATTTTTTTTTTTTAAATTCTCTTAGTTCAAGTGACTGTATTTTATTGTAATTTTATTTTAAAAAATTTAACATAATGAAACTTTTTGAAATCAAGGGCTATTATTCAATGATTTGGAGTTTTTTTTTAAAGAAAACGATTGGAAAAGAGTTTTTGCCAAATTATTAAAATTATTGGTGTTTTTTCGTACATTTGAAGCTTTTATCAAAGTCCTTTTTAAGAGTTCAGAAAAATAAATATGATTATCAAATGTTTGGGAATTTAAATAAATAACTAATGAAAAATAGCGAAGTTCATAAAATGAAGTAAAATTAAGGCATGATTTTGGTGGGGAGGGGCGTATATAAAAGCAAATTAGATGGAGGGGGAGAGTAAGACCTTTGACGATTGTCTTTACCTAATATCAAGAGAATTCCCGCAAAAGTTTTTTCTTGCTTTTAGGCCTAGAAAATAAGTATTGATATGAAAAATTCTTGACTATGAGTAAATTATTAAGAGATGCAAGAGGTGCGGCCTCGCCCTTCCTCCCTACCTGCTGATCTGGCCTACAACCTATCCGGGTTTGACAACGGCCTTTTGATCTAAAAAAAAAATTAGACTTTACATTACTTATCTCCTAATTTTTTCCACATCGATGCTTATTTTCTAGGCCTAAAGGCCAGAAAAAAATGTTCAATATATTTATAAATAGGGAAAAAAACAATCCTCAGAATCTTCTTTTCGCTATCTAAATTTGCTCAAATAATTTCATTTCGCTTTATTCGTTTTTAAAGGGTTATTAGCTATTTCCTCCTGATGAAGATTAACATTGGAAATCTATTTTCGAAATTACAGATAAAAGAATAAATTTTCTGAACTTTAACATTTGTAATTCTTTTTGTTTCTAAAAATTCCCAAACATTCTATAATCCTATTTATTTTTATGAACACCACCCATTTGTTTTTTTAAACTTTAAAGGAACTCTTAGAATGAACTTGGATAAAACTTAAAATATAAAGGTCATAACCGAATTAAGAAAATATCTATTATTCAAAACCTCCCAAAAATCTCATTCTTAAAATATAGTCTTATGGACGCACTGGAAACCTTTTAAATTTTTGTAGACCAAAACCCCGTTGCTGGAGTCAGATTGTCCATAGGCTCCAAACCGAAAGTCTGCCTGCGAAGCGCAAGCTCCTCCTGTAAGGAGTAGCGAAGCCGCTCCTCTCCTATCACTTATATGGCTTATAATAATTACTTACAGGATCAAAATATCTGTTAAAATGTTAAACTACAAACCGACCAACTAAATATGAAAGGTAGTGACGAGTTTAAGTTAACAGAATTGGCTACTCCTGTGCGGCTTATGAAAAGTGAGAACAGACGTATTTAGTTTAAGTTAGAAAGATCAACTTAAAATTGATTTTGCGTCCAAAACCTTTTATTATCAAGCAGTTTATTAAGAGTGAGAAAGGACTTGACAAATTAGAGTTTGAAGATTATATTTACTAGCAAGAATCCGACCTGCTGGGGTTTTTTTCTAGGTCTACAGGCTTGTTCGCTTCGCTCAGAATATTAAAAAAAAATGTACGAGAAAAAGTTTTGGTAATACTTCAGGTTTGGGGCGCACGGTAGGTGGCGCTGTTAGTAGGCTACAATATATCTCTTATGACGTCAGACGGTAGCTTCAGATGTGACCAATCACGGCGTTACATTTTTTTGTTGTTTTGGGGATTTGTAACTTTTAGTCTATATTATTTACTAAATATCTGCGCCTCTGCTCGTTTATAGTTTTTTCTAAGTTAGGTAGGGTTTCTTGATGTCTTTTATTGTTTTGTTTTTTTTCGTATTTTTTGTTTCACAGTGAACGATAACAGCTTCTTACTGGCAACGTCGTAGCTATAAATAGAACCCGCTTAGCATTTTTTTTCTGTTTCGTTATGGCTTTTTCGTTTTCTCTAGTTGTGCTTCTTCGTTATTCGAATTTGGCTTTATTTTGTATAATGGCGAAAAACTTTTAGATTATTAAGAGGCGCATAAACTAATCAAGAAACCTATAAAAGTAAGAATTGTTTGTCATTAGGTTAGGTTTTTCGGCCAGTAAAAAGCTGTTGGGGGGGGGAAAAACCCAGTAAATTCAAGGGGACTGCTCGTGGGGGAGATAATACTGCGGGGGACCACCCTGCGATGATCCTGAGTTTCAATCAATTGGGGGTTTGGGGGGCGAAGCCCCCCAATATATACTCATATACAAAAAAATATAACGCCGTAATTGTTCACATCTGACGCTACCGTCTGACGTCATAAGACATATATTGTAGCCTATAAACAGCGCCACCTACCGTGCGCCCTGAAACTGAAGTGTTAGCAAAGTTTTTATTTCACAACAAATTCAAAAAAGTGGTTTAAAGAAAAAAAATCGTACACAATTTTTACAAAATGCACCGACGGATACATACAACCACACACACGCGCGTGAGCTAGGATCATTATAATAAGACCAGGCAATGGCTTCTCTACTAAGATTAAAATTTAAAATCTTAAAAAAAGCAGCCATGGTTAAATTTTTCTAAATTTTCTTAACTTCGCCAATTATAATAATTTAAAAAGGGAACTCTAAACTAAATTCCCCCCCTACCTTTCCAAATATTATGTTGCTAAAATATAGATTTATAAAAGAAATTATTTAGAAATAAATTTTCTGAACTTCACCATTTGTAATTCTTTGGGTTTTAAAAAATTCACAAAATTTCGATACTTATATTTATTTCTGAACTTTACCATTTTGTTTTTTGATATTATAAAAGAATTATTAGAAATAACTTTGATAAAAAGCATAAGTCATAACCAAACTAAGATGAAATTATTATTCAAATACTCAAAAAAATCCCCTTTTTAAATTATAGTTAGTGATTATGATGATGATCAATTAATAAATAAATAAATCAATGAAATTAAGTAGTTTTTTATACTTAGGGGGGCAATCGTCCTCCGGGGGAATTATCCTTGATGGACAATTGTCCTGGAGTCCCCGAGCACTGAGGGTTAGTGTTGTATGTCAGTCTTTTTCTCCCTTTCTTCTTCAGACTGCACTCCCCCTTCCTCGTTATTCGACGACTTATTGAAAATACCCCAGTTAGCGACCCCCCTCTCCCGAAAGCAGGGGTGGGGAATTAGAGGTGTCGCATACCCTCCTGATTTCCCGCCCGATTAGTTTAATGAGGGGACTACTTGGAACCTGCGTATAGCCATAATATTGAAAGAATCGCCTTCTGCGGAAAGTCATAAGGGCTCTACTACGAAGGCGGCCCTCTTACGAGATCGACAAAGACCTGCCAAGGCTACTTCCTAGATTAGAGTCCGCGCTCGTAAGTACGAACTTCTAATGGCGTCAGTGCTCTTTGAATACGAACTTGTGCTCTTAGGTAGGAACTTCTAACTGATAGTCCGTGCACTTAACTACGAACTGGTCTCTAACAGAGTCCAGGCTCTTAAATAGTAACTTCTACATTAACTCCTACTCTTAAGTATCAACTTCAACCTGAACTTGTGCTCTTAAGTACGGACTTCTACCTGAACTCGTGCACTTAAGTATGAACTACCTGAGCATGTGCTCTTAAGTATTAACTTGTAACTGAGTTTGTGCTCTAAAGTACAAACTTCTACATGAGAGACTCCGTGCTCTTAAGTATGAACTTGTACCTGAGCATGTGCTCTTAAGTACTAACTTATAACAGTCCGTGCTCTAAAGTACGAACTTCTAACAAGTCTGTGCTCTACCTATTTCTACCTGGATCTCCGTGCTCTTAAGTACGAAATTCTACCTGAGACTCCGTGCTGTTAAGTACGAACTTCTACCTGAGACTCCGTGCTCTTAAGTATGAACTTCTTCTACCTGAGCTTGTGCTCTTCATTACTAACTTGTAACTGAGTCCGTGCTCTAAAGTACGAACTTCTAACAAGTCAGTGACTTCTACCTGAATTCGATTATAAATTATCTTCTAAAAAAGTAAAAATCTATTAATAATTTTATTAAAATGTAATTCAACTAGAAAAATTAAAGACCTATAATATAGGCTTCAATAGGCTCGTGTGGCCCCAATGGAGTCTGTGGTCCCCCTCTAAATCTTAGCAATTTTCGTGTGGCCTCTTTCAAATCTAGGCCGTAGCTATATTGAGAGACACTTGCCTCACTTAATATTCCTCGCTTATTTTTTTTAAATTATCTCATTATTAAATTTACATTTATTTTGTCCAGTGATATCAATTGTTTTATTCGTATAAATAAATCCTAATCAATTATCTACTATATTAATTTCGGGTTGTCCGTAAAAATAACTGGTATTTTGCTACATTTAACTACATACCTAAGCTTTAGACGTAATTTCCAATTATTTGCCTAGGTAAAAATTTGATCCTGGTGTAGCAAATGTGCCATGACCCCCGGTTGGGAAACACTGGTCTAGATTAGGTCATTAGGGTAAATATATTTGTCCGTCTTATTTTTAGGCTAGGATCAATAACATGGAGGGTGGGAAGTTAGCCATTTTTAGTCCTGCCACAGTTTAGCCCTATTTGGTCATTAAATCACCCGAATTGACTCTTCTTTACTCCTCTTCTCTCCCTGACACTGTAATAACCCTCTCAATACAGTCACACCCAGCACAAATGTTATCCATTGCAAAAGATCCGCTCTATCCCCACCCTCCACCCCTAAATTCCGACACCCGTACGCCATTAATCCAAGAATAGCGTTCTAATATTACACATTGCTTTCACTCTCTCATTCTTTCTAACACTGAGAGCCTCTCATACCTTAGTGGATAACACGTTGGACTTCAGACGTCTAGGTGGCCGTTTCAATCTCAATGACGTTTGTAGGGAGCCAGTTGCCTTTGGGTGTGTTCGAGTCTGACGCGTTAGTCCAGACATCCCGATTCGTTCGCTCATGTCACCACACACAATCATTCAGGAAAGTTTGATTGTGCTTGTGTGCGAGAGCGATACGCAATGGGCGATGTTGTATCGAAAAACTGCCAGAACATGAGAGGTGGGGAAGGGAGATCATTAGGACCTCTTCCCCCGATGCCACCATGGTGGCGCCACTAATTTTTCCTGGTCACCAGCCACGCCAGCAGCAGTGGTCCTCGTACTCATGACCTCGCTGAAAGTCGCGTCTCGTTTCCATAGCTATGTACAGAGTGCCGTGGTTAAATTGTCATCTAACTTCTATATAAAATAAAATACAAAAGAGGGAGTTCATTTATACAAATATATTGACTAAAGTTAAATATTGGAGGATTCCTGTCCCATTCATTTTATTCAATGAAATCGCCCTAGGCCTCAAACCGCGGTCTCCAGGCGGTGTCGGAACCTGCTGTAGGCCTTCTCGAAAGTGCCATAAAAACTGGGGTGAACCTGGACCTAAAGCTCCACGCTGGTGCTGCAGGAGACTCGGTCTCTCATAGCCACGACCAACATATAATATAGTCCAGGGGGTGCAGTAAGGTAGGAAGCCAGATGTTCGGTTGTGATGTGGTCGAAGAAATTGTGTGACAGCCAAGACTGGGTCGTCCTGTTTGTGTCTTATGTTGCAGTGTCCAGTTTCTACACGTGTGGCCTTTCCAGCGGTCAACTCTTGGATCTAAGGCAACACCAACTCATCCATGGACTTTAGTCACCTTTATTGAGTCATAATATCCGTGGGGAAAATAACAGAGGCTTCCGAGACTCCGTACCACCCTCGTAATCAGAGCCTGACTCACACAACTCTTTCCTGATCATATCTGCACCTCAGATCGACACCCAAACACTCGCAGATCTTCGCATTGGATCTATCAGTGTGAATACCAAATAGCACAATAGTTTGCTTAAAAAAAATGTTGGGGGTGGGGAAGGATTTAATTCAGACATGGTATTGCTTCCTTCACCGACGATGCAAAAATGAGAGAGAACCGACGCCAAACAACACGCAGGGAATTCAGAATAGCACCAATGGTGACAAATTACCTACTGCACCTTGTACATGTAAACATGTGGTGGCGAAGCCGTTTTTGTAACCGGCCAAGCTGGTGGTGCCACCCCCCCAAAAAACATGGTGGCGTCGTGTTAAAGGGTTTAGCAGCGTCGATACGAGTTGATACCACATTTGGGTAAACTATGGATGAGTGGGGTCATTGTTTGCTACCCAAACATGCATGAACATAAATATACATGTTTGTTTTTTTTTGTCTTCTGTGCATAGTCCCCATTTATCCCAATTCTTGAATCCCCCTTTTCCCCCAATCCTTTTGGAATGGGGGAGAGTTGCGTGACTACGGTCAATTCACGAATAAATCCCGTGACTGCAACAATTTGCCATCGCCATTAACCATGTTTGAGGGGTCGGCATATTTTTTTTTTAACTCTTGCCGGCCGTCGCTTAGAGTCTTTCCCTCCTAACACTCCCCTTAACTCCCTTCACGTGTACATAGAGGCTTTCATATACAGTTAAGACTCCCCTTACCCTTATCCACGCGTGCATAGAGGCTTTCTTATACGGTTAAGACTCCCCTTACTCTTCACGTGTACATATAGGCTTTCATATACAGTTAAAACTCCCCTTAACCCCCTTCACGTGTACATAGAGGCTTTCATATACAGTTAAGACTCCCCTTACCCTTATCCACGCGTACATAGAGGCTTTCTTATACGGTTAAGACCCCTTACTCCACGTGTACATATAGGCTTTCATATACAGTTAAAACTCCTCTTACCCTTATCCACGCGTACATAGAGGCTTTCATATACAGTTAAGACCCCTTACCCATTTATGCGATGTAAGTGTTTCCAATGATGTGTATGTGTGTGAGTGAGAAAGATTTGATTTAAAAATGCTCCGAAGATCACTAAAAAATACCACATTATATTCCATGCCATCGAGTGAGACGCCTCGATCCTCTCTTCTTTCCCCCATTCTTTTCCATTGATTGACCATTGACCCCGTGCTTTTTCAAACGAGGGGAAAGGTTAAGAGGTCAATGAATAGGGGGTGGGGTAAATACAAGGAGGGAGAGGAGAAAATGATTTATAAATTCCTTTAAGGTCTTATGTAATTCTCTCGCATCACTACATGACTCCTTTGTTTATGTGGATCCTTTGTTTGGGAGTGACGCTGCCTGTCTCGGTTCCGTGGACAAATGGGGGCAAATAATGTTGCCTTCTATCCTTTGTTATATTTAGCAGCTCTATTTCTTCTCTATAGAAAAGTAGCTCATGATTACGATTCCTCGTTTGAGTGTACCACCTTATTCTTACCATTTGGCCGAATATCACACACTGGTGGTACATGCGTTTTAGTGGTTTTCTCACATACCTGAAACGTGAATGCAAAAGGCGTTTAAAATTTAGAACAATTCAGGCTTAAAGATATGACGAATAAGAACGCAAACACCAATTATGGATATAGTAAAAAACAAAAGAATAAATATTCTGAAGTAGACACATGTGTAGAATCTACTGGGTAAACCTCCGCCTCAAGGTAGACAACAGTTGTCTTAAGTTGGACACCTTTATATTTAATGAGGCCCATTGTCGAGGAATAGGTCACCACCTCAGACAATACGTCTATATATATATATATTTTTTTTTTTTTGACCCTTGTATCAAAAGAATGTTTAAGAATGATTTTAAAGATAAAATTTCTGAATTAATGATTACCACCTAGAAGTTATTTTAGCTTATTTATAAAAAAAAAATCCTTTCCTCATATTTTTCTTTTGTCATATTTTCTAGTTATCATGTGTAAACTTTTTTTGTTTTCATATTGTATATGTGATTCCTAAACATTGCCCCCCCCCCTTTTCTTTTGTAACCCGTAAACTTTTTTTCTTTTCTTTTTTTAACCCTGACGGCTCATCTCGTTAATAGGATTTTTCCAGGTATCTGCTAATCCCACCCCTTTTAATCTGCTTAGTAAAGGACCATTAGTCGAAAGGCCTCGCAGTTCTCCGTTGTTTCATTTTCCTCGTGGCTGTAACGTTATTCATATTTATATATATATATATATATATATATATATATATATATATATATATATATATATATATATATATATATATATATATATATATATATATATATATTGGTTGGTAGGAAAGGGATAAAAGCCACGAGAATATGTATATATACAGTTATATACAAATACATCTTCTAATGTACGTACGCGTCCTTCACTACGTACAAGTACGTTCACTTCGTAAAAGTAATCCGTCGATTACGAGGTATAAGAGTGCGATTTTATTGCAGGGGCCGATAGCGTTTAATGAGTTTACCAAGTTGCAGTTCAAGGATATATTTAAAGAGTGAAAACCAAAAATATAATTTTAATAAGTCACTAGTTAACATACGGGAAATATAGGAAATGTAAATAAGGATAATATTGACAGACTTTAAAAAAATTGGCAATCGGGTAACGTTAATTACTTTTTAATTAGCTTTTAAATGGGATACTATAAATCAGTTATACAGAAGGAATATTTAAAAGTCGGAAAGCGGGTCGATTAACGAGAGATGCAATCGTTTTACCTTAAAGGGAGTCTTCGGGGAAGAGGACTCCTTTAGCGAGTTGGCGCGGGAGAATGGAGACTGAAAATGGCTGTGATTCTTGCCCGAATATCCTGATGGTGACGAGGATAAAGGGGGGGGGGGACCAGAAGATGAGTTCACGATCCTTCTTGAAGACGGACGAAGGCACCTCTGCTCCAGAGAAGTGCAACCTCCAAAAATTGAGACTCTGACGCGGCTCGGCGCGAAATCTTACACGGGAAACTGGAGATCCTTGAAGGGCGGAGGGGGGGGGGTCCTGATGAAACGAGAAAAATCCCGGCCAGTCCTTCGAGGACAAAACGATTCGGGGCTTGCTCTGAACAGAGTAAGCCTTCACAAAAGAGATGGATCTGCCTGGTGAGATCCAACCTCGATGGTATACGCGAATACCAGAGACTTGGGAAACAGACACACGATCTGAACCGAAGGCGACTAGATCTCAAACTCAATCTGCCGCTCTTTGAAAAACCCAGGGTATTTATATGAAGGCCATTTTTTTTCTGATCAATCGCTGGAAGGCACAGATGTCTTAGAGAAAGCTTCCGGCGCCTAAAGGGATTAGCTTTTGTCGCCCGACTCCGGTCTTAATCGTCTCCAACGATGTAGGTACGAACTTTCGGCTATCCTTTTCCCGACTACGGAGATTAGTATTTCATCAGCGAGGTGAAAGCTTTTAGCGGTCAGCTTAACTGATATTCAACTTTCTTTTATTTTTCTCCTTGGATACAGATCTTTACTTCTCGTGGAGTTATACTTAGTAGACATAGGGAGAGAAGGAATTCAAGAAACAAAAGAAGGGGATATTCTTCTTGGTGTCCCTTTGCCAATCGACTATTACCTTCCCATTTCACCATTTTGCTCATTTACTCTCTTATACTAACTCCACCACTTTAACAAAAGGTAAAAAAATACATGGGGAAACGCTCCTACTTCTACCATGAGACCGTTACAATTAAACTATTTCGCCGGTTTATGGTAGTCGTTTATTATGTCACCCCCTGATTGTAAATAACCAAATTTGTAATCTTTATCACCCGCTCTCCCAATTCCTTCCTATCTTTTCGCCCTTTTAAATTTATTCATAATCGGGGAAAGAGAAGCCTACCACAGGTGTTAGCAGCAGTGAAAATACGTAAATTTCTCTTCTTTTTTTCTGTTCCGGAAGTCTTTTTTTTATTGCTCACTTCCTGGTTTTTTTCCTCTTTTTTTTCTCCATTTGTTTTCACAGTTATATTTATTGCCCCTGGTGATATGTTTCCGTTTAGATTTGGACTAACCAAGATGGGCATGGGCGGTCAGTTTATGCCTGTGTGTGGTCTTGTGCCACGGAAGTTGATAGTTTGTAAATTTGTCGGCGTAATGTTTGGTGAGTGATCATTTGGTCTATTGCAGATCCAATGCCCCGCCCCCTTTGGATTCTGAATGTTAAGTGCTTTAATAAAGGAAAGTAACTATAGTATAGTTAGATGAATCGGAAAACCCGCCTCTGACTTCATACGAGGGGCGGTCAATAAGTTTTGCGAATCAGTAGGGCAAAACAGGAAGGGGGATGGCTGTTTGTGGGGGTGTTAGGACAAGTTATGACAAGCCAGGACGCTCCTGCCTCGTCTATTTAAGAAGCAGTAGCTGATCTCAGATCGTCAGTGACAAATTGTTCAACAATAGAGAAGGTTCAGCACCGCGCAGTGATCAAATTTTTAAGCAAGGAAGGCAAGAATGCAAAAGAGATCCATGAACGCATGGTTGCAGTGCACACCGACACCGCCCCTTCCTATGCAACCATTGCTCGCTGGAATAGGGAGTTCCGCCATGGTCGTGAGTCCCTTAAAGATGACCCCCGTCCAGGACGCCCGTCAGACGTGACCAACGAGGACAATGTGGCCCGTGTGGAGAGGATGATCCTCGAAAATCGATGGGTGAAGGTCGAAGAAATCGAGCGAGAACTTGGAATATCACATGGAAGTGTTATCAACATCATCCACGACAATTTGGCCATGACCAAGGTCTCTGCCCGTTGGGTCCCTAGAAACCTCACGCCCCATGATCGACTTCAACGTCGTCAACGTCCACAAGGCCAGAGTTGCACAAGCTGCCCTGCGCGAGTGCGGATTCAAGGAGCTCAACCTCATCCCCTACAGTCCAGATCTGGCCCCTAGCGGCTACTTTTTATTCCGCCAGCTCAAGGCTGCACTGCGTTGACGCCGATTTGGGGACGATGAAGATGTCCAGCTCGCCGTCCAGGAGTGGATTGAACAGCAGTCGGGAGATTTCTGGTTGTCGGGAATTCGAAGCCTCAGAGACAAGTGGCGCAAGTGCATTGAAGTCGAGGGTAGTTATATTGAAAAATAATAAAATACTTTTTCTCATATCTCGTTTCCTTATATCCGAATTGCAAAACTTATTGACCGCCCCTCGTACTTAGAAAACACATTTGCATACAATTCAATAGGTAGCAAGAGCGATAGATAATAGATAGACGGATACGAATGAAACTCTTAGCAAGCAATTCATAACCCAAATAATGCTAAGAGCTCAGATGTTCTCCATATCCTACTCTCTCCAGTTTAATATTTTTTTTAATTAACCTTTCCACCTTTCGCGAGGATATTGCTACAAGAATCTTGTAAACAAAATTAACGAAACACTGCTGATAAAAATGCTTAGGAATGTGTTTTACTATATAAAAAAAAATCCTTTTCTATTCACGGTGCCAGCCGCTTCTAAGATGTTATAAGCCCGCCCACTGGTCGAAAAATTTAACAAATAAACAGACAGAGTTAAATAGCAACCTGCCCTTCTTACTCGTATGTTAACATTGGTAGATCCACTTAAAAAACTTGTGAAAACTCCCCCTCGCAATATAGGTTTGGAAGACTTCCATTAAACTAGCCCATAGCTCCTTAAGAAATATCCTATTGGTAAACCCCTTTGGAGGCGAGCCCCCTCCTTCCCCAAATAAAACCCTTATAAAATTTAGATTAAAGCATTCTGAGCATATCCTATATTTTGAATAAAGCTAAAACCATACAGCTCCTTTTTCTCTCCGCTATTGTATCGTACCGGGTTTCGAAGACGGGCAAGCAAATTATGTTAAATTGCTGTGATTACTTAGAATCACCGCCCCTCTTCCACGATCGAACCCCTCGCAAGAATTATCATTTAACGTCAGATTGCACCGTGTACCATATACAGGCAGTCCTTTCTCACCAAGAAGGATTCCGTTGCGCCGACTGCCTGATCACCTTGACGTTATGCCCATAGTTACAAGGCCGAGAAGAAGAGAGGGCACAAACAAACCGCAACGTCAACATGAGTACAATCAATTTCTCAGTAAATGCTAAACAAAAAAAAAGTGTTTAGAGATATTGTTTATATTCCAAGCCTCCCCTTTCAGCCACGTACTAGGGGGGGTGCACTCTCACCTACTATCTTCCCCCAGCTCGAGCCCCACATACTTGCGGTGAGGTCTAGGGTCAAAGGTGAGAACGTTGGGGTGCGAGCCACTTGGCGGTGGAAAGGTCCGTTCTCTATGCCACTCCCTCGTTCTGTGAGTGGAGGATGCCAAAAAATGCCCAGAGCACATTGGATTGGTGACGTCATTGTAAAGCCAAGGGCGTTGGGAAAAAGAGATTTGAGAATTGTGGGAACTTTTTTGTTCAGTCCAAAGTTAGGTTGGTAAAAAAAATATTTATTTGTTAAAGTGGAAGTCGTTACAAAATAGTTCTAATTACATCACCTTTAGACTTTGTTTATTATTTAATGAAAAGAGAGTGTGGCCACTTTGTCGAGAAACGTCTATCTCGGAAACCACGCAATGTTAAACGTTAATTGGCTCTGGTATCTTACTGGATGGTGCCTCCATCCATACCATATCGACTGCTACCGGAAGTTAAGATATCCCGCATGATCCTGCAGGCAACCGTGTCCTACGTTACTCCTTCCATGACCTCAAACCTTCCTACAAAAGGACTTGGATAGCTTCAATTTTAGTCCAAATGATCTCTATTCATGCTATAGTGGGTTAACCTACTTAAATTTATTTTAAAATAAAGCAAAAACGTATATATATATATATATATATATATATATATATATATATATATATATATATATATATATATATATATATATATATCAACTAAAGGATAGACTTCTTGTGACGTTAGGACGAGAATGGAGTTCAACTTCTATGTATCCGTTCCCGGTTCGCCTCTTTAATGTGATTGATTCTTACTTGTTGTGGATTACAAAGGGGATCTTTGCTCCCAAAAGGTCTTTAATCATTGATAGGATATCGGTGCTATGGGTTAGCATTGTATACGTCATGTCATGTGATCAATTTGACTGCGCGAAGTGTACGTATTTTAACTACTGCAAGTATTATAACTTCATTGAGATAGAGGGTACTAGATTCTACTTCCCTCCCTCCATCAGACTTGCACACGTGTATACACAGACACACAACTTATATGCAACTAGGAACTTAATCAGGGCTCTCATTTCACCATTATGTAACTATTTTCGTGTCCCCTGAAGCAATCGTCTTGTAAAATGGAACAACTTTCTTCAATGGCTAATCTCCAGCCCCTAAAATACCGGATCTAATCCTAAAGATCGGGTATTTTTAAGTACGTGGTTGCGGAAAACATGAGAACACGTTTACGCGATTAAAGAAAGATGAGAATAAGAGTACAACACGACCGATAGTAAATAGCATGATAGAAAACTTGGTGGAAACAAACCAATAGGCTTTGGGTGTACCAGAATAAGAGTACAAATACGACCGATAGTAAATAGCATGACAGAAAACTTGCTGGAAGAAAACCAATAGGCTTTTAGAGTGCATGTAATCTTTGTCATCGCGGGCTTTTGTGCTTGCATTTGTCTCACTGCCATATTTTTTTAATTCGAAGTGAAAAAAAGAAAAATATAGTCGTTAAAAAGATACAAGAACTTCGTACAAGAAGTACGAACACTGAAAAATACCATATGACGCTTAACCCTCGCCCAGGTGAGCAGACCTATTTCAGCTCCTTTCCTTCAACCTTTTTTCGAACTTATTCCTGGATGCAGCGTGCCCTCCCGGCCCAAATATACACCAAGGGACTTTGCCTTCGTCACGGACAAGTGCGCGCCCGCCTGGTTTTTAGTTTCTTTCGCCTACTGGAACCATGAATCTCATTCAACATGTCCTAATTTCACCACTTTTAAAGGAATGCACTGAGGGACTGAAATCGATACCGACCACCTTGGCCGGAGTTCTTGACGGCTGTGTCTGACTAATGTCTTGGGAGAACGCGGCAGGTGGCGCCTGTGAGTGGCGAAGGAAGTAGGCCTCTGCCGCTAGCGACAAAATCGCTGCTGTCGTGCGACTGGCGACTTTGTCCTGGATGTTCTGGGGGTGGTTGGGTGGGGGACCCTCCTCATAAGGGTTTACGAAGGAGGGGAAGGGGTCAAAGATTATGAGGCTATAATGGAGGAGGAAATTCCTCGCTTTCCTATTCGTATTTTACCCGTTTTATTCATGCTAGAATTGAGTATTAATGGTTCATTTTCTTTATATTCTTTCATTTCCCTCAAGGCTACATTCACGTCCCCTTACTTCACAACTGTGCACGTCGCTCTTTTCGAAACCTATCACGAGCTGCACAGATTTACATCCTTTTATTAATGAATAACTCCTTTTATGTCATTTCATTGCTTAATTCTTCCCTATTTGCCCTCAATTTTGCTCTCAGTTCGGGCTTTGTCCTTCAAATCGTTATCCTGAGGCATTCGCGACAACCTTGAGCTGGGTTATTCCCCTGTTACGGGCATTTCTGTGGCGCCTTTCATGGATCGAACCGTCTCGTGGCACTTATTTGCAAGTATTCATGGCGCGCGCGAGACTTGTGCCTGTGGTCTATGTGTGTGCTTTATTAACCTTGGACACTTTTCGGGTTCTCCTGGCGCCTATGTCTTCGTTGGTGGGCGACAGGTAGGCCACTTCCCGATGGAAGGATTCGTGTTGAGCTGGCATGGGTTTGGCTCTATACTTCGTTAGTCATTTTATTATTGTTTCTTTTATTCTTATTTTATTATTTTTATTAGTTTATTTTAATTTATTGGTCTATTATTTAGATTTAGTTAATTTATTAGTCCTTTATATTCTTTTTTTACTTTTTAATTCCGTTAGTTTATTTTTATTCCCTTATTTTTAGTCAAGTTTTCTTCCTTTATTTATCTTTTTTATTCCTTTATTTTATTAGTTTGGTCAATTTTTTCTCTAACCCCCTCCTTTTGTGGCGAGATTAAGCCCTATTTCAAGTTCATACTATTTTTTCCTGTCTTCATCACCCATACTTGTGCGTCAAGGTTCGTAATAGGCTCTTCCAGACCTCATAATTATCTTGAGTCTGAGTGAGGGGATTTCCTTCTGCGCCGGGTTTATTGGTATGATGACCGTGTGTCTGTCATTGGATGAGGGATGTGGCCTAAGTTGTCACACACACACACACACACACACACACATCCCTATTTGAGCCCAGAGCTCTCAACTTTTGTTTAGTAGGTGCGACGACCACGGGAAGCCATTTTCGGCAGACTTAATTGGCAAGGGCTCAATGGCAATGGGGAGACCCCACAGTGGGGGATGTCCCCCCACCTTAAACGGGGCTCGGGGGGGACATTCAGTCATCTTTTAGGACGGGGGGGGAGGCCTCTAGATCTTTTAAGCCTATCTCCCCCTGACATGGAGTCTAAGGAGCAGTTAGGAATATTTCGACGGAGGATAATAAGATCCCTTAGTTAAACTTGGACGGGGGGAGGGGGATCCCTTGGCGCCTAATGCCATTTAAAGTGTCCCCCCGCCCCCTCAAATTGGTAGAAAAGGGCATGGCACCCCTTCCCCCCTCCCCATGGCGCCAGGAGCAGGCGGGACGGGGGGGGGGGGGGGTAAAGGAGTTATTCAAAAGTTGACACGAACATGTTTGTGTATGTATGCAACTGTGTATGTGTGTTATTTCAAGTCCATTTATTAAATTGGGCGTAAAAATCTCGTACACATGGATTGGGTCTATTTCCTTCGCGTATATGTGAACGAGTCGGCCTCTATCTAAGTCGTACACACCAATATTGAGCTAGGACCCGGACTGGGGCGGGTTCAGGAGGGGGGGGGGGTCTTCTGATACCTATGACCCCAAGAAGTTTCCTCTCTGGATTAGTCGGACCTTTATTTTCAACTAGTACGCTTGGTGGCGTCCTAAGATACCAAAGTGTGCCTAGTAATGTAAGCCCCCCACCTCATTCTGTCTGTATGTAACTATGTATTGATCTACTGGTGCCCTAGTGTGTGCGTCCGCACAAGTAGGGGAGGGGCAGCGTATAGGGTTTTTTTTTTAGGCGAGGAATTCTTGGGTAAGTACCCGACCTCGTATCCCAAGTCCGCGGCAGCGGACGACGCGCCTACCAGACGCCATAATCCGGATCTACCTCGTCGGAAACTCAAAGAAGAGACGCGTCTCTTGATGCCGACGTGGCATAACACACGAATCTACTCCGTCTAGGAATGACTATGATTTACAAAACGGTTAAAACCTCAAGTACGCTGGGTTGAGCCCCCCCCCCCCCACCACACACACTTACATATCCATCGGGGCATCTTCAAGAACTCGGCGAAGAACCATTTTGGGAGACGGAAAGGTAATAGTAAACAATCAACCGAGCAACGGTCCGAAATTGTTATGGTAATGTTTAAGCACACTACGTTTTTTTTCAGACCCTTTTTAAAAGCCTTCTTCTTGGTGTAGGTTCATTTTTAGCCATTCTCATTTAGACCCTGCCAAGGCACAGAAACAGCAACCCGTTTTGAAGACTTTTTTTTTCTTCCTCGGTTCTGTAGAACATCGGTCCAGTGCATTTATACTGTTAATCCCGGAACTCGCGTTTTCTTGTAGTTCAGTTAAATTGTGCTGTAATTTAAGATTTCCTTTTCCCCCTGTGGATTGAAATCCTTTGAAAAGGTTTTAATGCACCGGGGAGAATGGGGGTTGGCTTGAAAGATTGGGATGCAGATAAATATGTTGTTCGAGTTGTCCTATGACAATTGTCCTTCATATTCTGGAGGTTCTGCATGTAGCTTTGATAATACCAAGTTTCACTGATCATATTTCATTAAAGCCGCCGACGTGGGTAGCACTGCGGACGTGATCGGGGGATGCGCTTGATGCCCGACTATATTGAGAGGGAGCTGGTCCTTCATTTCCGATAGTCATTTGATAGGAATTCCTGGGCACTTCTTGGAACGAGAATTGTAGAGGAGGGCTTCACCTTACCCACTTAGGGTATGAGATCCGTGCTTGACCACTCGCATGATCATACGTACTCAGATACTGCAGTGGATCTGCATCCTCCAAGGTCTCCCAGTTGTGAATTTTGTACTGGAAGTGTTTGAAATTCGATTCTCTCGTCTCATTGATACTCCCAGCGCCTGTATACACTTCGTTCTCGCAAATTTCATTTATTCCATTTCATGTATTTGTTTTTCTGACGATCCAAACGCATTTGGTGCTTGCATCTTTTAAGAAGCCTACCACGCATATTAGTCGGGTCGGTGGCTATAGCTTACCCCCATTTTTATCTATATGATGAATGTGATTTTGCGTTTAGAGTTGAGGCTTAACGAAGGCAAATTTGGGTTCGTTACTTCACTCCAACTATAGCTGAGCTTAATTTAAGTAGGTTTGACAGATTTATCGTTTACTTGTCTCACCAAGACTTCCATCTTGAGAAGTTTGTCGCCACTCGGCCCAAGATGGTAATGTGTGTGCAATGGGGCGGGCCTCTTATTCCCCTTTAGCCTACATGTATTTGCAATTGTCTGTCGTCTCCCTTTCTCCAGACACGGTGAGTTTACATTTTCCCTTGTGGCTGTCTGCTTCCCCACGTCGGATGAGACCGTTATATCTTCTCTTCATTTGTTTCCTGTGATCCAAGACATCACACCCTTTGGATCCCCCAACGATGTAAATTCCCCACTTTTTTACGTTCTCTATTTTACGAAAGGGAAATAATTAACAAAAGGATAAAGTTGGAAGTAAAAACATGAGGTAAATTCTCAACCCGAAAGAGGTTCCTAAAGATGCTCTTTTTTATTACATTTTTTACTTTTTCATTGAGAGTTTCATTATCCTCTTTTACCATTACCCCCCCCCACAAGCTCCCACTAGAGGGAATCAGGTGTGACATGAGCTATTAGGCTGCAGTTTACATTTGGCTGCTGGTTACGTGCCCTTTCTGCCCCATTGCTGGCACGGAGATCTGCGGCTATATACCACACCTTTACAAATCTCTCCTTACAAATAGTCTGATGCAGATGCCCTCGTTTGTCTTGCTTTAATAAAACCCTCGATCCTCGTCGTCTTTGCCCTACCTAGGTTCACGGTTCGAGTCCCAGTGAGAACAGACACAGCGTTCGTAGGGAGCTAGTCGTATGTTGGCGGCGCGCTGACGTGTGAGTGCAGGCATCACACACACACATACACACATACACAACCAATTCACAACACCGTTGTCTCGGAATCTGCCGGAGGCGTTTTCTTATCCACACTCACTGGGTGGCTCTCCCTTGGGCCAAAGAACGATTCCATGCTCGCTGATGGCGGCAGAGCAGTACTACCAATCTTTATACACACGCCCCTCCCCCAAACTAGGACCAGCTCATGCCGCTTTCATGCTTCCCAGCGAATCATTCTAATCTTTATGTTAATTTCACAAACGGTTTAGAGATTTCGTCCACGATTGAAAAGAGACAGGGGGGGGGGGGCTCAATGAGGTCATCAACTAACTAAAGAAAGTGAACCCCCCGTGGTCAATCTTTACCATGTCAGTGGCACCCTGAAACACCTGGACTAGTAGGTATAAGGATTGTTCCCCCTCCCCCCGGGGAGTGGGGCTGTGTAGCCTATTACACATGGTACTGGGAGGAGCTGTTCTCTCCCAAACCGAGCGCAAATTAGGGACCCTCCATCACTGGGTTTACTTGAATTCTGTGATGGGACCTGGGTAAGTTGTTGGTGCGCTTTCCCCTCGCCCCCTCTCCCTTTTTCTCTCTGACTACCCCTTCCCCTCAACCCTGTGTCTAAGCTTAGGGACCTGACCATCTACCTCATGTCGTGTCAGAAGAGAGGCTTTGGAACCTCTATAAACGCCCAAAGGTCGCAAGAGACCAAGACCTGAGCGTGAATAATGGGAAGATCTTTTTTTGCCCCCAATAACCCCTTTTTTCCATAGGCTCACCACCTCCCTCGACCATTCAATGGGTGCATAAGGCTGTACTGGTTATGGTGGGTGGTATTTACAGCCTCGTTGGTTTTCAGGCCAACTAAAAGTCTCTGGTCCCGTTTCTGGGTCTACCATAATAGATCTTCAGATCTTGGCCATCATTTCGACCTATTAAGGAAATCCACCGAGTCTTCCTGGCTCTCTGGCTGTTCAGTGAGAGCTGCGGCCCTTGGGGAGAGATTGGTCCACTGTGTAACTTCTGGTGTTGGTGTGCGTCACTGCTCAGGTGCGAACACCGATCTTTAACGGGCTCAGGGTGGAGACCTAAAAAATATCCGGATTGTTGGTAAACTTTCATAAGTTGTGACATTTCGTACTATATCCCTATTTCCAAATCCTCGCCCTACCTTGGTGCTGGTTAGACGAGGTATTTCGTGACAACATCGCTAACCGATGCAGAGGCTCCCTTCCATTTGATTGCCCACAAAGGGGTTTCCTCTTTGTCACCTTCGGGCAGCTCCATATCTGCGATGGAGGTGCCACCCCCTCCCCTCCTTTATTAGGGACCCCTCCAAGAATCTTTTTTAGCGAAGAGGGGGTTTCTTTATCTCCATTACCAACGGGTTCGGACGTTTACCACTTACCCACTTTAGTAGAACTGTTTCCGGGTGACTCTCCATTTGCGGCGCGTCCCCCTCTACCTTATTAAGGGCCTGTCAGGAACACGGCAAGATAGAGGACACGCCCCCTTGGTTCACGTCCCTCCCGTTGCGGTCAGGCAAACCACCATAACCCCGTTAGAGGGGTATCCCCTTCCGAAGGATGCCACTCCGCTTCTCCCTAAAAAAAAGAAAGGTAAGAATAAATCAAAGATGACGCGGTCCATTTCGGCAAGCGACCAGGCGGCACGTCCTGTCCGAGGTGCCCGCGGGTGGAGGCACAGACAAAGACTAAAGTTGTAAATGTAGTGAGCGGAGCTCCTGATTAAGAGACTACCTGGTGTTATTTTAGCCCACTGGCTTCAAACGCTTTTAGTTATTGGTTCCACTGATCGCAGCATGTTGGCGAAAAGACGCATGGGACCCTTCTGGCGAATGCAGCACCCATTATTTGTGCTCTTCGCACATTCTATGGCTCGTCGGTGGAGGTGTCACCGTACTCTACCATGATTTTTGTGAAAGAAGTGGTTTATGCGAGGGAACTCTTGAACTACTTCTTAGAAGACATCACTGAAGAGGTGACGGACAAGGAGCGGTCCTGGTCGAACTTGTGATGAGAAAACAGGGATGCGGAGGGCTCGAGACCCTAGACTTTTTGTCACCTTTGATCGGGACAGCTTCCTGAGTCGTTGCGTGCTGGATGGTATCGCTACCACATCAAGTCATTCGTGCCACTGCCGCGTGGGTGTGCTACTACTGCCACTGATTCGGCCATAAGAATCATTCATGTAGACGTGCACGTGCAAAGTCGGGTTTCCCCGAAGTCTGCGTAAGTTGCTCCAAGACCGTGCACAATAAGTCCTTATAATGTACCACCAAGTGTGTCAATTGCGGAGCCACACCCTGCTTCATCAAAGCAATGTGACGCGTATCTCCTGGGAAGGTGGTACTAGCCCTATAGGCTGCGGGGAGACTTTTCGCGATGTTAAGGACTTGCACTTGCTGCGCTCAGCGCTACCTGGGACCTATGCCTCAATTGTTAAAAAGCCACCCTTTTCTCTTAGCCCCTCCAGGCAAGGTCGCTTCCGCGCACATTCCGAACCATTCTGTGGATTCTACCCTCACCCGGGGCGCTCCTCTGGTAGAGCTGGCGGCACAAAGGGTTCACATCCAACCTCGCTAAAACCCAGGCCTTCCCTCTCTCCCGGTGTAAACGTTTCACGTAAGGCGAAACGTCCGCGCGTCTCCAACGATCGTTAGACTCGGAGAGTAGGTATACCATTATTTCTCTGTACATTCCACCATCAGCCGACTTCGACGAGGGTGATTTCTGCCGCGTCGCAGCACAATTGCTGATGCTCTTTATCCTTATAGATGTTACAATTTTTTATGAGTTTATGTATCACTCCCCGAGAACCGCTTCTTTTATCCGACTTAATTTGTCCCTGTGCTCTCCGGATGCAGTCTGATTTGGGGTGGGAGGTGGTCACTGTCCTTCATTGTAGTGAACACTCCTATTTGTGAGGGTATGGAACGTACATACTCGCATGCCGCCAGACAATCGTGGGAACGAAAGAAATTTGTCGTTTGAGTTGACCTTCGCCCCCCCCCCCACCCTTCCCCCAACTGCCGACAGGAAGTCTGACGAAAGAAGGCCTATCTCACAGAGAAGCCTAAATTCTATTTGCCTTCTTTATGATACCATGGAGATTGTCCATAAGGCGCTGCGATAAGCGAATTGTCGTGAATGGAATCTCTCTCTCGATTTCCCACAATCCTCGGTATAAATAATAACGCCGTTCATCCCTCTGTAGCAGTGTCCCAAACCAACTCGCGTAACGTGTAACTCTCACGTTGAACGAGAGTCGTTGCCGTAACGTATCGACTGTCAACGCGCCGCCGAGACAACTTGGTCGCTGTCTCAAAGTGTTCCTGAAGAAAATCCCGCCCCACATAGTCTGTGACTAGAAGACTACGCTCTGTTGCTCAACGTAACTTGAGAAAGAAAAGGAACATCCAAATAGTTACTGGAAGTTACTATTTGTTAGTGTCACATCCAGTTAGGAGTGAACTAGCCGGAACTGCAGCCAGCAGCCCCGAACCCGTCGTCTTATCCCCCCTCTCCCCGAGAACTCGTGTTAACGCCACCCGAACCACCCCGTCTGGACCTGAGTAGTCGTCTCTCCAATCCATCACAATTAATGGTAATCTGTAAACCCAGTGTCCCTCTATTCTTAAATTACCTATTTAATTAACCGTGATTGATACTCCCATTGAGTCATTATAAATCTAGACGCTTAACGTCAGTGTTTAATATTTAATCCTTAATTTTGCCCGTTTAACTATTGCTAGTTATTATATTTGTGTAAAGTAAAGTTTATTTTTTGTACGTGTGTTTATTTGTGGCTCCTCCTTTTTGACGTACCCGTGGCAAGACTTTAATTAAGAATCCCTTCGGCTAATTTATTCAACCTGTATTATGCACTCTTAGAATTCAACAATTACAAACCTCCCCCCAATAACAAGTGGGACTTTTATAGTGAGAATCCTGGCTACGGCACAACCCGCCTCTAACCAGCTTTCGCACGTTCAGTAGGAATTAAAGCCTACCTATATATATATATATATATATATATATATATATATATATATATATATATATATATATATATATATATAAAATCGTAGATTGAGTCATAGGGTCAATACCATCGACTTAGACAAAAGCGGTGTGTCCAGATCAAGGACTAGAATAATTATTGGACCAGACTATGAGCAATTCTACGACACTATTCATTTATTATTTTCTCGGCCGCTGCGAAGGAAATGACTGATTTATATGTCGCAGGCATTGAGTTTAGGTCGGTTGATGAAGCCGTTGAATTCTTCTCCGGGGACCTAACTACTATCCCCAGATTGTCTGGGCGTTTTGCATGCCATCAGCTTTCTTGGTGCTCTGCTGCTTGGCAAAGAAAGTGGGAAGCGAAGGAAGAGAACCCAAAGCTGCCCACTTTCGCGCTGTGACCCTTTCTGTGGACGTATCCCCCAGTGCCACGGAGGTTTCAGGTCACTTTTGAATTAAGCACACTCAGGGGACGCATTGCCATTTAATGGAGCTCTTCCATGCACCTTACTGCGACAACTGCGTTGTCCCCCAGACCGTTCAGCACATTCTTGTTGAATGTCCAAGTCTGGGTGATCTTCACGCACGCTACCTGTCCCGGTTCCAAGTGAGGTCGATCGTTAGCGCTTGTCCGTCGTATTCAGGACGTGTTTTTTTTTCACACAGAATTGTGGACTCATAGATTTTCTTGAGGAGGTTGGTCTTCTCCATTTTATTTCACTCTCTTTGGTCTTGGTCGCATGCTCCTGTGACGTGGGGAGGCCCACCTCCCTTCGTGCCGCCTTCCTGCTTTTGTTTTGTTTTTGGACTAGTGAATATTGTTTTCTGTGTTGTTGTTTTGCTTTTAATACAGCGATTTAAATTACGGTGACGCATGATATAGGAGGGACTCGCCTGATGTGCGTTATGGGAAAAGTATATATATATATATATATATATATATGGATTCGATATGATCTCATAAGGTCTGTTTGGTCTACTTTATTTTGTATTGGCTATTTAGGTTCCATTTATGAATTGTGTTACAATTGACTACATCTTATGTATTTTTTACGAGAGGCGGTTTTGGTAGTCTGACTATCTCAGATGGTTCAACTCGAGAGGCACGAGTGGGATTTAGTGAACCACACATTTTTATCTCGATAATAATTGAATTATTTTACATACGAAGAGTGAGCTATTTATGTTCATTTGTAATTTAATGAAACATTCAATAACGTGACTTGTAGATTATGTAAAATTTATAGAATTTGCATAAATCATTATTCCAACTGCTTGAGTCTAATCCGTGGGTCCCAACCGCCCCTTCCCTACATGCTCCTTTTCTTCTTAATTCTGACTTTTTGGAGGAGGCTGGCCTTTATTTGACTCTGTTGTAGGTCGCAAGTTCCTGCGCCGGGGGAGGCGGGCCTATCTCTGACGCCGGAGCGGCGTGCTTCCTTCCTGTTGCTTTTTTTTGCTTATCTTGTTATTTTTATTCTATTTGTTGTTGTTTGTTTTTGTTTTTTTTGGGGGGGGCCTTGTTCCTGTTTTTTAAATTTATTTACTTGTCTTTAATCTAGCCTAGTATTAGGCTGCAGCGTGATTACGGCGACTTCCCCTAGTAGGTAGTCGCCAGCTGGGCTACTTAAAATAATAATAAACAATCTTAAAAAGCATCATTATATTTGGGGTTAACACGTAGAAGCGTGTCTCAACAGGTGAGGGCGGGACATTAGAGTTAACCGCATGCAATTCGGGCACATTAAAATGCAATACAATTAATATTGTTAATCCGATATAGCTTGATTTTGCCAGACCTTTCCACCACCTTTACGATCTCTCAAGTTTCCCCTACCATTTTCGCTCATCTTCATTCCTGGTTCTTTCTTTTTTTTCTCAAGTTAGTTGGCTCAGGCTGACCCTCTGGGCCGTTGTTGCTTGTCTGCCTTTTTGTACCGGGTTTTTTTTTTTTTCGTAAGGTAAAGATTTCCAGTCCTTACCCGGTGTTATGTCTAGCCATTGACCTTAAATGGCAACGGCGCCCCGACGCCAAGCGCAACAGATTGAATGGAAACGGCCATCAGGATCGCTTCTTTTGGACGTTAGGTGAAAGCCTTCGTTCGGACACTACCACGTCCTCTTAACCTCTCGAAACACACACTTATACACGCACCGCCCCTCTTCGCGGCTGGCCTTTAATCGCATATCTTCAACCACGCCAAAAGCTTTTATTTAAAAGCAAACACCAAAAATGGCATTTCTGCCATTGTTCTTTTAATATATATATATATATATATATATATATATATATATATATATATATATATATATATATATATATATATATATATATAAAGGGGTGTAGTAAGGTAAAGGTAAATTTGCGAAAAAAATACATTGCCCGATTAACCAAAAGAGGGCATTTCGAGGGGCGCGCTTCTCCTTATTCTATTTATATCCTTTCACCCCCCCCCATCCAAGAGGTGAGGGCTGACTTCATTACTGAGGTTAGGAAGGAGTGGAACAGTTGCGTGATCTCCATGTCCCGTGCGCTCAACGCATCCTCACTTCTCCTAACTTCACCGATTCTTTCCCGAACCTCTCCTTACAATTTTGGGGGAGATCCGCTTCTTAGTTTTAGGGAAATAATAATGAGGGGGGGGGGGGGGTATCATTTACCAGTCATCTATTTGTCTTTCAAACGCAGATTTTCGCTCGCAAATCGATAGCGTCTTCCGCTCATGCCACTGAGGTGGGCCATAGACCCCACCCCCACCCCCACCTTGGTCAAATGGGATACCTGAGGGAGAGGAGGAATGCCGTGGAGCAAAGCACGAGTAAGGGGAGAGGGGGAGCGGGCAAGATTAATAGGATCCAGGATGTCAATAAAGATCCTACATTAAAAATAGGGATGGAAGACGCATTCCTGAACGAGCCCAGAACAACAGCATACAAACAAAATGTACTCCACAAGAAACATGTCGAACTATGGTCGCGCTGTCTCCATAAACCGAGGGGGAGGGGGCTGATCGTCACTGGGGTGGAAGCAAAGAGTGAATGCGACGCAGATTGAGCTGCAAAGTAGGTATCCAAAGCGAGCCTATTAAGCAAGTAGGTCTAGACAAGAATATGTCTCTTACATCGGCCAAGGCGCCGAGTTTTAACGACTCGATCTTTTCTCGTACGTTCCTTAATTCCTTAATCCTCTGATTTCTGTCTCTAAATCAGCCATGTTTCGAAACTGGTCTTTGGATGCTGTAGTAATCCGAGTCGGAGTTCGGTGGTTTTGAAGAAGATAATAAAAGCTCGTTTCATCTCTTTACTTCAGTTGTTGCAGAGCTTTTGTTAGCCGAGTGGATACGGCGTTGGTCTGCCAACGTCGTGGTACCAGGTTCGATCCCGGCATGAGCGGACGCAAACGTCAGCGCTCGTAGAGATCTGGCTATCGACTGGTGGACGCGCTGTATTCGGATGGGTAGATCTTCCACACTTTTCATTACACACATAGCCAATTACAACACTGCTTTCTTTCCTCTCCCGTCTTCACAGCACAACACACATAGTCACTGTTCCAAGGAATCCTGCCGAGAGGTATCTATATCCACATACCTCTGACACGGAACAGGTCCCTTTGCCCCTTGGAGACGAAGGTTCCACCTGAACGCAGTTTGGTGTCAACAAATAATACTTCCTGTCACCTCTCCACAGAGGACTGGCCCCTGGTGCCCTCACACTCACCAACGATTGTCATACTGACCTTTATGTATTTCATTATCTGGTCGGGGTCCGCCTGGGTAAAACTAGGTAGGCGAACCAATACTCCTATTACTTCAGTTGTTGCTATTACCCTACAGCCGTTTACCGAAATACAGGAGCCTGTCTGAGGCGAGTTTGGAACCCCTTAGATACAGAATTAAATTTATTATTTTATTTTCGCTTTGTAAAATGATATTTAGAATATACTTAGCATTATTTAGTACTCCCCTTTTATAGAGGCGGAGAAAGAAACGAAACATGCCCCGCTCATAGACTTAGCTTGCCTATATCTTTTGGGAAAACTACACATTTGAAACCCTTATCACATTTCCGCCCATAAACGTTTCGTATTAAAAGCTTTAACCTTCCAGGTCAACCTCGCAGGCTCAATTCTTTACTACCCTTTCCCACGGTCTCTATTATATCACACGAAGGAACCGCATATTTCATCATGGCATTAAAGATATAAGCAAACTTATTTATCACGAGCACCCGCACATTTGAGATTGCGCTGATTCTGCGCACTTTCTCTACACAAAAACAGCATTTTTCTCTTCTCGTGACCACAAAATATCATATCACATCAGATAGAACAAGTCGTCTTACCACTCGCGATCACAATAACTTCTTCACGCTATATCTATCGAGGAAGGCCTTAAATTCACCTAAATCCACGCAGTTTATCTCACCAAGTATTCTTCGGTCTCAATTTTGATCCTCGCTCTAAGTCATCTTCTTGTCTTCCCTAACCCCTAAGCTTCATTACTTTCGATTTCCCAAGAAAGGACTTAAAACACGTTCAAGGCCACATGCGCCACCGGTGGTACAGACAGAATTCCTTCCATATGCCACATGTACCACAGGTGGTACAGACAGAATTCCTTCCAAATGCCACATGTACCACAGGTGGTACAGACAGAATTCCTTCCAAATGCCACATGTACCACATGTGGTACATTTCACATTTTTTACAAATATTTCAAATTTAATTGTATGTTTATATACTTTCAGAAACTAAAAATATGGATGGAAGGAAAGAGTTTGATAATTGAAATACCTTTTATTAACCAAAAAAAAAAAATCGCGCGGAAGCAGGAACGCTACCGAGTACTTCGTGGGAATTGTCTCTGGTATTTCAAGGGAAATCTGAGTCTTGGGCATGACCTTGAACGTGACAATAAACTCACCTAAGTCTACTCAATTTACTTTATCAAACATTCTTCGGTGTACACATTGTAAGCAAGTGTATAGATCACTTGCTTACCATTCACGATCTCAATTCTTTAATCGTTAAAGTTGAGTATTATCATCATCATCACTAACTCTATAATTTAAGAAGGGGATTTTTGAGTATTTGAATAATAATTTCATCTTAGTTTGGTTATGACTTATGTTTTTATCAAAGTTATTTCTAATCGTTCTTTTATAATATCAAAAACCAAAATGGTGAAGTTCAGAAATAAATATAAATATCGAAATTTTGTGAACTTTTTAAAACCTAAAGAATTACAACTGGTGAAGTTCAGAAAATTTATTTTTATATATCTTCTTTTATAACTATATTTTAGCAACGTGATATTTTGAAAGGGGGGAAATTTAGTTTAGAGTTCCTCTTTAAAATTATTATAATTGGCGAAGTTCAGAAAATTTATATAAATCTAACCATAGCTTGGTTTTTTTAAATTATAAATTTTTATCTTAGTAGCGAAGCGCAAGCTCCCCACGTAGGGAGGAGTGGCGAAGCCATTGCCTGGTTATTATATTAAATGGAGTTGCAAATTACTTCTATTTCAATCTGCGTTTCAAGAAAGGCAATTTTAAGTCTGCTAGTCAAATTGCTGCAGAGAACTCTTGTCGAATAAGATATAAGCCTAGGATTGGTTCTTATAGGAGTTGCGGAATCAGCGTCAAGTTTTGAAACTTCACATAAAGTGATTATCTCGGAATTACTACAAAGCGGTCTAAAGCGGTTAGATTTAGCATCAAGCGCACCAGAGGTTGCAGAGAAAAAACTTATTAGCAACCTCTTATGGCACAGCAAGAGTGTGTTAAAAAAATAGCTAAACATAATCACACTCAGCGCTTCACAACTTCTACTCTTCAACTCGTCCCATTTCGGCTCGCAATCAAGAAACAATCAACGCATGCAACCCACTCATCCAATCAACCAACTAGGAGAGCTAGTTTTCAAGCAAGAGCCGTACAAATCTCGTCCAGTAAATCTCTCGATTCTCCGACTAAGCTGGCAAGCTGCCCAAGTCTATTTGTTGATCCATTTCTTCAACTTAAAAGTTACGCAGAAAGGATTCTCTAATCCACGCAAATCTAACGTCATTTCTTCAACTTAAAAGCTACGGAGAAAGGATTCTCCAATCCATGCAAATCTAACGTCATTTCTTCAACTTAAAAGTTACGCAGAAAGGATTCTCTAATCCACGCAAATCTAACGTCATTTCTTCAACTTAAAAGTTACGCAGAAGGGATTCTCTAATCCACGCAAATCTAACGTCATTTCTTCAACTAAAAAGTTACGCAGAAAGGATTCTCTAATCCACGCAAATCTAACGTCATTTCTTCAACTTAAAAGCTACGCAGAAAGGATTCTCCAATCCATGCAAATCTAACGTCATTTCTTCAACTTAAAAGTTACGCAGAAAGGATTCTCTAATCCACGCAAATCTAACGTCATTTCTTCAACTTAAAAGTTACGCAGAAAGGATTCTCTAATCCACGCAAATCTAACGTCATTTCTTCAACTTAAAAGCTACGCAGAAAGGATTCTCCAATCCATGCAAATCTAACGTCATTTCTTCAACTTAAAAGTTACGCAGAAAGGATTCTCTAATCCACGCAAATCTAACGTCATTTCTTCAACTTAAAAGTTACGCAGAAAGGATTCTCTAATCCACGCAAATCTAACGTCATTTCTTCAACTTAAAAGTTACGCAGAAAGGATTCTCTAATCCACGCAAATCTAACGTCATTTCTTCAACTTAAAAGTTACGCAGAAAGGATTCTCTAATCCACGCAAATCTAACGTCATTTCTTCAACTTAAAAGCTACGCAGAAAGGATTCTCCAATCCATGCAAATCTAACGTCATTTCTTCAACTTAAAAGTTACGCAGAAAGGATTCTCTAATCCACGCAAATCTAACGTCATTTCTTCAACTTAAAAGTTACGCAGAAAGGATTCTCTAATCCACGCAAATCTAACGTCATTTCTTCAACTTAAAAGCTACGCAGAAAGGATTCTCCAATCCATGCAAATCTAACGTCATTTCTTCAACTTAAAAGTTACGCAGAAAGGATTCTCTAATCCACGCAAATCTAACGTCATTTCTTCAACTTAAAAGTTACGCAGAAAGGATTCTCTAATCCACGCAAATCTAACGTCATTTCTTCAACTTAAAAGTTACGCAGAAAGGATTCTCTAATCCACGCAAATCTAACGTCATTTCTTCAACTTAAAAGTTACGCAGAAAGGATTCTCTAATCCACGCAAATCTAACGTCATTTCTTCAACTTAAAAGTTACGCAGAAAGGATTCTCTAATCCACGCAAATCTAACGGTCATTTCTTCAACTTAAAAGCTACGCAGAAGCTTTTACTCACAAATCTCATGGTGTTATGTGCTTACAGTTATGTAAGTCATTTTTATGTTTGTATTAATGTCAATTAATGTATTTCATCCAAACCAAATCAATTGTTCAAGAAAGGCCAGCCACTGTGTGAGAGAACGAACCCTAAGGTCCACCTTGAGGCCCCCCTCTTCTAGCAGACACCACGTGGGCCTAAGTTAGATCTCTAAATGCAAGGAGAGAGAACTATTCTCGCGTGGGAAAACTTCAAAGCGCTTGGTAACACCTGTGTTTGATCAGTCTTATCTCGTCTGGGCCTAAAGAGACTGGCGCCAATGGTTACTCCCAAATGACTGCCATGCCTGGAGGCTTTCTAGCGAGGAATCCAGCAGGCTATTTAACATAAGGTCAACCGTTACTCGTCAGAGAGTACTGCCCGCCCTTCCACGAAGATACAGACCCTCGTCTCTAGTCGAATCTCGGAGTTAAGTCTCGTCGGCTAGATAGATTGTCGTGAGTTTGGCCACCATCAATCGGAAAATTCGTAAAACGACTCTTTCTTTGGAGAATTGCGCGAACCACTCTTCTCATCCCATCAAGGAAACCTCGCCCCTCGTCTGAGATTACTCATCCCAATTCGAGAGTGTCTCACCCAGCCTGGAAATTACCTTACTCGTGCCCCAGGTAATTCTCACCCCCTACATCAAGAGTACAACACCCCTCGAGCCGCAAGACTAGCTCGCCTAATAAGAATCGGTCCTCTCACCAAGAGTCAAGCCGTCATTTCGAGGATAATCCCCCCCCCCCCCCCCATTTGTCCTCGCCTCCTGATATCCTCCTCCCGACCACTTTAATTGGACTCCCCAGTGTTTACCCACATTTCTTCTTGTCTGACTAAGTCCCATATTTTGATCCCCGTTGAACTGATATAGTATTTGATTTATTATTTCATTGGGAGCGACATTACGCTCCCATTCCTTTGCCTTTGTAGACATTTCCATAATTATCATTATTAGTGTAATTAAAGTTTATTTTTGGTCGCCTACAACGTAAGTAGACTGCATTTCCTGGAGCGAAGGTATCCGCTCACGAATACCACACGACACTCTGCTTAGTTAAACGATGAGAGAGCCTTGTCATTAATAATAGTGGAAACTGCTGAATGAATACATTTTTGTATATAAAAATAATTTTCTTTTCTTTTATAAAAAAAAATCATTAACTTCTTGACAATCTAATATTAAGTCTAGTAGTTTTTCGTAGTCATAGAAGTATACAACACCGTTAAAAAAAAAAATCAGAACTATTTCTATCTCATTTCTATTCCATAACTCACGCCAGAGAAAAACTAAGGTATTTAAGTTCATGGAAATTTGCATGAATAAGATGAAAGTTAGTAACAGAGAAGAAATTATTTACCCAAAATAATCCGAACGACAACGGACAGAAATTTCTAGTAAGTTTCTATTAAATTAGAATTAATCAGTGGAAAACATTGTTTAAAGTAATTAGTGTTTAGTTTACAGGCCTTTATTCTTGATGATGCTTTGATATCTCCTGCCACAGGAACGAAGCAACTGTTGGCACTCATAGTAGTGTTGCTCCATTCATCTTGACGAATTTCCCAATTTTCTTGAATCAAAGACTACGCCCATTCCTTTAGCTTGCATCCAGGGTTGAATCAAGGATTACGCTTATTCCTTTAGTTTGCGTCCAGGGTTGAATCAAGGATTAAGCTCATTCCTTTAGCTTGCATCCAGGGCTGAATCAAGGATTACTCTTACTCCTTTAGTTTGCGTCCAGAGCTGAATCAAGGACTACGCTGAGTGAATTGCATGCATAAGTTGAGTTACTTAAGCTTATTTAGAGACTTGATTCTATTGCTCAGGTTATTCAGCCTTTGCTAAAGACCGGAATTAGCCTTCCCAACATTTGAAATTACTGATATTTTTTGTTGAATTTAATTACGATTCCTTCTTTTCGGATTCCTCGCTTAAGACACATCTCCGATTGTCTTCCAAACATTTTTCAATAGGATTGAGGTACTGATTCTATGCAGGCCGATTCATAACAGTGATGCACTCGTCGTGCAGGAAGGTCTTCGACGTCTTGTTCAATGTTCATGTGGTAGGGGGCGTTATTCGGCATGAAAATTGCAGGTTGGGCTTCAGAAGTTCGCAGATAGACCAAAGCACGCTGTCGCAACAATTCTTGTACACCCGTCCATTCACTGTGCCCCGTAATCTCACAAGTGATCTAGTGCCTTCTAGCAAAATTATGCCCCGGACAATGGGACATCCTCTGCCAAACTTCACACTCTGTTTGCTGCAATTGACAGACAATATTTCACCTGCTCTGCGACGAACGAACCTCCGACCTTCGGATCCGAACGAACTGAACATTGATTCTTCACTGAAGTGGGCGTGACTCCATTGCTCATCAGACCAACTAACGTACTCAGTGGCGAATGCAGGGCGAGCCTTGTATTTTAGACTGATCAATGGCGCGAGCGTGAAGATTGTATTTTTCCAGGCAACGTGACACAGTCTGCCTTGAGACATGGATGGCCAAAATCTCACTAATCTCTCGAGAAACTGGTGTAGTTGTCTTGAAACCATCCTTTTTCACAATTTGGGTAATGAGTCGGTTTTCCCTCTTTGAGATATTCCTTGGCCTACCGGTTGATATGGACTACACTTTCAGAGCGCTTGACAGACTCTGCATTCGCTCCAAATGATAGATCATATTGGTGGCGCAACTTTACGATCAGCTCGCGGACAAAGAGAGGCGTGATAAATTTCTTAACCATGTTACTTGGGCGACAGCTGGCAAGAGAATGACCAAACGCACACGAGATTGAAATAAAGTTCGTTACTATGCCAACAATGCCCGTATATATAACGTTGAGCTGTTAATCTACAAATCGTCCCCTCTAGACTCCTAGTAATGACACGTGGAATATTTTGTCTTCTCAATCAAACTCTAAAGAAGTTGTAGGTCAGCTGTTTTTGTATTCGCCATATACTATTAACACCACCCTGCCTAAGAGATTCCTTTTAGGTTTACCGGTGCAACGGACTGACATCTGCATCATGTACCAACATACGTACAGAGTTTATAAGTCTTTGATTTGTAGAGCAATTGTCACCACCTCAGTTTTATTCTTATCTATTTAAAGCCATGTTCAAAGCAATTATTATGATTAAGAATTCTTCATTCACTTCCTTAGCATAGATTCATTATTCGCTTCTCACACTTAACCTCTCTTCTCAGTTCATTTCAAACAATGTTAAGCGTTGAGTATAAATTCTTAATGTTTTGTTATTCAGTAAATTTAAACAAATTAACAAAATCGCAAGTTTAAAAAAATCCCGCTAGAATCTCCAAAGTCTCAATTATCCCCCTTGTTCGATAGAAACGTCCATCAGCTAGGGCTACAAAAAAAAAATCATGAACACTAGAACAAGTTTCAACGGTAATTGGTCTTATACAACCTCATTCAACTTCGACCGGACCATGATAAAAACCTGGTGACCCTGCCGGAGTAACATTTTGCAATAGCTTCACAACCATTAACCGTCCTCTCGTAACAAGGCTTCGCAGTTCTTTAAATTAATCGGCAAAACAGCCAACAACGATGACACAGCATCCTACTGAATTACCTCTCAATACAATTTCACTACCAGAGTTTCAAACTATTATACAGCCCCTGCTCCAAATTGCAAGCTGCAGGGGACTCCTTGACGTCAAAATTCAACGCCCTCACGAAGAGGATGGCGACACTTGAGTTGACGCAGGAGTGCCAACGATATCTAGAATCAAGTTTTTGGAACCATAAAGAGTTCTGAATCAAATTCACTAGTGCTATCATAGTTGTAAAATGGGTCAACACGCACCATGAAAAGGGCAGAACGGGGCATTAATAGGTAATGTGCTTGCTACTATGCCCACAAACGGCTTGTATATTTTTGACCCCATCAAAAGCAGGAAATATCTTATTGATACGGGGTCGGTTATTTCTATAATACAAAAATAGGAGTTTATTGCGTTGCAAAGGTGAGTAAAACTATCGTGTACTTGATTGCCCGTTATATAAACATGGGTACACTTTTCAATTGTTCTGGGCTGTGAGTGTCCTGTTGCTTTAGCTCTCTGGAGACTATAGGTCTTACTGTATTCATTCTGGATTGCAAATCTAAGGTTAATTTATTTTTAAATGGATCGCTGATACACCATCTATGCAGGGTTGTATTGGCTATCCCACTTGAATAAATTGCGTATAGTTAAGAGCACTAGCGGGAGGTTTTCTAGACATTTGGTAGGACTGCCTTTTGCGAGGAGCAAAGCTTTTAGGATTTTATTTAGGCATTCCATCAGAGCGCTGCCTAGGCGATTCCCTTAGAGATGAAAATGTGCTACGTTGCTTTCAACTCCAACAATTTGCGCTTCGTTGTTGTCAGCTGCAACAATTGATTGAACAATCGTGACTGAAATCGGGCATTGTCCGTAATGATCTCGGCTGGTGCGCCTAATCGCGGTATGAAGCTGTTGAAAAAGACTTGTGCGATAGACTGTGATGTCACCTTTTAGGGGGAAAGCTTCCGCCCATTTACTGTAAACGCAGATGACTGTGACGTATCTGAATCTTTCGTTGATCGCGGGGAAATGGCCTTCTATATCAACAGCCACAACAGAACCTATTGTTGAGGGCTACAAATTGTGTATAGGGGAGTTTTGTGTGGCGATGCACTTTTGCCTTTTGACATGAGGAAAAATCCGAACCCAATCTCAAACTTGTCTACCCATGTCTTTCCACACAAAGCGGTCCGATATTGACTGGTCAAACTAGTTGAGAATTGAGGAGTGAGGTATGTTCTCAAACTTTTTGAAAAATCATAAACAATAAGAGTGTGATAAAAGGGCAGACTTATTTTGTGTAGGTTGAGCGAAGTTGAGGAATCTACTTACAAACTAATCAATTCCTTGTCAGAAAGTTGAGTGCCCTTGAATGTATAACTGAGGTAACCTAGAACCTTCCATTCTCCATCACACGCTGCTTTAACATTGTTCCGCGGCAATTTTGGGGTCATCAGTCAGTGGGGCGCCAAAAGAGTAGCTTCTGCTGTCCTTTGATCTGCTGAAAGACATTTTCTGCAGTGTCGTCCCAGTCTAAAGGGAGTGAGATCGTCTTTTGTTCATGCCTTTCAAAAGTCATCGATGGGAAAAGATGAGCCCCAGCGTCTTTCACAAACCGTCGGTGAAACTTAATCAGTCTGAGGGCGTATGAGTTCCCTGATCCCTAAGATTATATATTGTATGGGGATGTACCTTTCGAATTAACCCTGCACCCCCTAAAGTCTACAGAATCAACTCTAGATTGATCTGCAATCCGTGTATTCGCAATCGGTCGAACGTTATTTTATGTGCTATTTGTGTTGGGTTTTTTTTTATCCTTCCTGGCCACCGGAAAGTTGTCTACATATACAAAAATAAATTATGACCCCAGTACGTCATGCTCGATGAACCTCTGGAATGAGTGTGCACTATTGCCTAACCGTTATGGCATAAACACTCATTCCTAAACCCCAAATGGCGTCAAAATTGCGGTCTTTCTATGGAACTTTGTTCCATTGGAATTTGAAAAAAATGTCTCCTTCAAACATATTTTGGAAAAATTCATGCTATGTTGCTACGTAATAAATGAGGAAAGGGATGGGATACCTATCTTTAACTGTTATTGAATCTAATAGTCTAAAATAGTTGTTACTCTATATGATTGGTCTTTTTTTCTTGAATTGCGTTAAGGGGCTTTTTCTGAAGCCTAGCTGATGATCGTTTCTCTCGAACAAGGGTGATTATTTAGACGTGGTGGATTTTAGTCGTTTATTAAAATAGAATTTTGAATTTGTTAATATGTCTAAACTTGCTGAACAACGCAACAATAACAATGAAGATTCAACAACCTTCTGGTTACCTGTATTGAACTGAGAAGTGAGGTTAAGCGTGTATAACGAATAATGGTTCAATGCTAAGCGAGTAAATAGAGAATTCTTAATCATGATATTTGCTTTGAACATAGCTTTAATAATAATAATAATAATAGATATTTATAATGGGCCCTTCAGGACTGTTAGCCCTCCCAGGAATCCAAAATGGAGGTGGTGACAATTGTTTTACAAATCAACCAAACACGAATTCACGACTAGATGGTTACTATGAAATTATAAAGTAAATTGGTTAGCTTAGAAAAGGGGGCGGAGTATTCCATTACAAAGGGCATGACCATTGATTCTAATCAACAATTGGTTAATGAGCAAATCTGCTAATAAAGTTGCGTCTGTTGGTACGCGATGCAGGTGTCTTTCCATTACATCAATGAACCTAAATGGCATCTCGATAAGGCTGTGCTCATATTTTACGCAATACAAAAACACTCATGTGAGTGACGGCTCCGCGTTAATGACATACAATGTATGTAAGTATAGAGAGCTTATTTGGGGAGAACAAAATATTTCAACCGTCATTAAGAGGCATCTCGAAGGGTCGGTCAATTCAGGGATCATCAGCATAGCGTTATAATTTGGACAATGCGCTGTAGACTATTTCTGCCTAAAATCATCCTGCTCCGAGAATGGGATCAGGAAACAAACATTGCTGAATACATAATTTGAAATGACGAACTAATTGTTGATTAATAATATAGGTCTATGATCCTTAAAATTTATAATTGCAAATCATTTAAATAAATTTTCTTTAATCGTCTAAAAAAAATGATGGTTGTAAGTGTCCCGAGCCTGGTATGTTAGTAGGTTCGTGGCTATTAAGTGCTCGTTGCCTATGGCAATACCGAGGCTTTAAGCTAAACCAAGGCTGTTCAGTATGTCTTGAATACAAAGTATGGAAGTGGAGAGGAAAATGAGTGGCTAAAATTACATACAGTCCCTGGTGTCGAATTTTGTCTGTCTATTGCTCTCTTTGATCTTGCTCATTCCTTTAGTTTGCGTCCAGAGCTGAATCAAGGACTACGCTGAGTGAATTGCATGCATAAGTTGAGTTACTTAAGCTTATTTAGAGACTTGATTCTATTGCTCAGGTTATTCAGCCTTTGCTAAAGACCGGAATTAGCCTTCCCAACATTTGAAATAACTGATATTTTTTGTTGAATTTAATTACGATTCCTTCTTTTAGGATCGGTGAAATACTTATTGACATAAACCTTAGATTTTTTGCAATTGCTCTTTAGTTATCCCTTTTAAACACACAAATCTCACATGACCTCAAAATTCAAAATTTTGCAAATGTATATATGTGCATATATGCATAGTGCACCACCAGAACATAACCACAAACGTGTATACACCTAAATTATCATTATTATTCTTTGCTAACTCCAAAACCACTTCCCCCAACGTTCTCCCATTTGTTACCTCTGATGGGGGATGGGGTGGAGGAGAAGGGGGGATGGTTGGCGCCACACTTACCTTTTGCCGCCATCTCAGCTCGCCGTCTATCGGCCACACTTATCAAGGTTTGGGGGAAGAGGGAGCTTGATGAAGGAGGGGGAGGGGTATTCCCCCATCCATCCCCCAATTCCTCGATACAAAAAGGATTCTCTTTTCGAGTGAAAGACTTTTGGTAAGTTTAAGTCTTTTGGGGGTTTATTTGCGGATAAATTAATTCCTTATTGGTAACTCGATTTGTTTACCGAGAGTTTTTCATTTAGTTATTTGTGTGCGTATTGGCACACGTAGGCAAAGGCCTCAAAACCCAGTACATTATGGCATCGATGTATTTGCAATACAAACTTGCCATTGTTTATGTTACATAAACCGCATTTAACCGTCGTCTCGGTCGGTCTTCGAATGCGCACATACGTACACACTAAAAAGCCAGTTTAAGGGCTTTAAACCGCGATAAGATTAAATTCTAATTACATGGATATTAGAAAGGGGTGCCACACCCCTTCTGTCGGGCCTCAATTCCACCCACCCCCTCCCCACAACAATCCCTGAAGATTCAATTAAATGATTAAGAGGGTGACTTTGGGGACCATTGCACAACCTGCTAACTCTGTGCTGCCAGACGTTTGCACGAAAACACACAAAAAAACACACGCCCATACCCCCACACAGAGGGTGACAAGTGCCCACTGCCCTCCCCCACTTAAACCCCACTTTAAGAACTGAAGAAGTAGTTGGCGTCTCCATTGGTATTAAGGTGATTTTTTTTTCTAGACGGCGTCCTTATGAATGTGGTTCACAAAGACGGCTCTACACGTTCCATTTAAAGGAACCCCGCTTTACCGAAGCCTGGGTGGAGGCAACACTGCTTTACCGAAGCCTGGGTGAGGGCAACACTGCTTTAACGAAGCCTGGGTGAAGACAATACTGCTTTACCGAAGCCTGGGTGAGGGCAACACTGCTTTACCGAAGCCTGAGTTAAGACAGCACTGCTTTACCGAAGCCTGGGTGAGGGCAACACTGATTTACCGAAGCCTGGGTGAGGGCAACACTGCTTTCCTGAAGCCTGGGTGAGGGCAACATTGCTTTATCGAAACTTGGGTGCGGGGAACCCTGTTTTACCCAGGCCTGTTTCAGTGGGACCCTGCTTTTTACCCAGGTCTGGGTGATGGAACCGTGCTTTACTCAAGCCTGAGTGATGGGTAACTGTTTTACCCAAACCTGGATGAAGCGAACATTGCGTTCTCGAAGCCTGTTTCAGGGAAACCCTGCTTTAGCCAAACCTAGGTGGGGGAAGACCAATCTCGTTGAATGTTATTCTAAAGCGAGATGGTTGGTGTAATAAAAAAAAAACACATACGAATAAACATAGGACAACCAGTCAGGGGATCACATTTTCCACACACGAGAGCTACGACCTAACCGAGGCGCGTTCGCTAGCCTCGTAGATTACGGCGTTGGATTTCTAGCATCGAGGCACGGAGTCGATCGATCCCAGCGAGCGCAGTCACAATATTTTTAGTGGGTTTATTAGCTGGCCGCCCATTGTCGGATACCCTGATAAGCCCGCAAGGTATCCGGGCATCATCACGCACATATCCAATTCCTACACCACTATCTTTCCCTTCCCGGTTTCGCAACCCAACATGCCCACTCTGATCAATCCCGAAATCCTGCCGATGAGCTACTAATGTCCTCTATATGGGGTAACTCAAGCCCCCATACCCCTAACGAGAACCGACCCCTGTCGCATTCTGGCTTGCCAACGATTGTCATTCGGATCTTTATATGCATTTCATTCAAACTTAAACCACATTTGAGATGTTTAGTTTAGACGGGAGATCTGATTTAAGAACTTTTTTATTTAAATATTAATATTTAATTTAATTGATACAGGTTGCCCCCCCCACCAAAAAAACAACAACCTAGCCTCAACTTTTAATAGGCTTCTTAATTGTTAAGAAATAGAGCCTATTGAAAGTTGGGACACTTTTATGTGGGGGGTAGATCACCCTGTATAATTCGGTTTTCTTTTTATACTGCATTCCCATGTACGTTTATTTCAAAAGCTGTAATGTACACGTGGGTCTAGTGACGTATTCGGTTCAATGAAACAAACGCACACGCGCACACTTCCAAAAGTCGTTAACATAAGAAATACAGCACCATAAAACAAGTCATGGCTGCTCGGATGAGTGCCCCCCCCCCAAAAAAAAAAATATATCCTGAGAATGTGGGGCTATTTGGGGAGGAGGTTCTTCCAGGTGTTGACGCCTCATTAGTTTGGAGAAGTGAGGAATTGTTACCTGGTCTGGCTCTAATGAGCCCTGAGATCCACCCCTGTTCAAACATCAGGTGAGAAGGATCGCATGGATAAGGTCACAAATGGAGTGCTTTTGGAAATCAGTGTCAGACACGATACGCTCATATACATACATAAATACAGGCTTATATGCATACACAAATACATACGTTGCTCTGAGGTTTGTCAACGTTTTGTAAGCATACAAACAAAGAATGGACATGTGCTCAGTAGAGTGTGCGAAAGTTCGTTCCTTGAGAGCAGTGGTGCACAACTCAAAATGGGTGGTGGGCCAAATTTCTTTTCCATAATTTATCAACGGGCCGAAGAGGAAACTAAAAACGAGCAATTCTCACATTACTTTATATTTATAAACTCATTGTTCGAATTGCATTTTAAAATGTATTTTCCTTTGCCGCAAATCCACTCTTTTGAAGCCGTTGTTGTTCCACCAATTTCTCCACGTTTGCTTCCAATGGAGATATGTATTGCGATTCTCAATGCTTCGATTTATTGACATTCATGATCGAAAACGACTTCTCACAAGTATATGTAGACCCAAACTGCACAGCTTTGGATATAATTTTGTATTGAAACGCCGATAGAACTCGATGAGAGAGTAATCTTCAAAGCAGGTCTTCATATTTGAATCAGATTGCAGATCCAGGAGTTTAAGTTGGGTCGCTGGATCCACGAACTCTTCGGCATCTACTCTGAAAGGGTGCTGAAAGAGTGCAAGCTCTTTTTTCCTCCCAGATGTTTCTTGGAATCGTTTCACGAAATTATTTTCAAGAACTTTACAATGTTTAGGGTATTTCTTGAAATCTGGAACAAAATCCATATTATCAAGGATAGAAATCATGATCTTAAACTGCAATACATTGCCTTTAGACAACTGTTTCTGGAAAAGAACATGTTTGCTTCAAAAAGCTTGGACATCACGAAGTAAATCTGTAATGAGCTGATTACGACCTTGCATTTTGAGATCAAATTATTGAGATGTTGGGTAATATCGACCAAAAATGCAAGATCAAGTACCCAAGTAGAATCAGAAAGAACATCTACCACCATTACTCCATTTTTAATCTTCAAGGTCGGTTTTTTTTTGCAAGAACACTATCACTTCTTGACGGAGATAGAAGAAGCGTTCCAAAACTTTTCCTCTACTAAGCCATCGTACATCACAATGAAAAATTAGATCCATGTACTGTGCCTCAACTTCTCCGAAAAAGGATCGGAATTGGCGATGCGTTAATCCTGTCTTCCGAATCTCATTGACGCATGTTGTCACGACCTGCATCACATGATCAAGTTTCAAGGCCTTTCCACAAAGGACTTTTTGGTGTATGATGCAGTGAATAGTGAGAACATCTTGTTCGGTATTCTCGTTGCGAACGTGGTTCTTCAGGAGAGCTACAGCCTCGTTGCCACTCCCTGTCATAAACGGAGCACCATCTGCCGTGAGCCCTGCTAACTTGGACCACTGTAATCCGGAACCTTCAGCTGAACCAACTCCAGTATGGCCGTCTGTATGTCAATACCACATGTACGATCGTGAAGACCAATAAAACCAAGAAAATCTTCATTAATATTAAATTCCTCTGAAATACCACGAATGAACACGGATAGTTGGGCAGTGTCGATCGTATCATTGCCCTCATCAAAAGCAAGGGAAAAGAAAATTAACTCATTAGATTTTTAGGACAATTGTTCGGTGATGTTCTTTCCTATTTCTTCGATTCTTCACACAATGGCCATTATTGATAGACTGCTTTGGTCAAACAGGTGTGCTTTTTTCAGGAATGATGAGCTTCGCTACGTCTTTCATACAATCTCTGATGAATTCTGCATCTGTAAATGATCTCGAGGATCGAGCAATCTTCTGCGCAACAATGTAGCTTGCAGTAACCACGGTATCATTCTGTTGAACGGGTTTCCTGAAGAAGTTTTGCGTAGCAGATAACGATTTCTGAAGTTTGCTGACCAAGTCTTCTCTTAGCTTTCCTTTTGTATTGGAATACTTATCACTGTGCATCGTATCGTAATGCCTTTTCACGTTGTAATTTTTAGATACAGCAAGAAACTCTTTGCACACGAGACACAATGGCTTCCCCTTGAACTCAACAAATAAATATTTTAAGGTCCACTCATCTTGGAACAGCCGGTCATCATCACGCTTTCTCTTTGTATTCATCTTTGAACACATCAAATTCTGCAAAAAAAAAAAATAAATAAACCATCATTAAATGATATGCAAAAATAAATTTATAGTAAAGTGATAACAGTACGACAGTAAAATCATAAAGGCTGACACAGAACTGGTCAAACAATATTAGAATTCATTTTCTAACAAACCTCACTGAGAAGGAATATGAACTGAATATTGCTTCAACTATCTCTCACTTGCTACAAAGAACCTATTTAAATTTCCTCAGTAGTACTTCCTTAAAAAAAACTAGAAAGCACTCGGAAAGCACAATTACAGAAAATAGAAATGTTAAGAATAACTAATTTAAAAGAAAATAACTAATTAAAAAATCGATCCAGAATCCATGATATAATCGGATCATTCCCATAATCTAATCAATTATTCTAATCAATTATTCGTACGTCCATAACCTTTTGAGTTATTTTACTAACAGGCAGACAAACAAACGCTACCGAAAACATAACCACCTTGGTCGAGGTAATAATACATCATACCTCTATGCCTCCAAAAGTTAGATCAAAGATTCAACGATTGAAATAACAACAATTGGCTCGAATTTTTAACAGGAATCCCGAAATCAGTTTAAGAAAGAAATCTCGTCAATGTATCAACAATGAAATCCCGCTCAAAAAATGTAAACAAACAAATTGGCAGTGTTGCCCAAATCGCGGTTCAATAAATTTTGTTCGGGAAAAACAAAAAATAGAAGGATCTGGGCTTCGCGGGCCTCCTTAAAATTGCGTTCCTTAAAATTGTTATGTAAAGATCCTTAAAAATGCGTTATGTAGAACCTCCATAAAATTGCGTTATATATGGGTTCCTTAAAATTGCTATGTAGGGGATCCTTAAAATTGCGTTATATATGGGTTCCTTAAAATGGTTATGTAGGGGATCCTTAAAATTGTTATGTAAGGGAGTCCTAAAATTGCTATGTAGGTGATTCTTAAAATTGTGTAATGTAGGGGATCCTTAAAATTGAGTTATATATGGGATCCTTAAAATTGTTATGTAAGGGATCCTTAAAATTGCTATGTAGGGAATTCTTAAAATTGTGTTATGTAAGGGATCCTTAAAATTGCTATGTAGGGAATTCTTAAAATTGTGTTATGTAAGAGATCCTTAAAATTGAGTTATTTATGTAGATAGAGCCTCCTTAAAATTGACTTATATATGGGATCCTTAAAATTGTTATGTAGGGGATCCTTAAAATTGTTATGTAGGGGCACCTTAAAATTATTTTATGTACGAGATCCTTAAAATTGTCACGCGAGGGATCCTTAAAATTTTTATCGAGAGGAATCTTAAAATTGTGTTATGTAGGGGATCCTTAAAATTTTTATCGAGAGGAATCTTAAAATTGTGTTATGTAGGGGATCCTTAAAATTGTGTTATGCAGGGGATCCTGGAGTTTTGTATTTGCTGAAGTGGATGACCTTTGATTGGCAGCCTCATCCTACATTTTTACATTTACTTCCCTTCCCCCCGAAGGAAAATGAAAATAGAAGCAAATAACATCTCGATGCACTTTGCTGGCGACAGCAACATGCGAATACTAACAAAGGAATCTCCACAGGAAGGTTTTTTTTTAAGAAATTTTTGAAATGACTGAAATAAGTTTATTGGTGTCATTTAAAATTAAGAAGCGGTAATCAACGAAGGCATCGCCCACAAAAGGTTTGTAAGGAGTGATCTTTTAAAATAGGGTGAAAATGTGTGGAAGAAGATAATAATATACCGCAGATCCGCGGGGAGGACACGCGAGCAGGGGCCTCAACAGGCGAGATTGGGAGAAGCGCACAATCTCCCGAACCTGCCCTCGATTTAGAATGTGGGTGGAGTCAATGAAAATGTGCTCTGGTTCCTCTTCTCCGCCGGAACGCTCCTCTCGGCCAACTCATACACTTCGCGAACTCCACTCTCTCTCTCTCTCTCTCTCTCTCTCTCTCTCTCTCTCTCTCTCTCTCTCTCTCTCTCTCTCTCTCTCTCTGTTTTTGTTGTTGTTGTTTTTCTCAACCCCCCCCTCCATTTGATACAGAATCACCTTGAGGGCCGCAGCTGCCTCCATATGTTCTTGTTGACCCTATCCCTTAGCTCTACTCCACTACTGAATGCTCTTCGTAGTCTTTTGTGCTGCGGGGGTGCTCGAGTTTTCTCTATAGTTGCTTCTAGAATGTGGAATGAATTGCCTGTCGTGTTGCGCTTACGCCCCTCACATAGTGCTTTCAAATGTACGATAAAGGGCGCTGTGTAAGGACCCATCGTCTCAAATAGCGCCATACAAAAATCATTATTATTATTATTGTTATAATTACTATTATTATTATTATTATCATCATTATTATATTAATTATCATTATTACTCTATTATTACTATCATTAATTAATAATACTGCGTACGCACATGCTGATAGCATCGTGCAGTGTGAAAGAAAAGGTATAGGAAGGAGAGAAGGTGGTGTGTACATCTGATCACAATAGTCTCTGCCGGGTGAGTCGGTATTTATTAAAGGAGTTTAACGCCTTCTTTCCCTTGAAGTCCGGGTCTGAGCAAACTTGAAGAAGAACGAGATGAAGAAGGAAAATGAAAAGGAGGGAAATAGAGAGAATCAACAATTATTAATGCTGGGACCGATAGGATGAATCCAAGGACTCCAAGAACAAACCTACTAAGGGATAAATTGGCAGACTGAAACACAAGGTACAAATGAACAAATAGGCTCAAGAAAAGAAATTGGTACAAAGGAACAAATATGCTCAAAAAAGAAATTGGGACAAAGGAAAAAATAGGCTAAAGTAAAGAAATTGGGACAAAACAGATTGGTACAAAAGAACAATTTGACACGAAGGAACAAATAGGTAAAGAAATGATACACTAGAGCAAATTAGTACGAAGGAACAAATAGGTAAAAATGACACAATATAACAAATAGGTAAAAAAGACACTACAACAAATTGGTCCGAAGGAACAAATAGTTAAAAATTACACAATAGAATAAATTGGTACAAAGGAACAACTGACATAATAGAACAAATTGGTACGAAGGAACAAATAGCTAAAAAGTCACTAGAAAAAATTGGTACAAAGAAGCAAATTTGAAGGTACTATTAATATGGTTTCTCTTGCGATGGCGTCAAATAGGAACAAATAGGTAAAGAATTACACTAGAAATAATATGTACAAATGAACAAATAGGTAAAAATGACTTAATATAGCAAATTGTTACAAATGAACAACTTGACACGAAGGAACAAATAGGTAAAAAAATGGAACAATAAATCAAATTGGTACGAAGGAAAAAATTGACACGAAGCGACAAATAGGTAAAAAAAGACACTAGAACAGATTTGTACGAAGGGACAAATAGGTAAAAAAATGAAGCAATAGGGCAAATAGATAAAAGTCACTAGAACAAATGGTACAAAGAAGCAAATTTAAAGGTACTACTAATATGATTTCTCTCGCGATGGCGTCAAATAGGAACAAATAGATAAAAAATGACTAGAACAAATTGGTACAAAGAAGCAAATTTGCGATGGCGTCAAGTTGAACAGATTTTATTTTGAATTTACGAATGTTGTGATTGGCGTAATCCAACGAGGGCATTGCTAAATAGGTTTAGGAAAAAGTTAAATAGGGGCTGATTAGGTATGGATAATAAGGGCAGCCGCTCAGGTAGGCATCTTGCTTAGGCTGGCTTGGCTTGCCGGGGAGGGAAGCCTACTTTATTCGTGTTTATTTTTTGCATATTGTTTTAATTTATGCACATATGTGCACATGTGTAGTTTTAAATGTTAAGACCATACCCCCGATAAACAATTTTGTGGGTCTAGGAACGTCCTGAAAGGGAGTTTCGCCTAGAACATTAAATAGGCCAGGACCGCCACTGGACATGGTATTAGAACAAACCAAGTGAGGTGTTAGGACCCGGGAGCGTGCCTGACTGGTACCTACCTGCAAAGACGTAGCAATATCTAGTGGACCCTCCCCCAATCAAGATTGTGGGGCCACCATACAAGTAGTGCCAGGCACGACAAATACTATTCTCAGCAGTGCCAATGCTGAGAATGTGTATTCGAAAATTTTATATTTTCATTAATAAAATAAAATGGGGGGGCACAGTGGGGCCCCTTCAAGAGCCGGGGGGGTCGGTTGCTACGGCTCTGCCTACCTAAATAATAATACCTCTTCAACCTGCCTTTCCCAAGGGAAAACAGAAAAAGACCGATTCGAGGGAACCATCAACCGTAACGATGGTTGTTTTAGCGAACTTAAAACTACCGGGGAATTCGCCTCACCCTACTCCCCAGCCTAAATGTAGGAATGTGAGAGTAGGTGGGTACGAAGAACCTCCCGACGTCCTTATAAACAGGGAGGTATTGTGATTAGTTGCTTGAGAAGTTTTCCCCTACTCACGGAGTGATTCCTGGCGCCTTTTCTTTGTACGTTCCGAAACACCCCCCAAAACCGTCTTTGCGATGCTAAATCCTTCCCTTCGATCCCACGTGACTCTTAGCGTACACAAAGATCTCTCTCACATATGTATTTATTCCACCTTTCGCACTTTATACACGATTGTATACACAAAATGGGCTCATAAGCAAAATTTATTATTAAAAAAAAAAATAGTAATCTTGAGTGGAGGAATGTCCATAGATACAGTGCCTAGTTACAGGCTCGGATCCAGAGGGATGGGGGGTAGGGGGCTGAAGCCCACCCAACTTTCCGACCCGTTTATGTTTATATTTCTTTTTTAAGTCCTTGTATTCTATTATTTAGAAAGAGTTATGTAATAATATAGAATATATATAACAAACGGTTTTTTTAAACCGTTGCGATCGAATGTATCTTATATGATACATGTCTAAAATGCAGGTAAATCTCAAAAATAATTATTATATTCAGTATTTTACCTTTACTGACGTCCAAAAACTACAATTCATAATTTTATGATGTGTGGATACAAAATCGGATCTGGGAGGGTTGGTGCCCACTCCTTTATGAGATGCTGTTAATTATTATCAATACTGTCTATTATAACCCTTATTAATAATCAATGTCCTGTTCTCAGACTACTCAGAGGGAGGAATTCAGTTGAACCCCCCTCCCCATTTTTATCCTGGATCCGCCACTTCCTAGGTAGTCTACGCATAGCATTAAAACAAAAAAATCAACTGAATTTCCGCAGCCATAAATGCATCATAGCTTGCGCATAGTGTTAATTAAATTAATTTCAGTTGTCATAGAAATCACACAGCCAATGCATGGGTTTAATACATCAAGCAAATTCTAGTTGTCATAGAAACTACATAGCCTACGCATAGTGTTAAATAAATCAACCGAATTTCCGTAGCCATAGATACCAGATACCGTAAGCATGTGTTCAAATATATCAACCGAATTTTAGCTGTCATAGAAGCCACATACCCTAGGCATAGCGTTAAAAAAAAATTCGAAATTCCGTAGCCATAGAAACCACATAGCCTACACATAGCGTTAAATAAATATCTTTATTTTAACACCCTGAACATCCTTTTCTTCATATTCATCTATATCTTCTTCTTCATCTTCATCTATATCTTCATTAAAATCTTCTTCTTCATCTTCATCTATATCTTCATCTATATCTTCTTCTTCTTCTTGATCTTTTTAACTATTTCAATCCTTTGAATTTCCAAAACACCTGAAGTCATTTTTAACACAAACATAGCGTGAAGTCTTCATCGTCGGAGTAAGCCTCGGTTTTTCCTTACTGTTAACTGTTCTTGGATGTACAGTAATGTTGTTGTCTTCCTTTAAATGACCTGAACTCTGATTACAAGATGCTTTACTATCATCGGAAGCCATTTCTATCATAGGGACTGTTATTCGTTTCCGACCAAATTTACCAACCAATTTTTCTCTTAATTGCACTAATCGTTAGTTGAAACCTGTAGTTTCCTTGCGATTTATTTATGTTTAAATGTGGTTTCATTCAAATATACTTTTATTTGTCTAATTTTATGAGGACTAAGATCACTATATTTACCAAACTCAGTCTTGAATTGAAATATCACGTTATTTATACTTTAAATTTAATTTAATGCAACGAGTATGAATTTTTAACGAATACACCACAGTATGACTGCGTGCGCAAGTTATTAGAATACAAACAAACACTTTGTACTAACCTCGACTGGACGATAACTGAACGAAACGTGCCTGCACCATGTGGTGCAGTGAGTGTTACTACAAGACGATCACACATTGTTACAATATAACATTAGAAACCTGTATTAGATATAGCAAAAGTCAAAGTCGGAAAATATAATATTGTAATCCTATGAGATTTAATATGATTTAAACTCATTGTCCAATTTAAATAGCCTTTTATACAAAATAAATAGTTTTCCAAAAATCCATGATAATTTTCCCAGTTCACTGAGCAAAACAAAATTTTATTGGCCTGACGCTTTTCAAAACACACATGTATCATTCTCAAAGGCAAGCGATTGTAACTAAGGAATTGGAAACAGAGCTTTATATATATGATTAGTTATATGTTAACAGATATACGAACATACTTATAGGGTATGGAATTTCTAAAAGACACCACACAAAGGTACTTTAAAATGAGTTTTGGGACTGTTTCAAATGGTTAATCTCTACGAGCACAGAACAATGATGAATAGGGATTATTATTCGGGACGTGAGGAAGGGAGAGTAAATCGCATGTTTTTATATTTAATTTGGGATTGTTTCTTATATATATATATATATATATATATATATATATATATATATATATATATATATATATATATATATATATATTACTTCTAATATAAGTAGCTGCCGGTGGTTTGGAGCGTGTGCTAGGATTTCTGTATTTCTTCGAGTTACTTCCGGTCCAGTTGCATTCCATGTTTTTCCAACGTGTGTGTGTTTTGGGGGCACCATTGTTTAAATGTTAAATTATCCTTTCAGTCATTCCAATATATGAATGAGGTTGGAGTTCATAGTCTCCCATTTTGCAAATATATTCATTTATCAAACTAGTTCTCTGCTTAGGTGTTAGGTGAGTTCCTTGGTTGTTTTTTCATGATGAGGTTGTAAGTAATTTTATTATTGTAGTAGTAGTGATACATTGCTATCATTTTGTGTTTGTTTTACTCCTCTGTTTACGATTTCCTTCGTTACTCTTTCATCCGTTTTGTACGCTGTGCTCATAATGTTCTTGTATAGTTTAATAGTGTTTCTTTCGCCTTGCTGATTCATACTGTCTGCAAGTGGCATATAGCATCTATCAATTTTCTTAGGAATAATGGTGTGTATGTCACCGTTTGTAAAACCGTTATTGCTGTAGGAATTTATTACACTTTTTTTTATAACGGTCGTAACATATTCAATTTTTGCATTCATTCAAAGACCTGGTTTTGTATTTTTAACTTAATCTTTGGTAGTGAGTTTATCGTTATGTTTAGTAGTAAGAGTATATAATACGGAGGTTGATTATTTGGGCTGTTTTCTATGGTATAGTTAAGTCAAGAGCAGTTCTTGAATGCTGGGTAGGTGAAAAGTAACTGGGCATTAAAAATTGTTAGTAAAATCCATATTCTTATTACAAATTTATTGAAACAAATGATACCTGTTCTTTATTACATGGGAAAATGGAAGTAACTCTCCATATTTCAACGTAAGCACCAGGGGCCTCAACCAGTTTCCTCAAACGGCCAGAAATGGAATAAACAAGTTTCTGAAGGACGTCGTCTCGGATATCATTGAGAACCTCCTGAATCCGTGTCTCCAAATCTTCCAGTATGCGAAGTTTTGTCTTGCACACCTCTTTTGTGTAACCCCACAGATAAAAATCACATGGAGTGAGATCTGGACTTCTTGGACGCCATTCATGAGGCCCGCGTCGTCCCATCCAACATCCTGGAAAATGTTGGTCTAAACACGCACGCACAGTAACAGCAAAATGGGGGTGATGCACCATCTTGCATGAATATCATGTTACCAATGTTATCCCAACCAGACACTTGGCCACACGTAATTTTCGACCATATGTCACACAGAAGATATGGCCTACGATTCTTGTTGCCGTCATTCCGCACCACACGGTCACCTTTGGTCGAGCTTGTATCCTCTCAACCATCATCTTCGGATCGTTATCTCACGACATCCAGTAATGGCAGTTGTGACGATAAATGAAACCACAAATATGAAATACAGCCTCGTCACTCCAGAGGAATGTTTTCAAACAATTCAGACCAATCTACATGGCAACCTAGTATTAGCTCTCCATATTCTATTTTGCGGTTACAGTCTTCTGGTTTTAGCTCTTGCACGTAATGGGCTTTCCACAGACCAAAAGTCAATTCTTTATGCAACAGCGTACCTATTGTGTGTTTTGTTAGTCGACTCTCACGAGTTGCTTGATGTGTTGATTGTTGTGGGCTGCGATTAAACTTTTCCCGCATAGTTGGCACGTTCTACGCTGAACGGGATGTGGTTGGACACCCACTTCTTTTTTCATCGTTCACAGAGGCCATGGTCATCAGCTTTGCATGACCACTTTTTATTGTCTCTCGACGTAATGGTGCATGCCTACCTTTCCATGCACGCCAACATCTCTGAACCTGAACAATGGCATTCCACACTTCATAGCGTGCTGCAATGAAGTTCACTCCTGAACAGTCAAGCTGCCGGCCATCTGGAAAATAAGAAATCCCCACTAGTGTTGTCTGTTCCAAAAAATGCTATCCCCCATGACCTCAGTGATGAAACAAGGAGAAACAAGCCGCTGTTCTCTTCCTTAACAGGAAGAGCTTGGTTACACAGGCACCCCTGCGGGGGTGTGGCCTACGGCCTTATTTGCTAATCTTAACCGCTTTTTTTAATCCCCTTTATAGACTTTATTTTAATACCCTGAACATCCTTTTCTTCATCTTCATCTATATCTTCTTCTTCATCTTCATCTGTATCTTCATCTATATCTTCTTCTTCTTCTTCTTGATCTTTTTAACTATTTCAATCCTTTGAATTTCCAAAACACCCGAAGTCATTTGTCAACTAAGCAAAAAAAAAACATTTATAAATTTTCAAAAAATCCCCATCTTAAATTATAGATTTAAGAAGATGATACACAAGCGATTTCATCTGTTTATAAGACAAAACAAGGATCATGCAAATGTAGATTAAGAAAGCTGAAAGAAAGATATCGAACGGAATAAAATGATATAAAACTATTTTAACTATTAAAGATAGTGAAATAATAAGTGCGGTTCGAACCTATACCATCGAGTGCTCTTCGCTTCTCAGGCCACCACGTTGACCACTCGGATACTATATATATATGGTGAGTCTTGTGCTCACCGCTCCCTTTACCCCTGTGAATGAGGCAGGTACCTCGACGACACATTTGTGTTCCTTCCTAAGTGGGTGCAGTGTGCCTCGCACCGTCTCATCAACGCTATCTTTCCTGAGATATAATTTACGATGGAGATGGAACAAGCCACTAAATAAACTACCCTTGATCTTTTAGTCATGAGAGACAAAAACTAGAGTCTACAAACGACAGTATATAGGAAGAAGAAACACACAGACCGGATTTGTATTTGCCACACACAAGAGAAGCAAACGCCACACCTGTATTAGCAGGACCAGAACGCATTGCATCAGAGCCCAATTACAGATTGATGAAGAAAAACACCTGAAATCGGTGTTTTCCGTCCAATAACTATCCAAACGTGTTTGTATTTTCGGCAAGAAGACTGCGACCTCGAAATGACGACTAGACTCAACGCAAGAGGATCGCACTCCCTTACATAAGCAATACCTCATAGACAACGGCTCCTCCGTCCACACATCATCGACATAGCCCATAGACCGAGCAAGACCTTGATGAGTCCAATTTACCTCGGAGGACAAGCGCAGCGAGGATTAACAAGCCGGGCTCGTTTATGAGATCAGATGCTACGATTGCCTGGCTAACTACATGGGGCAGACAGTGAAACAACTGCGAACCAGGATTGAAGAACCCTAGAGAGCCACCCGCAGGAACGATCTACTCAGCCATTGCATCACATCATAACCTCCATCATCAAATGAATTGAGAAGACACCAAAGTTTCGGAACGATCCACCAACAAGAAGTGGAGGGAGTTTCTCGAAGTCTGGTTTTCCGATGAGCACTACATTAACAGACAAATATTAATAAACGCTACAACACTCTTAAATAACATAAATCATTGTATTAACATTTGAAACCACTTCATTCTTTATTTTTGTTACATAAAACATTGTATTTTGTTGTAACGTCTCGCGTACTCAGTCATCCTTTAGCGGATTTTCCGAGACCATTGCATTTCACCATTTACCGACCTCATTGTTTGTGAGAGGTGTTTGCTCGGGGGAGGGTGCTACATTTCAAGCGGCATCCTGGTTATAAATTAGGGACCATGCCTAGTCGTATACTATTCTCATCTTCGACCTTACATCTCTGAGGAAGGGGCTTCGCTTGAGTCCGAAATTTAGAAATATAATATATATATATATATATATATATATATATATATATATATATATATATATATATATATATATATATATATTATACATTTCACGCGTGGTCCGGTCAGTGGCGTAGCTAAAGGGGAGGGGGGGCAAGGAGGCACAAATTTAAAAGTTCCCCCGGGCCCGCATTGGAAGGGGGCCCAAAACGGTGTCCCATCCTTTTTTGAATGATAAAAAAAACAGTTAATAAAACGGTTAATTATAGATGCCCATAAAAAGGGTAGACAAATATTAGCTCAAGCTTTAGTTGAGCAAAGTAAAGGAAGTGATTTTTTTTGTGATCAGACTGATGGAATGTATTAATATGAATTTTGAGTTGTATATTTGTTCAATATGTAATATCTCGGTTTCACACTTTGTTGTTTATTTTTTTAACCCTACATAAGTATTCCCTATTAAAGTGTCTTAGTTATTTGTATTGTTTTGTTGTGACACACTATCAGACATACCAGAGTGCATAAAAATATTGCAAGAGAAGTTGTTTTTATGTTATTCATGATGTCAAACATTTGTATGTTGGCCCCCAAAGAAGATAAGGCACCGGGCCCGCAAATCCCTAGCTATGCCACTGGGTCTGGTCAAATTAAACCAGAGCACTTAGCACTAAATTGTTTTAGGATGTTCACGGCTTCTTCTGAGGCCTATTGATGGTCATCTCTCTCACACAAGGAGGATAAATTAGACTTGTGGATTTTAGTCTTCATTATCATCATCATCACTTCACTAACTATAATTTAAGAAGGGGATTTTTTTGAGTATTTGAATAATAATTTCATCTTAGTTTGGTTAGGACTTATGTTTTTTTATCAAAGTTATTTCTAATCATTCTTTTATAATATCAAAAAACAAAATGGTGAAGTTCAGAAATAAATATAAGTATCGAAATTTTGTGAATTTTTTAAAACCTAAAGAATTACAAATGGTGAAGTTCAGAAAATTTATTTTTATATATCTTCTTCTATAACTATATTTTAGGAACGTGATATTTTGAAAGGGGAGAAATTTAGTTTATTTTTCCTTTTTAAGATTATTATAATTGGCGAAGTTCAGAAAATTTTATAGAAATTTAAACATGGCTGCTTTTTTTTAGATTTTAAATTTTAATCTTAGTAGCGAAGCCATTGCCTGGTTTATTATAAAATTAAACTTTAATTATCAACTAAAATTACTTGTAACAGAACAATGGCTATGAGACTGAACGCTTATAATTTACTGAAGAACTGGGTTGAATGTGAGTGATGGAAAAGTTAATGTACGAGTGAGTAATTCAATGCAAATTAAATGCATAATCAAAGGTAATGAATAATTAAAGTACTTTCACAATGACATCCGCTTAAATAGGTAAAATAAAATGGGGTATTAACAATTGTTTCACAAAATCAACTAATTATAATTAAACAAAGAATTGCTTATCATGGGAACAGAAGATTAATTGCGTAGTTTACAAAATGGGGGAAGAGTAGTTTGTTATAAAAGGGGTTCGCCATTCTTTATAAACAATGTTTCAGCAGCTGATAAACGTCGCAGTGTTTGTTCGTATGTCGATCAACGAAGCAGATGTTTCATTAAACATTCATTGTCCTCTGTAATTTTATGGAATATTCTGCCCCTATTCTTTTTATGAACTTAGAGGTAAATTTGTTTGCTTATATAGTTTGCGTCAATAAGTTGTAATGTCTTTGGAGCTTAGATGGCGAGACAATATTCGGCTCTCATTAAGGGACGTCATTTGTGAGTCGGAAAGGAACATCTTAAGGGTGACTAAGTCTCCTTTTATTTTCTGAAAGGTATTTTCTGCATAGTCGTCCCATTTTAAAGAAGGGTGAGGTTGTCTTTTGTTAATGTTTTTTAAAAGCCTAATTAGTGGGAGAGAGATACCGGCGTTTTTCACAAACCGTCGTTGGAAGTTGAGCATTCGTAATTTTTTTTGAGGGGGGGGAATTATTTTAAAGTCTGAGGGCAAGGGAAGTCTAGGAATTTACACCTAAAACGTATTTCGCCAATTAATCTGCAATCTGTGCAATTCCAATTGGTCAAAATGATGTTCTAAATGCCGTTTAAATTTTCTCGCATCACTACTGGCCACCGGGAGGTCTTCTATATATGCGAAAGTAAATTCTAACCTTCGTAAAGCGAGATAGATGAATTTCTGTAATGTTTGTGCATCATTGCATAACCCTTGAGGCATAGATAAAACAATTGTAAAGCTCTAATGGCGTAAATTAGTCACTATAATAAGTTGCAATGTCTGCGGGGCTTAGTTGTGACAAGAAAATAGTCGGCTTTCAATGAGAGACGCCTGTGTGGAATATTTGTGGATTAAAGGTTCAGTGTTATAATCAAAACAATGGAAAGCAGATTATTTCCTCCACATGCATATGATGACATTATACATACAAAACAAATATAAGGGTGGAAATAAGTATTTAAGCACTAGATAGAGCGGTGGCCTAGCATATCGCTGTGCCACCATTGTTTGCTATAACTGGTGTCAAGCGTTTTTTATAAGACTTGACCAAGTTCTGGCAAAATTGTGTGGGGATATCTGCCCACTTATCTTTACATAAAGGTTTCTTTAATATTCGCAAACAAATTTGAGATCAGATTCAAGTCATAGGATTTAATAAACCACAGTAGATAATTACTATTTTTCGGCTGGAACTACTCACGTTTTTCTTTGACTGTGTGCTTCGCATCATTGTCTTATTGGTATATCCAATCATCCCGCATCCAAACCTTGTCCAAAATTGACGTTAAGTTATTAGCCAAATATTTGCTGGTAATTCGCTCCATTCGTTTTTCCATCAATTATAGGAAGAGCACCAGTTTCATTAAAGTAAAAAAAAACAAACACCACAATGCTGCCGCCTACATGTTTGACTGTGGGGATGGTGTTGTTATGCCTTAGGCGGCTCCATTACAGCGCCAAAGAGTTCAATCTTTTACTCATCAGACCAAAGCACATTCATGCAAAATTGATATGGCTTCTCTATGTGCTCTTGAGAAAAACCAGTCGTGAGCCTTCATCGAAAAATGGGTCTTAAGCTCATTACAAATTATTCTTTTCGTAACTGATGATTCATTTGTACGTAGATCGTCTTGTAGTTCTGACCTAGTTAAAATTGGGTTCTTCGATAACAATTTCATCATTCGCAAACGAGTTTCTTCAAATAGTTTCCTCGAAGCTCCACTGCGAAAAAGGATTACGATGGTGCTGGAGCACTTCCATTTTTTAGCAATCCTGCTCCTGAGAGAAACAAGTATTTTTTTTTTATTTTAAGAGTAAACCCCCTTTTTTTCATCCTATGTCCAGATGAGGTCAGATGCTAAATGAGGCTAGGCAAAAACTATACTCAAGCATAGATAACGAATACTTGATTGGATTCTGCTACTTCCATAGTCGGGCGACAGTCAGCGCGGTGGTTTGCCGCTATCCCCGCCAGGGGGTGATTCCAGTTATTGTTACGATTTACTTTGGGTGACACGCTGCTGCCATCTTGGAAAGTTTTGAAATCATAAGTTAATTGTATTTATTTGCCTTTGTAGGCCTGTTAGCTCTAGTACTTGTATAAGTTATAATGTGTGTTAATGAGGAAAGCCAGCATATGATACATATATGTTGCTTGGGGAGGGACGCTATAATGATCTAGAAATTGCAAACTTAGCCTTAAGCCTCACAATGCACGCGTTAATTTCTAAAATAACTTAAAAGTTATAGCAATAATTACGTAAATAATACACTAATTCAAATTAATAGTGCATTTACGCTACAATAAACTTAACTATTATCGAATGATTTTATTATTCATAGTATTGTATACGTTTGTAAACAAACGAGGACGATTAGGCTTAACAAGTTTGCGATCGTCTAAAATTGTCAGAAATGACGTCCTTGAACACATTTTTTTATATACGGCAATCAATAGCTCCTCCATTCCGCAAAAATATTCTCAAATATATATTTATTATTTTGATTTCGTTAACCTTGTATCGGCGCCGATATATCGGTTATCGGCTAATTTGCATATCGGTGCATCCCTAATCTATGGTATTGTTTATCCATAGATAACTGTTTATCATAACTGTGATATTAAAAGTCGTGACTACGATACGCACCCTAAACTACACCTTCACCGATGCCTTGGGTTGATCAAATCATCTCTGGCGAGTTATTACGGTAAAATTATATTTTATTGTCGTTTATCATCATCACTAACTATATAATTTAAGAAGGGTATTTTTTTTTAGTATTTGAATAATAATTTCATCTTAGTTTGGTTATGACTTATGTTTTTTTATCAAAGTTATTTCTAATAATTCTTTTATAATATCAAAAAACAAAATGGTAAAGTTCAGAAATAAATATAAGTATCGAAATTTTGTGAATTTTTTAAAACCCAAATGGTGAAGTTCAGAAAATTGATTTATATGTCTTCTTCTATAACTCTATATTTTAGGAACGTGATATTTTGAAAGAAGGGAAATTTAGTTTAGAGTTCCTTTTTAAAATTATTATAATTGGCGAAGTACAGAAAATTTATAAAAATTTAACCATGGCTGCCTTTTTTAAGATTTTAAATTTTAATCTTAGTAGCGAAGCGCAAGCTCCCCCAGGGGTGAGTGGCGAAGCCATTGCCTGGCAAATTTATTAAACACGGGTTAAAAGAGAGCAATAAAATCTAATTAATAATACTCTACTGTTATTCATATGACTACAAATGGTGTATTACTTTGCCAGAAAGTCCTGCAACCTCCTAAAGTGTGTTTCTTGCCAGGAGGCTCTGGTAGAAGGCAACACCCTTATGCCCTCAGTGCAGGTGGCCGACCCCGACATGCTACCAGAGAATTCCAGAGAGATGATTGAATTCCAGGACCGCGGCGGTCTCCTCTACCCCTCAAATGAGTGCATCCACATGGCCATGATGGCCGTGGAAGTCTTCAAGGTGATTACAACACCAGGCGAAAGGAGGGCCAAGTTCCTGGCGGCCTACTCTTTGGAAGAACTGTTCGTGAGTGTCTACAAGGAAATAGTGAGCAATGACTTAGGCATGTCCTTGCTGGACTGTGAAAAGGGTTGCAGCCTGGTCAACACCGTTGTTCCTGCCATCGCCAGGTCCCTCTTCCACGTCATGGGCAAAAATATGGTGTCAAAAGCTAACAGTGATGCCCATGCAAGAGTCAAAAGAAGAGTCATAAAAAGAGGTAATCCGGATGCACCCGAGAAAGCTACCAGGAGCAAAAGTGACTACAAGAAGAAGAAATTTTCTAGTCAGAAAAAGTCCTAAGTCAATTTAAGTGTGCGTAGCCACTGATATTTGTTATGTATCTTTATTTTGTAGGGTAGATATTAGAATCCAGGGTAACCATGAAATAGGTTACTAGTACAGGGTGTCCACACCTTAGAATCTTACTAGCTATTACTTTATTATACTTACTCATATTAGTAGACACCCTGTAGTATCTAAGAATCCCATTGTACTCAGCCTTATTAAATAAAATTGAATTGAATATAACCAACATCGGTTATAAATATATGGGTTTTTTTTATTTTTCATTAAATAAGTCACACTTTCGTTCGTCACGCCGAATCTGTTCGTCGAATAAAAATTTGACTTCACAGCTCGAAGTACATTGGTCCCAGGGTGCTTCAGGCAAAATTTGGGGTGAATATCTTTAAAAATAAAGAAATGAGAACGATTTTTGTTTTTTCCTGGCTAACCCGACTATGGAATCGCCCGATTTTGAGCGACCAATCAAGTATTCGTTATCTATGCTCAAGCAAAATGGGAAGGGAGTTACGTGGACAGTGCATGCCGAGACCTGCCTATAGCATATGACAAGGTGTGGCAAATGGGGATGCAGTTCCTTCAGCTGGGACTAATCACTTAGTCCCAGCTGGCAGGGGTCCCATAAGGGGGTTGCATGAGTGCAATTTACTATGTACACCACATACGCTCCAACACCCGGCAACCCCACTCGCCTCAAAATTCAATTTGCGGAAGACATCAGACAAATCATAATGTCCCTTCCGTAACTCAAGGGTTGGCCGCTTTGATGCTTGCTTCTTTCCTCACATATCAAACCTTTGCAACTCTACCTTCCCATGTTTTCTCCATAACTACGATCTCTCACTTTTTCAAAAATTCCTAAATACTCTTCCATGTCTCTCTTTTCTGTTTCCTAAATCTATACACATTTCAACTTGGACCAAGCTTTGTTGAGGACATTGGTCCGTGTCAGGTGCCTTTGACATAAACACGCCATATGCAAGGTCGTATGACTGCTGCAGGGATATAAAAACTCAATATCTAAAAGGCCATCTGGAAGATCAAAACTAATCAAACACATTCAAAATAAATAGTACCTATCGGAAGGTACTTGCTATGAGGTGTAAGGGTGGGGGTATAAATGTTATTCCTATTCGGCATGAAGATTACTTCGAACGGGTAGAGGATGCATGGCGCAGATATGAATAACAAAGGCCTCAGCGTCAGTCAGACCTCTGTGTAATAATAATAATAGGTATTTATAATGCGCCCTTCAGGGCTATTAGCCCTCCCAGAGCGCAGGTTGTGTAGTGAGTGTAGAGAAAGTTTACAGGGGAGAGAAAGCGATCAAGAGCTTTGAGAATGGAATTGATCGTCGGGAAAATCAAAGACGCTCACACAACAACCTATCCCTGAAGCCATTGAGTAAGAAAAAGAAACCTCAAAGAAAGCAACAAAAGAGGTATTCATTGCTTTAGTTAAAGCCACATTGCTTTACCCCGCGAACACACTCTCATGTGCCCCCCCAAAACATGGAATCAGCTTCAACAAAGAGTGCAGAACAATTGCGTCTACTTAACAGGTAGACGCAGAATAGAAAGAAAAGGGCAACAAAATCTGCGCAGGGCGGCGGGGATAGAGACTCTAAATAATATGATAGAAGAGAGAGCGAAGAAAATGGTGGTAGATGTTGGTAAATAGCTCAAGAAATTGTTCCATAACAACGAGCAGGGTGAAGTCATGCAAGATTCCCGAGCTCCATAAAGTTTCTCGACAATGGAGAGGAAGCGCCATTCTTTGCGTGAAAAAACTAAAAAAAATATCGTAAGATTACAGCAAAAATAACAATACGAATAAAACCCCCGAAGAAAACTAGAAACTGAAATGTAGCATAAAGTCCGACGTGACCAAAATAACCGATTACGACAACCAAATATCGGATTGTGGATCAAGTACCAGAAATTGAAAACCAAATACAGCCCAAACAAGAACCTATAAATAAACCACAAAAACATTAAAACACAGAACGAGAACAAACATAACTATTCAAGAACACAAAAACACATTACAAAGGTTTCAAGGCCATCAAATCAACTGAAACTCACAACAATATATAATCACACCAAAACAACAAAGGTAAGCTTGATCACCATGCTACTTTACAACTCTTTTTCCATATATTTATAAACACACACACACACACACACACACATATATATATATATATATATATATATATATATATATATATATATATATATATATATATATATATATATATATATATATATATTTATTGTAACCCATCTAAACCCTCAGACATCGCACCTCGTTAACGCAAATCCACTATGCAGATAATTTTATCTTTGTCTCCATGGAAAGAATTAGTGCCACACGCATTTAGGAATTCAGAAAGACCCCAGGTGTTTAATAAAATACACGTTTCGTATATTGACATATAACTAACATTATATGCTATTTCAGCCATTTAACCAATGATTATTCAGAAACGCCCTTTATAACAAATTAATCCACTTCCTAGATTAGAAACCGCCCAATTCATCTTATGTTCCTATATTAACCATTTTTCTGTTAATTTATGATTGGTTTATTTTGTGAAAGGATTGTTAATGCCCCATTGTACTCTTTCCTATTTAAGCCGACGTATTTGGCAAAGAGGAGAGATTCCTTGATATTCATTAGTTTTCATTCATTAATTAATTTTTTCACTCCTCACGTTCAGTAAATCATAAGCGTTGAGTCTCAAAACCAGTGTTCACTTATAAGTGGTTTTAGTTGATAATTAAATACTAATTTCAATTACGTCGTCCTTCCCCCCTTGCAGAAATATCGATAATATATATATATATATATATATATATATATATATATATATATATATATATATATATATATATATCGATTTTTTTTCGCCTGACGAAAGGTCCTTTAGTTTCAAAAGCTTGCTATTTTTTTTCCATTCCATTGTGTCTAAATGAACGGGAAATCACCAAACACTTTAACGAGTAAAAGAGTTTATATTATTTTATTCCGTTTGTTATCTCTCTCTTTCATTCTTAATTTATGTTTGATCCTTGTTTAGTCTTATAAAAAAAACTAAATCGCTTGTGTATCATTCTTTCCTTTTTTTTCTTCCTATGAATTATTGAGCATCTACCGTGACACGTGTTATTGTGATTTCCCGTCCATTTACGAAGCCCGTCTCTCTCTCTCTCTCTCCTCTTAACGCTTTCTTTACCATATAGGACTTAGCTTCACTGTGCTCCTTATAAGCTGCTTTGAAGCATCATTTGGGGGGATGTGGATGGTAGCATATTTAGCACTTTGGATTGAAAAGCGAAGATCATTCGATGCTATAGGTTCGCGTATATATATATATATATATATATATATATATATATATATATATATATATATATATATATATATATATATGTGTGTGTGTGTGTAATCGGGGGAGATTATCTGTATTTATTCTCCTTTTCTTAATGTGTCAGTATTTTATTCCGATGTCCCTTTTCACGATAAAATATTTTGTCCTGTTTCCTCCTGTAGGCCATTTTTTCCATCCTGTTTTTCCCTTCCCTGGACAGTTCTGAAAGACGGGAATCTGGCCTGATTTCTCATCGGGTCTGAGCTTTTGGCGACTCTTCTATTCAGAATTCAACGACGCGGCCGAGGCCTCTCCTATCTGCTTCCTGTCTATTGACAGCCCCATCTCCCTTTCTCTATCGTCTGCGCTTGTTTAAAATTTCCTGTGTTTAGTTTCTTCTATCCCTTATGGTAACCCGAAGGGGAGGTAGACACCCCCCCCTTCATGTCTCATTCTTTGTCCCCTTCTATCTGTGATTGTTTGCACCCTGCTATCATGGGATGCATGGCGCCTGTTTCCCCCACCCCCACATCCCCTTCCCTGGCGCCCGGCTGTTTCCCCCCTTCCCCCATCCTCTTAACCCCAGGCGCCCAGTCCCGGCGGATGTCTGAGGGAATGCGGTCTGGCGCCACAGCTGTTTTCAGGCGGTCTTATCCCTATATTCACGCCTTTGACGTTCTATTCCCCCCCCCCCCTTCTCCCTCTCCCCACCCTTCCTTCACTCGCGCAAGTAGTCATGTCCACACGCAGTCAGTGTCGAGTTTGTATCCCGTGTGCACAGACCTAATTAAATGACGATTCAAAAGAAAATTTCTGTTCGCGCTTAAGTCGTTCATCCCCCCTCCCCGCTAAACCCGGTGGGCCGTGCCTTTCCATCGTCTGGTCGCCTTTGAAAGGTGCAGCAGGCTTTCAAGGCGTCTTGGCGACGAGGAACGGGAAACAACCCCCACCCCTCACCCCCCCACCCTCTCCAAATACACATCAGCACCACGCGCGCACCACTCACACCGTCGCTTATCCCCCCTCCCCTTTCCCCCATCGTCTCCCACAGGTGCTCTGAGAGACCCGACTTTTTGTGATGGGCGCGAATTTCGTGGCGCCTCACTGAGAAGGATGAGGCGGGACGGAACGTGGTAGCGTGGTTGCATGCATTTTCTCTTTCATCATTTGAAAAGTCATTGCCTTAGACGGTTAAAGGCGTCTCCGTAAAGGGAGCGGCGAAATATATGTGTGCGGTGGGGTCCATTCATATTTTCTTACCTTTTCTCATCCGGCGAATTTCTCCTTCTCCCTATATCCTCGTGTACACCTCTTACTGCGGTACGTACACGTCTGCATCTAAAGCAAAGAGACATACGTAGCTCTCACGCGCGCGCCCCACACACCCGCTTCGCGCCCACAGGCTTTCTCGGATGGCTCGTGCAGCACGAGTCGTTAACTATTTTGTTAGTCTTGCAGTTCGGAGTCTGCTGTTCAGTTCACCCTCTTCTCGCCTCTCTTGCCGCCTGTCTGCTTCTCTCCCGTGCGTCAGAATTCGTTTTACTCCTTCGTGCGGCGTTACACAAACGGGATAACCGTTTTCCTGGTGATCGTTCCGTGTTCTTCCCATCAGTCAGTAATCCCCTTAAGGTCGCTTGTGCAATTGATGTCAGCACCGACTAGCTTGGTGATTGCTTGCGCGGATTGAAGCTCTTGTTTATTTTAGTGTGTTTATGAATCAGACTTCTCAACCCGGTCTCCGTGCGGCGGCAAATGAACCTTGGGTGAATTTTTTACCAGTTTTAGCTAGTTAATGAAACTATTGCTTGTTCGTCACAAAAGTCAATTTGTGAAGTAGCCCCCGACCATTCTTCGCCCGGCCAGTGATTCGAAGTGGCTTGGTCGCTTCAGTTACTTGTGAACTTAAGCGTTATTTCTCGACTTAGGATTAAGTGCCAACCAAACCAAGTGAAAAAGTCCCCAATTTTCTCTCTCCATTCCATAACTTATGTTTCGGGGATGCTTTTCCTCCGTCAGTGGTAATGTTGAAGAAATTTCCCTGTCTGGGGGATTCCACAAATAGCACCTTGACTGATGGGGCGCCAAAGATACACGTCGTAAAGAAAGGCTCACCCGCAAATTCAGGTCGTCGCTTAACCCGACCTCAGGAGCAGCAACAGGCCCCTTCAACGTACCCGCAAACCTTTGCCTCTGATTTCGAAGAAGGTGGCAGCACCATTAACACCAGTAGCAGTGATAATATCCCACATCCTTGCGAACGACGATTTCTGTGGAGAAGGTTCAAGGCTTGGTTTCGCGGCACTTGTCTCTGCGCCGAAGAAAAGCAAGGTTGTAACGCTAAACTCGTTGTTTGGCGCTCTTTCAGGAAGGACGTGTTTGGTAGCGTGCCCGTCGCCATGAGATCCCCCGATGCCGATCAGATCAACTCTACCCGGTGTGCCACGCCGATTTCACAGGAGAAAGGCCACCTTCCACAGGGTATATGTTTATATTTTCTCAACTTTGTCATCCATTTATGGATACACTGTGGTCCAGTAATACACTCGGGGAGGGGTAGGAATAAGAAAATACTTTAAAAAAAATTGGAAGGTCCGATGGAGTAAATAAATAGCTAATAATACTATTTGAAACAATTAAAATGCTCATTTAAACGTCATAGTTTTGGCTAATTCGTGGCTAGCCACGTGTTTTAGAAATATACCGAGTTCTTGTTTGTCATCTATCTGGTTGTGTGCTCTTATAACTTGGCCTCTAAAAAGCTTCAATTAACTCGAGTTTCATGTCTAATATCATTCGTTCACTTCGCCTAATACAAATGCTCATATTGGGGCAAATTGCATATTGTAATATCAATTTATGTATATATTATATTGATATGCGCATTGTATGATTTAGTTTTTTGACAAGTCATGATGGTGATTTTTTTTTAGTACTAGCTACATGATTTAGTTTCCGACAAGCAATGATGGTGATGTCTTTTTAAGCAGTACCTGCATGATTTAGTTTCTGACAAGCCCTAATGTTATTTCTTTTTTAAGTAGTAGCTGCAGGATTTAGTTTTCGACACGCCATGATGGTGATGTCTTTTTAAGCAGTACCTGCATGATTTAGTTTCTGACAAGCCTTAATGGTGATTCTTTTTTAAGTAGCAGCTACATGATTTAGTTTTCGACAAGCCATGATGGTGATGCCTTTTTAAGCAGTACCAGCATGATTTAGTTTCTGACAAGCCCTAATGTTATTTCTTTTTTAAGTAGTAGCTACATGATTTAGTTTTCGACAAGCCATGATGGTGATGCCTTTTTAGCAGTTCAGACACAATCTTGGTTGACTGATGACCTCTGATAGGCCCTTGTGGCTTTTCTCATCCCTATAATTATCTTATATTTTTTTTTTAGAAATGAATGCAAAACACCACCAAGGAAAAAACAAAGCAGATTCCTAGCATTTCCCTGAAGAGGTTTTCGGAACTAAGACGAAAGTGCTCTGAATCTGCTTTTTTTTTTTGCCTTTGTGTGTTTTTGCATAAATCTGACTAACGTGCTACTCTGAGCGGTTTTTTTTTTTAGAGTAATGTTTACATAATCGAACCAGGCTCATTTTGATCACTTTCATAATTTTATGGAGAGTGATGAATTAGGTAAACAGATGATCATCAAAATATAATTACAAAGTATTTTTCTTAGTCTCATAAATAACCCTTGCAATCGTAGCAGGTTTTTGTCCTTTTGTAGGAGAATTTGGGTACGTCTGCTTTTTCTCGCAAGCCCCAAACAATACTTTACTTAATTCTTTATAATTTCTAGGCAATTTTAAAGTGAGGGTAACTGTAGGTTTAAATTAATGGTAAATGTTATAGTTCGCATTGCTTCTTTATCTGCCTTGGGAATTCTTGGCTCGGCGGCTTTTGTCTTTTTTCGGGAGAACTTTTTTGAAATGATCATGACATGAATTAATTATGTAAAAAATTCAAAATTTTACCATGACAAAACTAGGTACTAAGGCAAACAATCATAATGGAAAAGGATTCGACCGCTAATTTTGTTAATGCATTATAACTTCGAAAAGAGAAAATAGAGTTTTAGGATACATTGGTAACTAAACATTTTGCATTTAAATCGACTGCTATTTACTTCCGTCAAAAGATTTGGCGCAGCTTTGTACCCATATGTACAAGAGCTCTCAAAAAGGGGTTTAGCTGAAATTAATTTTGTGTAATGGGGGGGGGGGTTATTAGATTTTTTTTTAGCGGATTCAATTTAACATTGTGAGAGAGAGTATTTTCCAACATTTGACGGAGCTATGTGCTCTTCTGGGTGCTATGCGGTGCAATTCTGGTCTCCATACCGGCGAAGCGTCCTTCGAACGCCTCCAGCAACGAAATACTTCCTGGACTTAGAAGTAGATCGTACGAAGACAGAATTACGCACCTCAATTAACTTTCACTATAAGAAGCATCTACGCGACCAACCTATTGGAAGTCTTTAAAATACTAAACGGTTTCATTAAACCAATTGTGACTCAATATTTGAGCTAGATAACCGAACGCTGTCACTAGAAATAACCGTTTCAAACTAGTATATTCTGTGATAGCGCAGAAGTTATGTTACAAAATAACACAAAACTTGTAATGAATATCGTCAAAATACTTCACAGAAATAAGTCATTAAATTAATCCTTTATTCTCTTCTTTTTTTTTGTCTTCTTTCCTCTTTGAACTAGCTTCGAGTTTTTCTTAGGGTCTTTGCTAGTTCATAATTCTGTAATTTAGTGGTTAAAACTTGTCTTGATATAATGACAATTTTCACTTAGATATTTTATTTTCACACCCTATGGGGGTGGTAGTGTTGTTTGGTTGATGGTTTACTTTGATATTTTGGGAAATTATGGGGCCGTTTCGTTTTCTGGTCCTTTAGTGGCTGGTTTTGGCCGATGTACCTTCGCATTCTAACTTCCCAATTTTCTTTAGGAATATATTTTCCAAAGTTGGGGGAAATTTCCAATTGATTTTTCTAAAAAAAGTTCTGTATGGAAATAGTTTGTCTATAATGAAACTACATGCCTCGAAGATGGTAAACTTACGGAAAAGAATAAAGCTACGAACTATCGAACTCCAAGAAATATTCGTTGGTAACGAACTAAAAGGTCAAATCCATAGGAAAAAAGAAATCTTAACCCCCAATTAGGATTGGTTGTCATGGTAGTTTCTGAGGTTTAGTGAGAGATTACAGCAAGCAGAAGGCGTCAATTTTATTTTCCTTTTTGAGTGATTAGAACGCCCTTCTTGGCCCAAATTTCCGTTGTTGCCTTTTTGTTTTGTTTTTTTGTTCCGTATCAAAATTGTATTTTTCATCATTTTTACGACGGGATCGGGATGGACCCTTTTTTACCATAATTAGAGAAGCAAATGTTGAGGGTTAAGTTGTGTTGGCGAAGCGGCTTTTAAAAATGGCGACCACTTGAATGTGTATGGAAATTCTAGTTTTATCTTTAACGATTTTCTTTTTTTTTTCTTTACAGATTCCGTCGCGCCTCCAGCCTACAGTTTAGGCCTATACAACGGTAAGAGATCAGGAGTATAATGATTGTTGTTAATTAAGGTTTAGATGTTGTCGGCCTAGTCTGGGACAAATTAGTAGAAAAAATGGTCTCGCTCCCTCCCAATTTCGGAAAAAAACCCTACCCGTAAAAGCCAAGATTCTTTTACAAGTTTTTTTTTCATGGTTAATGCGAAATGACAAGGGAGGGTTCTTTTTCGCCAGAGAAAGGCCATTTACCGTGTCATTTTGAAGAGGAAATTCGATTGGACTTTCTCGGAGAGGTCGAAGGTCCAATCACCATGGCGACACACGAAATCCCAGACAGACCTGGCTGTCAGAGTGGCTCCCGGCCTTTGTCCGTACACCCCAAATTGGCCAGGCACCTCTTGGCCTGGCCGCGAACGGGAGAGGGGGTAGGAGTGACAACAGGGGGAGAATACGAAATATAATGCTGAGTGCAATTTTTAACTGGTTTGTACGTAGAGTTGTTTGCGCGACGTTTGATTTTGTGGGATAGGCCTTTTTGAATCGGGAACAAATTTTCGGCCTTCATGCCTCATCCTTCTCAACCATTGATTGTACGGGTGTCCCTAAAATCTGGACACAAGCAAAATGCATATTTTCAATAAAAACATTAAACTACATTTTATTTAATTGAAATATTAATAAATAACATCTTGAATTGCGAAATTCACCCGATGCATTAACTCCAAATTACTGTTAAATTGAGCACATTCATTTATGATGCCCTGTTCCCCCTCAGGTGCCTCGTATCTTTATTTCATTGAGTACAACACAACACCTTTAAACATACCCCAGAAAAAAAAGGGATAAGGTCTGATGAAGGAGATCATTATGATATTTCCCTGTGTCCAGACTTTAGGCACACCCTGTAGTATGCCCTTATTCTCCGTATTTATCGCTTACGCCTTTTTTGATTTGTCGATTTTTTTTCTTCTTCATTCGGTCAAATTTGAATTGCTTTTCTCTGCGACAGATTTCGCTCTAAGCGACGGAATTTATGAAGAATCTAGAGTTCATTCGCTCGAGACAAATGGTTCCAAACAGGAGTTTGGATCAGCAAGTGAGTAATTTTGTTTTCATAATTGTTCCTCATTAATTATTGAATCACTTGAATTACCTAGTGTTTTATTATTAAAGTTTGGTATGTTTATGGCGCTTGTGTAATTGATGGTTTTATCCTACTAAACCAGTATACTGCTTCCTACTTGGTTCTCTGTTCCAAGGAATCTTACCGATGAGTATTTATATCCACATACCTCTGACGTGGAACAGGCCCGTCTACCCAAGGGCGACGAAAATTCCACCTGACCGCTGTTTTGGTGTCAAAACATAATACTTCCTGCCACCTCTCCCCAAAGAAGACTGGCCTCTGGTGCCCTCGGGCTTACCAGTGATTGTCATACTGAACTTTATGTATATTTCATTATCCGGTCGGGATCCTCCTGGATAAAGGCAGGTTAGAGAACCATCGCCACTACTTCAACACCAGTACACTCATATCTCCCTAGGATTATTAATTTCACCTTCAGGGCAGTAACCGCCTTCTTTATACAAGGTGGGGGAGGCCGGGAAAATTGTGTGGCGCCCATTTCAGAGCACTTTTCACTCAATTACACATTACCTAACCTCACCACATTACGAATCAATTAAAAACTTTTAATTGGAGATGCCCACTTCGATCTCCCATAATTTTCGGCCAATTTTAATACTGTGCTCTTTACTTCTAAATCCTCCCCCCCACCTCCAATCCTTTGAAAGAATATCCTGGTACAGATGCTTTCGTTGGTTTTCATTCTTATTTGGAATAAACGCTGACCTGGTCCATATTTAGAGAGTAGTGGGCCATGTCTCTAACAGGGGGCGGGGCTTTATAGAAATAAAAGCGAGTGAAAATGGTCTTTTTTTTTATCAATGCAAAATCTGTCAAAGGGTTTTTGGACGTTAGTTCAGAGGTCCTGGGTCTCGTTGTACGCATTGATTACTGAGGGAGAGGATTAGGACGGAGCCTGCTAGTTATTCCGGGTTAATGCCGCTAAGTGTTATACGTGTGAAATACTTAATAGTGCAGATGAGAATGTCAGGGAAATGCATATGATGTGGATAAAAGAAAAGTGAAACGAACGAATTGCTAGAGTAAAGAAGGCAGAAAATGACGCATTTGGACGGAAAATGAATGAGGATTGTGATGGGAACAGGAAGTTATTCTGGAAGATGAATGAGGATCGTGATGGGAACAGAAAGTTAATCTGGGAGATGAATGAGGATCGTGATGGGAACAAGAAGTTATTCTGGAAGATGAATGAGGATCCTGGTTGGAACAAGAAGTTATTCTGGAAGATGAATGAGGATCGTGATAGGAACGAGAAGTTATTCTGGAAGATGAATGACGATTGTGATGGGAACAGGAAGTCATTCTGAAAGATGAATGACGATCGTGATGGGAACAGGAACTTATTCTGGAAGATGAATGATGATTTTGATGTGAACAGGAAGTTAATCTGGGAGATGAATGAGGATCCTGGTGGGAACAGGAATATATTCTGGAAGATGAATGAGGATATTGATGGGAACAGGGAGTTTTATTCCGGAAGATGAATGAGTATCCTGATGGACACAAGAAATTAACCTGTGAGAAAGTGAGACACAGTAGAATAGCTATGCGAACATTAAAGATAAAAATGGCATGGTAATTTTGAGTACTCTCACAATCAAAAGTAGATGCTTGGTGTGCGAAGGGTAAAAGGAGAAATAACTAGGTTAAGAGATGTCTATGGTGTTTTGTGTTGGAAGAATGGAAGGAAAATACACCTTCCCGACCCAATCTATCTTTTTCGCGCCTATTTAGACCCGACAAAGGGGGCGAAGGATGGCCTTAAACGCTTTTCTTTGTCTGTGCCGTTTACCGGAGAGGCAACATAAACATGCCTCACCTCATATGATGTTTAGGTGTTTGTACAGGGTTGTAAACGTGGTCAAAATGGCTACGGAGAATTCCCCTATGCTTAGTTTAGTCTCTCGGGCAAGGGACCCACCCGCCTTCCTTGCGGAATGTGAAGGGGAGGGGGGGAGCAGAGGAGAGTTGTCCCCTCCCATTTCCCCTTGGGAGTTATTTCCTTTCTCATTTCTTCATTGAGCTTTGTCCCTCACACATTTCCCCCTGGAGCTCTGTAACCCCTCACATTTCCCCATGGAACTAGGACTCCCCATATTTCCCTTTGGAGTCGTGTATCCCTTCTCATTTCCCCTTGGAGTTGTGTACCCCCCATTTCCCCTTGGAGTTGTTTACCTCCTCCCATTTCCCCTTGCTTCACCCCTTTATGTAGAAAAGGCTCTTTCGTAGAAATCTAGGGATGTGCCTCCGATGGTTTTCGCTCTTTTGAATAACGCTACTTCCTTGGCTCCTGTGCGCCGAGAAATGCCCCTCCCCCTGTTGGTTTTCGATCGAATCTTGACAAAAAAGGAGCCTCAGGATCTGCCCCCTCCCCCCCATTCCACCGCATCCTAGGCCAGACTGACTCCTCGTTCTTCAAATACTTTCGTCTTTTCATCGGCATACGTGATTGAGGTCACGCGAGTCAGCTAATACGATCGGCAGTCGGAGACGCGCTGCTCCACCAATACCCACATTTCTCCGGTAGTAATAATTGGAGGGGGGGAGTGCATCCCCCGTTCTCTTGACCCCGCCACTCCCAGACCCGTCGTTCTGGCGTCACTGAAGTCTGCTGGCGGATCGTGATTTGTATGTACAGGGGATCCCTGGGTGACGGATTACCCGAGCGAAGGCGTCTCATAAGCATCGGCTCCCATTAAGGCAATTAAATTAGAAGAGTTCGTATTAACGGAACTTATGTACTGAGTTGGGGGAAAATGATGGGTGAGTGTGTAATAGGGTATGAGGGAGTGGGGGGTAGTTTAGTAGTGTTGATAGGCGCCCATCTCCACTTTGTGAGCAAGTGCTAATGGTTGAAGAAGGCTCATCGTAACGAACGTAGAACGAGTTACTTTGTGCACGTCAACAATCCACACGGCGTCGGAGATTTAAGAAGATGCACAAACAACTCGATAATCACACACACACATACACATATATATATATATATATATATATATATATATATATATATATATATATATATATCAGGCAATGGCTTCGCTACTAAGATTAAAATTTAAAATCTAAAAAAAGCAGCCATGGTTAAATTTTTATAAATTTTCTGAACTTCACCATTTTGTTTTTTTGATATTATCAAAGAATGATTAGAAATAACTTTAATAAAAAACATAAGTCATAACCAAACTAAGATGAAATTATTATTCAAATACTAAAAAAAAAATCCCTTTAAATTATAGAGTGAGTGATGATGATGATATAGTCACTTTTTTCAGACGTTCAGTGTGTCTGGCTTACATCCGTTTAATGTTATGTGAGGAGGTTCCCGGAATTTTGGATTTAGAGACAGGACGAAGGTCGGGGGGTGGGGGATTGTCATGAGAGGGCTTCATTACGAAGTTTGTCATATTTTTTTAAGTTATCGTTATTAGCATCTTCCACTCCTCTTCCGTTCTCGCCCACGGCGTGGAACTCGTATTTTTAGTTTAGTTTAATGAATGGAATCGTGGGGTCCCGGTCCCCATAACTTGTAAACTAGGTCGAGAAGGGTTGGAAAGCATTTCCACCTTCTCCATGCACCCTATTGTCATGGATTGCCTGCGCTGGTGTCTCATGCGGGAATCGTAGGCGCCGTGGGAGAGAAAATTAAAAAGTAGTGCCCAAACCGACCCCTCCACCCTCCAAAGTTTCAGCCCAGTTGCTAAGTGTATATGCAAACCAGAGCCATTCATTATTTCAATTTTCCTTGGTTATTATTCTAAATAGTTTCTTGTATTGCCAATATGGGGACTGGAATCAAAAGTTCCTGTGTGACCCCTTGTTCAGAGTAAGTTTGCATCATTCTTGCCTTCTTAAATAACTCTAATGAAGACTTACCACCGAGACGCTCATATCTAAGTAATTTGATCTATTATTTTTTTCATTAAAGGGCAGTGATAATTGACTAAGATAAAGCTATAGATGTAGTTTATCTTTATTCCCCCCCCCCTCACTTTTGACAGCGTTCTTATAAAAGAATTGATAAAGCTAAAAGGGCACGGAATAGGGAGCACCGTCTTAAAATGGATTGAAAACTGGCTCCAAATTGTAAGCAGAGAATTGTTGTCAACGGGAAATAGTCATCATGGTTAGGGGGTCACAGGGGTATTCCATGGGTCTCTTATCTAAGAATCTTGTTTATATATATATATATATATATATATATATATATATATATATATATATATATATATATATATATATATATATATATATATAAACGATCCTTAACACACTTTATTGTGTAAAATTTAGAATTTTACTGAGTAGTCTAATGGTCGGAAAGAGTGCAATTGCAATTCAACGTGAACAAGCATAAGTTAATGGACACAGCTCAGCCAAACCATCAAATTTTAAACACAATCCTCATGCGATTGGATTTAGGTGTCTTAATTTCGAAGGATCCAAAAATAAGGTTCTAAAATACATATCCAGACATTTGTGTTTTAAATAGAAAGATATAATTTTTTTTCCTTATATAAATCGCTTGTAAGACTTAGAGTTTGCGGTGCAATTCTGGTTTCCATATTAGCCAAAAGATATCGCACTGTTGGAATGCGTCCTGCGACGAAATTATTTCCTGAACTTAGAAGTAGATCGTACGAAGACAGATCGAACCACCTCAATTTATTTTTACTGGGAGATTGGTATCTAGGAACAAATACTTTGCAAGTCTTTGAAATACTAAATAGGTTCTTCAATATAAATTATGGCTCAAAGCCTGAGCTATATATAGATATCCAAGTGGCAACTAAAGAAAACGGTTTTAAGCTAGTAAAGAAAAGCTTAAGAGTACGATAGGACCAAATTTCTTTTATTAACAAAAAATAAATTGCCCTGCAATAAATATGTTTAAGAATAAAATATATAAATATTACTTTAAAATCTAACGTTACAGAACTATAAGTTCAATTGATTCTTTATGCCATATCTTCCTTTTATCTGTGTTCCACCCTATCCTTTCTTGAACTAGTCTCGAATGGATCCTTAGGGTCTTTGCTGTTTCGTATTTCTTTTCTTGTGGTATTCTCGGTTTTCTCTATCGATTCCACAAAATGGTTTCAGATTTGTACCTTTGTTTATCTTTGTACCTGCAATGGAAATGGGTTGGTATTATCTCTCTCCGTCTAGCCTTCCCTTTCCTGCTGTATCAACATACTTTCGTTCTGTTAGGCCAGTTTCCTTGTCAATAATAATAATAATAACATTTCTGCCGACGCCACTTCAGTCTGAGCTTGGCTTCATACCCTGCCTTGTGTATGAAGAAGTCTTGGTCGGTTGAGCAAAGTCTGCGTGCAAGCGAATAAGATGATATCACAGCTCGAAGCTAAGGGTGAAAATCTTTACTAATGAGGGGTATCTATTTTTGCCGAGCTTAAAAGTGATGGGGTGGGGTGGGGGTATGTTTAATGTTAGTATCTAACCGCGAGATATTTCTAAAGAAGTTTGAACAAAATTCGATCTGATTGAGGTGAATAAAAACAGAGTAAAAAGCGACCAAAACTGCCGAGTTGGTTTACCCTTTCCCCGAAATGTGTGGCGCCAACTAAGGGCGTAATCGTCTGTCAACCTTTCGCTGTCCATTTTTATATATTTAGAAGATTTGATTTTACTTACGTTTTGATATACTTCTATGGGTTTCTTTCGATCTATTTATGATAAGGGTTTATTCCCCTATCACCCATGCCTTTTTTATTCAATAGTTTCCTCTCATAACAAGTTCTAAAACGTAGTTGTTTCAGCTTTTGTTCTGAAATTTTTAAAAATGCCTCAATGCGTCATCACCCTCCCCGACAAAGCCTATTTTTGCATCAGTTTAGAACATTTTTCTTCAATCTCTATGTTATCTCAGCGCTCCTTGTTAGATTTAACATAAGTTACTGATTTTCTTTGTTATTTACGGTTTATCGCTTGGGTTTTTAGACGATTTTTACCCCCCCCCCCCATTCATATAATCTTCACTTTTATAAGGTTGGAGCAATTCACCGACTTCCTTTTTTGTCCATATTTGCGACAATGTAGGCTGAGAATGTGCAAAAGTTTCGTGACTCTTCTTCACATAATGGGGTATTTTGTTCTATTTCCAATCACGCTCTCATTGAGGTGACAAGAAAGATAAAGGAGCCGATGGAGAAGTATGCGAGAAAGGATCTCTGGCGATCGATCTTTACACGTTACGACGTTGAGGAGTTTTACTAGTAGCTTAGTTGCATCGGCACCATTATACAGTGACGCCAGTTGTCGCAGACGAAGGTGATTCGGTTGCTCGTAAACGAAGGGTAATTTCGCATTGTAGAAGAGCAGATGTAGGAATGATTTTTAAAATTGGTTCGTAAATAGGGGCGGGAGTAAAGTTCTAATACCCAAGTAACCAAATATTGAGTCTTAGGGATAGTTCGAATCGTAAAGAGGCCAACGCCGCTGAACTGACTAGAAACACTCGGTCTGCCCCCCAAAGTGTAAGAGTTCGAAATTTTAAGACCAGCGTGTGGGAGTGTTCGTTAAGAGGCAACCTAACTTGGGGTGTGCTGATATTTCGAGGTTCTGTAACTAGGACGAGAAAAGGATGGACACTTATTCGAATGTTCTCCAAGTGTGAATGATGTATTTCGCTAACGTGACAGCAAAACGAGTTATACCGAGTAAGTCGCTCATAACTTCCAAATATTTTAAAAGCTCAATAAAACTGACATTTCGCCGGCAACACAAATAGTTTTAAAAAGAAGAATAAATTCGTTTTATTTTATAATAAATGCAATAAAACTGACACCAAGCAACGATGCAGACATGGCAGTCGCAAATTTGTGAGAGGAAATAGACAAATAGGGAATGGGAGACGAAAAATATAGTCATGGACGACCACCGTAGTGCTTCGCGTCCGCGCGGGACAAGACCTAACCCAACTTAACCAAGACCTAAATGGCCGTGGCCGTGCATTTGTCACTCGCGCCAAACTTTGCATTTTATTTAAAATGTCACGTTTCTCAGTATTAAAATTTATATTGTCAAATTAGCCTTTTGGTTTCATAAATTACTATGGTAATCGAAATTCATAATGGTATAAAATAGAAATGAATTACGTACGAGAAATATGATATTTTTGAACTGAATGTGTACACCAGTGGTTTTCAACCTAGAAGTAGCCGTGGCACCCCGATATAACATAATTTACGTATAAATACATAATTACGTGCAAAACACTTAAAAAAAATTAACCACGATTGACATTTAACCTAATTTAATTGAAATAAAATAAAAAAAAAGAAAATAAATCAATTTTACCTTTAAAAGTTTAATGGGAAATTTGATCTTGATTATAACATAATTCTTTAATAATTGGGACGTTGTTGACAAGAGAACTCTCGTTTCTTCATTCACTGTCTGCAATCTTTCTCTTCAGGTTGTTTTTAATGTTTCACAATGCAAAGAAAAGAATTTCAAAATATTTTCAAGTGTCTTTAGATTTTTTTTAGAAATGTTACACATTTTTTTGGTAATTTAGGCATTTTAAAAATTATTTTTTGCTCGCTCCCGTGGCTCCCTGGTTGAAAAAAACCCCCACTGGTTAGACCAAAGAGGCCTACGGCTGCTGTTCTTACCCGTAGGCTTTAAATATGCCTTTCTACCCCCCTTTCCTCCCATTTTAATTACCTGCTCTTCCTACCCGCATGACCACGCGATGAGGAGGAGGAGGAAGGGGATGCTTACTGTAGTGTTAAACGTGGTACCGAGAGGAACCGGCATGCCTTCCTGATCCTAATGTTCACCCTCAGTCTCAAACTAGTTTGAGTCTACCTGGGTTTTATTCTTTCTAGATTTCCATGTTACCTTTTTTCGACTGTTTGTTTACAAGTCTAAAAATATAAGAGTGATTGGCGTTTAGTCTCAGGACCCCAATAATTGGTGAATACTTGGCTCCTTCAATTATTGGCAATTAAACTGATATTAAAATAATTGAGTAAACTTACAAAATAACTGAAGATGTCAAAGATCTTCTCTGCCTATAGGAATACTTTAAAAGGCGTGGTTAATTTAGGAATACCTCAACAGTGGTGATTCATTTAGAATACATTAACAAGGGTGATTCATTTAGGAATACCTTAAAATGGGTGGCACATTTAAGAATATCTTAAAGGGGGAGGGGTAGGAATACCTTAACAGGGGCTAATTTAGGAATACTTTAACAATGGTAATTCATTTAGGAATACCTTAAACAAGGGTGATTCATTTAGAATACCTTAACATGGGTGGTACATTTAGGAATATATTAACAGGGGGGTATGAATACCTTAATAGGGGGGAATTTAGGAATACTTTAACAGGGGTGGTTTAATAATCTTATCACTGGGGGGCGGAGTAGGAATTCCTTAACAGGGGGTAATTTAGGAATACTTTAACCGAAGGTTCATTTAGGAATACCTTAACAGGGCGGTTCATTGAGGAATGCCTTAACAGGATGGTTCATTGGGGTATACCTTAACAGTGCGGTTCATTGAGGAATACCTTAACAGTGCGGTTCATTGAGGAATATCTTAACAGTGGTGATTCATTGAGGAATACCTTAACAGTGCGGTTCATTGAGGAATATCTCAACGGGGTAAGTAATTTAGGAATACCTTAACGGGGGTGATTCATTTAAGAATACCTTAACATGGGTGATTCATTTAAGAATACGTTAACATGGGTGAGTCTTTTAAGAATACCTTAAAAGGGATGATTCATTTATGAATATCTTAACAGGGCGATTAATTTAGGAATCCTTAAAGGGGGTAATTCATTTATGAATACCTTAACATGGGTAATTAATTTAGGAATCCATTAACAGGGTGATTAATTTAGGAATACCTTAACGGGGATAATTCATTTGAGATTACCTTAGGCGGGTGGTTCATTTAGGATTAACTTAAGAAGGGTGTTCCATTACATTTTCTATCAGGAGGGAAGCGAGTGTGATATAGGAATACCTTACATGGGTAATTCGTTTAAGAATACCTTGACGGGGGCAATTCACTTAGGAATACCTTAACATAGTGGTTCATTGAGGAATACCTTAACAGGGCGGTTCATTAAGGAATATCTTAACATGGCGATTCATTTAGGATTACCTTAACAGGGGTGTTATAGTAAACACACTTCGATCTTAGGAAGTTAGCGAGTGCCACTTCATCGAAAGCTGAAGTCCAGATTCTGTCTCATCTGGTAATACCAGCCCCCTCCCCCCTCTAACATTTCTTTCAAATGTTGGTGTTTGTTTATTTAAATATAGTTTAACGCCCTCTTCCACATTTTGATGGGTCTAAACAGGCGTCGAAAAGATAGTCAGAGATTTAAAAAGAGGTGCCAAGACGCCCCCAGTGAACGAGAGAGAGAGAGAGAGAGAGAGCGCTCACCAGTCTCATGTGGCACTGGGTTCCTGAGGACGCGCTACTCTTCCAGGTTTCAGTTGTAGCCAGGGCATTAATTACCGCATGCTGCACCATTCCCACCCCCCTTGTGAGCTTCTATCGAAGGTGACAAACAAATTATTTCTTAAAATTCTCCATTTAATATTTGAGAACCTTTCATGGTGCAATTATGGGCGCTTTTAAGTAAAACTTTGGGGCCCGAATCTATGAACATTGCCGTATTTTGATTTCATTCAAATAATAACTGAAAGTTTTAAATGGCGTCCTTTGAGACCTTGAAGCCTTCGCACGGCGGCCCTACATCGACTAGGAAAAGGCCTGACAGAAGAGACAGTTTTCAGAGCCAGCGAGGAAGACTCGTATTCCACGGACTTCAGAGCCCGCTTGAAAGCGTCAGGTGAGGAAGATAGGCGTATGCTACCCACTTCAGAGCCCGCTTGTAAGCGTCGGTGGAGAAAGAGAGACGTATGCTACCCACTTCAGAGTCCGCTTGAAAGCGTCAGGGGAGAAAGAGAGACGTATGCCACGGACTTCAGAGCCCGCTTGAGAGCGTCAGGTGAGGAAGATAGGCGTATGCCACGGACTTCAGAGCCCGCTTGAAAGCGTCAGGCGAGGAAGAGAGGCGTATGCTACCCACTTCAGAGCCCGCTTGAAAGCGTCAGGGGAGAAAGAGAGACGTATGCCACGGACTTCAGAGCCCGCTTGAAAGCGTCAGGCGAGGAAGATAGGCGTATGCCACGGACTTCAGAGCCTGCTTGAAAGCGTCAGGCGAGGAAGAGAGGCGTATGCTACGGACTTCAGAACCCGCTTGAAAGCGGCAGGGGAGGAAGAGGCGTGTGATACGAGGCAGATCATTCCACAGCCATAATATCATTTGGAAAAGAAAATCACAACTGTTATGGTTGAAAAGTTGAGAAGATTCTACATGGCTTTCCTTCATGTTGCTTTATATCTTATATTTTCTTGGTCGATGGCTGATTTTGCAGGCTCGTGGCCTACCGGACTTTGTCCATTCATTCATGTTGGTGGCGGTTTGGGTGGTGTTTTATTAACATACCTGAAATCTTCCCAACCTGTTCCAATCGCATCTTTCTTTTCCTTATCCTTTTACACAACCTCAAGATGAATTCAGATGACATCTGGATGGTAATGCCCGCAGGTTACATCCACGTATTCTCACTTTACGGATTTATCCTTACAACTTTCTGCGGGATACGTCTTCGTTGCTATTCCGCTTTAAATTCTAGGTAAAAACGAAAACAAAAATTTAATTCCTTTGCTAACCTCGTTCGAAATTCTTGGGGTAATTTTCCCCAAGTTAACCACAGAATCAAAGTGACCTGAGGGGCGGGGCGGTACCCCCTCCCCCACACACATACACACACCCAACCCTCCACTCAAAGTTGGTGACGGGCGGGGTTAACTGAATCGAGCGGCCACCTGTTGCTTTGTCGACTTTCCGCGGTATGTGTATACATGTACAATCCAGGCCTGGAAAGCGAAGTTGTAGCTCGCAGCATACATGAAACCGAGAGCGGGGGGGGGGGCTCCCAGCAGCCCCCTTCCCCTCATCCCTGTCAGCTGCAAAGGAGATTCCCCTTGCTCCTGGGTAAAAAAACGTTGGGTTTATTTACCGTTACTTCAACTCGCCTCTGGTGAATGGAATGGTAGGAAAGCTCCTCACGAGAGGTGGCTGGGGGTTAAAGAGGGGAGTAGTCCTCTTTATTTTAAGATTTAAAAAAAGGGGGTGGTACTCATATCTAAAAATAAAGGTAGTTAAAAATTTTATCTATCTACTTTCGTGTTATCGGAGTGGAAAGTAGCACATTAAAAAAAAGGGAACAGCATCTATTGAGTATCAGTAACATTTACCGGTTTGTATTAGCGGGTAATGTTACACTTTATTGCAAAGCCTGGCATCTCTTTTGCTAAGCTCCGCCCCAATGTGCGGTTCATGGGAAGAAGGCGCGCATTTCAACATAAACTCATTCATGGAACTAAAGAGCCGCATATCCTACATGCTTTGGTTATGTGACCTATACCGGTTTCATTCCCACAGTAAGCTTTTGCCTCTGCGTTCGAAAAACAAAAGAGTGCTCAAACCAAGTCATTCACAAACCACTTAATAGAATCACGCAAAATGAGTAACTTTTAATGTCTTTCATAGAATATAAAAATATCCTGCATGACCCCTGTCACCCAGGCTTGTAACGAAGCATCACGACTGACTTTTATCTTCCCACAAATTGATACTGCACAATTAATTAGTACGTTCACAGTCACGTGTACGCCAATCTTTTAAATGATTCATCAATTAAAACAATAGAGGAATATTTAAAATTTATATTTTGTGGATATAAATAAAAATTAAAACACGGGATAATGATGAAGACATCGTCTTCTTATTGTTATTTCCTTGTCATCTCCAATGTAAAGACAAATTTTATATTTCAATTTGGATGTTTGGCGCCAAATATGGTTGGCGCCAGTTTCTTTTCGCGCCGACGCCAGACATGACCTCGTATGGCGCCAAACGGTATTTCGTCGCCAGTCTTTTGATTGGATATACGAGTGGAAACTATAAAAGAATGTGTAAATATGGGCGTATGTATGCTAATGCTCCCGCTCCTACTTGCAAAGATGCACATATGTATATTTGATGAAATGAAGACGAATTAACTATTTCTTGAGTATCTTGCATTGTGGTGAATGATGTTGAGTATACTAATGTTTTGGGGGCAGTCAATATTGTGGTTTAACTAAGGCCCGTGCCTTCAAAACAGAAAGTATCGCGTAATTAATAATGAATGTGGAATTTATTCATTGTGATTCGATTGTTATCATTAAATTGAGCTATTTTTATATCATTTGCCACGTGAAGAATGGGATGAAGGTTCGTCCTTGTCTGTCGGTGAAATAGGTTAGTCGAGATCTGTGGCGTTAAATATTTTCACAGGATTAGTGTTTACAAGTGATGGAGGATAATTTTGGCGTTGCATTTGAACGCCTTTAGCCATTTTCGGCACCCCCCTTCCACCCTTTAGGTACCTCATGTCTACCCCCCCAAACAGTGACTCATGATGACGGTCCAAGGTAACGCCGTGGGGAGAAGGGGCTTCTGTTGCTCGGAACAAAAGGATGGCTTTCGTTATCAGTCGTTTGCAGATTCGATAACATGAGAGATGTCCTTTTTTACGATAAAATTAGATGAGTAACATTGTCTGCCACAAGTGAGACACCGAGATTAGTCGGAGAAAATAGTTGATTGACCTATCACATTCTAGAGTATTCTAGAGTCGGGGAAATAGTTGATTTGCCTATCACATTTTTTTAGAGATTAGTAGAGAAAATAGTTGATTGGCCTATCACATTTTAGAGAGTTGGGGAAATAGTTGATTGACCTATTACATTTTAGAGTCGGGGAAAATAGTTGATTGGCCTACCACATTTTAGAGAGTCGGGGAAATAGTTGATTTGCCTATCACACTTTTTAAGAGATTAGTCGATAAAATAGTTGATTGGCCTATCACATTTTTAGAGAGTCGAGAAAATAGTTGATTGGCCTATCACATTTTAGAGAGTCGGGGAAATAGTTGATTTGCCTATCACACTTTTTAAGAGATTATTCGATAAAATAGTTGATTGGCTACACATTTTTAGAGTCGGGGAAATAGTTGATTGACCTATCACATTTTAGAGTCGGAAAGATACTTGATTGGCCTATCACATTTTTAGAGATTAGTCGGGGAAAATACTTGATTGGCCTATCACATTTTTAGAGATTAGTCGAGAAAATAGCTGATTGGCCTATCACATTCTAGAGAGTCGAAAAATAGTTGATTGGCCTATCCCATTTTAGAGTCGGGGAACTAGTTGATTGACCTATTACATTTTAGAAAGTCGGAAAAATACTTGATTGGGGCCTATCACATTTTTAGAGATTAGTCGGGGAAAATGGTTGATTGGCCTACCACATTTTTAGAGGTTAGTCGGAGAAAATAGTTGCTTGGCTTATCACATTTCTTGACGAGAAAATTAGGTTACTTTACCTGCAAATTTCCGTTAAATTTCCCCCTGCCTAGTGCATGGTTGAGTACTATAGCAGTTATCATCCTTATCAGTACATTCATTTTTTTCCCTCTTTACTTTTATATTGGAGCTCAAAGTTGTATATATGAGTATTAAGCATTTGTGGCTGAAAACTTGAATTTCGTTCTTGTGGGTTCACTCGCCGCGAGATGCTTTTTAGGACCACACTAGACTTTCTCAACTTCTGTAGACAAGGATTAATACGATTATTTTCCATCTTTCTCAAAAGTTTAATGTTATTTTCGGTGACACTTAAAAGGTGGAATAAAATATAAAGAACCATTGCAAACTAGAACCTTATTGCTGATAGATTCAGAGAAAGAAGACAATCCAAGTGGTGTGTATAGCTTAACTTCATGTTTATTTTGCTAGGTTTCGCACCTCTTTTGCTACTCAATCGGGTTCATTTAACATATACTATTAACTTCATCATTTTCTGAGTGATTTAAAAAAAAAAAAAACTTTTTGAGAAAATATAATAAATAAACCTGGCAATGGCTTCGCTACTCACCCCTGGGGGAGCTTGTGATTCGCTACTAAGATTAAAATCTTTAAAAAAAGCCGCCATGGTTAATTTTTTATATATTTTGTGAACTTCGCCAATTATAATAATTTTAAAAGGAACTCTAAACTAAATTTCCCCCCTTTCAAAATATCACGTGGCTAAAATATAGAATTATGGAGAAGATATATAGAAATAAATTTTCTGAACTTTACCATTTGTAATTCTTTGGGTTTTAAAAAATTCACAAAATTTTGATACTTGTATATTTCTGAACTTCACTATTTTATTTTTTCTTATTAGAAAATAATTGTTAAAAATAACTTTGATAAAAACATATAAGTCATAACCAAACTAAGATGAAATTATTATTCAAATACTCAAAAATATCCCCTTCTTAAATTATAGAGTTAGTGATGATGATGATGATAAAAATCTCCGAAAAACGTCACCTTGGTTTAGGTCTAATGTGGGTAAATCTTAGTTTTCATCACACACACAGCCAATTACAACACCTCTTCCTTTCCTCTCCCAACTTCGCAGCACAACATACACTCTCTGTTCTAGGGAATCCTATCGATGGGTATCTATATCTACATACCTCTGACGCGGAACAGGTGGTCCCTCTGCACCTTAACGCTGTTTGGTCTCAAAAACATAAATACTTCTTAGGACAGGCCCCTGGTGCCCTGGGGCTCACCTGCGATTGTCATACTGACCTTTATCTCTCTTTCATTATCCGGGCGGCGAACCACCACTCTAACCCAACGGTCGCTTATCTGGTTAGAATCAGGCGCAAACTCATTAGACGCCAGGCTCTCAGTGGGGTACTGGGTAAACTGGGTAAGGTAATCGTAGTTGAAGGACTCAATGTGCAATTTCAGGTTTGTGAGATTGGGTACGTCTGATCCCCCCCCCCTCCCAATCTCCCATTTATATGTCTTTTTCTCTCACCATAAGTGGTTATGGGACAAACTGTCGCCACAGAGCCATTACCTCCCTCCCCTACTTGTCCCTACCCTTTCTCTGGAGTGCCATATTGTTTTCTCGCTGCCATATACCCCCCCCCCAACACTCCCATGGCTATGTCCAGTTGTAATTAAAGCCTCGATTTCTAAGGAGACCCCCCCCCTCTTGTTTCGTAATTCCATTTGATATGTATTCTCACCCCACCCCCACCCCCAATGCCACTCTTAGCCCCCATGACCCCCACCCCCTTTCTAAAAAATAAAAAAATTGGGTCGACGATGCGTTTTGGCGCCGGAGTCGCCCGTCTGCTACAAAAGACCAGAAATCGGCTCGGATTGGCGCCAATGGTATTGGGGCTGAGGGATGGATGGGGTGGTTTGTGATTTTACTCTTCCTCAGCCTCTCACACTCAACCACCGAGATTGGTTTGGACTTCTTCTTTTTCTGGTCCTAATTTGGGCTTGAAGTTTCTGGATTTCTGTCTATTTATTTTAATTAGACGCGGTTATGTGAATAGATGTCCAAATTTTGCGAACGGTCTCACCACTAGGATAATTAAAGCTCGTTCCGGTGATTTAAGGCATTGGAAAGGGGGGGGGTACAGACACCCGAATGAAGGGCCAATGACAAAAAAGGGGGGCTTGCTTTGTACTCTAGGGCATAAAATACTGCCTTTTAAAGGTAGGTTTTAATGGCGTTAATGCAATCCACTCCCACTTTGAGTGAAAATGGTTGTGGTTGGAGAGGGAATAGACCGGCGACCCAAATCGACACAAAAAAATGGATAGAGACCAGATTTGGGGTTGTATCGTAGGTGATAAGAGCCAATGAAAGCGATAAGCCTGTTCACCAGGCGCCTTGCCTCCCTTTGCAAATCTCTTACACTACCTTGTCTTTCCACCAATTTTATTTCTTTTTATCTATCCACACATGCTTTGTCCCCTACAAACACACATACTTACATTAATTGGTAGTTGATAAGAGCCATAATGGCAAATCTGAACCGTGAGACAAGTAGGCTTTGCCGGAAAGGCGCTTTTCGAATCTTCCGAGGAAAAACCTGAAAAAGTGCAAACTTGAACCATTCCTGCACTGACTTTTGTGCACCTGTGAGGGTAGGGACAACTGATCGAACACCTCCCATTGGGAAGTTTATATGCGTTTCTTATTATTCTCTCTTTTCCTGGAATTTAAAGGGCAATAGCAAGGATTCATTGTGCCGGTTTGTAGGGAGAGATCTGTAAAGAAAATGAAGTGAGAGACTGAAGAAATAAAGCTGCAGACTCTCGTACGGGTATTGGGGCCCGGAGGGCACCATAAAAAATGGAGTTCTTTCTAATTATTTCCATCGGTGTTTTCGCTTAATACTTTTTAACAGATGTGAAAATTCGAGACATTTGGTGCGGTTAGTGTATAGCAAAACACCGGTCAACAGACGTGAGTCGCGTGCTCTTTATTATTCCTCCCCTTGCGACCTTCAAAACTTTCAAGAAGTGAGGCAATCACACCTATAGTTAGTTTTCTTGTAATAATTCCCTGACTAACCGTGAGAGGACATTGGCAATTATACCATTCGAAAGAGAATGTAAAACAACATGACGGTTTCAAATTTCGTTATTAGAGGCCGAATAATTCGATGTTATTGCCAAATAATTCCCGGACTAACGTTGGAAGGACTTTGGCAATTATATCATTCAAAAGAGAATGTAAAGCAACACAAGGGTTTCAAATTTCTTTAAAATCGGCCGAATAGTTACGGTGTTATTGCCCCAAAAAACTCATTGGAAAGTAAAACGGTTACCATCCGACCGACCGACCTAGTAACTTACCAGTTATTGTTAATTATTATAAATATGAAATATTCGTGACATGGGAGAGAGTAAATAATGCGATAACGATTATCTTCCAATTCATACAAAAGATAAGAGAGAGAGAGAGAGCGATTGGGATATAGTATTAATAATCCTCTACTTTCACTTACTAATTTATTCATTTTTATTGTGCACTGCGAGATGGGCGGGTGCCCCCTAAGAAAGTCATCATGCTTCCCCGGTGGGGAAGCATGTGTGTAGTGCGTGCTTGTGTGAGGTTTGGTGTATGATGTTGCCCGGACTTTGGTTGCATCTGCATGGTGGTGTTGGGGCAAGGTTTATTCTGTGTTTGTATTATTGGAGTGGAGTGGATTGGGTTGAGAAAGGATTACTCGGTGTCTTCTATGTAGAGATTTGTCTGATTGATTTATTAAATGGCGGGGGGAGGGCTAGTTTAGCATGTGGTTTGGTGGTACTGTGTTCGAGTATCCTTGAGTGAGGGTAGTGTGGATGTGTTTGATTAAGTTGGGGTTTGGTGGTGGAAAGAGCGTTTATTGTAGAGGTGTTGGAAGTAATGTGCTGGGGGTCTTTGCTGTCAGGTGGTGATTGGAGTGGTGTCAGTGCTCTGCTGAAGTGTTGGGTTCCAATCATGTCTAGGTGAATTTTGATTGGTATTATTTATGTTTCAGCGTGTAGGGTGTGTGTGTGTTGCGTGTGCATCATACGACTGTTCTGTGGTTTGGAGTTTGTTGATGTGAGATTTCATGCTGTTGCTTCCTAGTTAAGGGTGGTAAGGATAATTTGTATATGTAGATTGGTGATGAGTTCTTTCTTTCGTCCAAATGTAATGTTTGATAGTGCTTTGAGGGTGTTGGTGTGGCCTTGATAGTTTGAATGTCATGTGGGTGCCTAGTGAGTCTTAGAGTGTCAGGTGTTGTCCGTTTAGTTGGATTTTGGGGTGTTTGGTGGATTCGTCGCAGTGGGGTGGCAAAAGCGTTACTGTTGATTTGATGGCTGAGGCGTTCATGCTGTTTCGTGTGAGCCAGTGTTGGAATGCCCTGCTTCCATTTATGATTGAGGTGTATTGTGCTCTGAGTGAGATGTCGTCTACCTAGAGGTAGTTGTTAATTAATGGGGTTTAAGGCTGTGGGGTGTTATATGTGAATAGGTTGAATAATAGGAGTGATATAATGGCTCCTTGTGGGACGCCATTGTGGAATGGTCGGGTATAAGAATTATGGGAGAGTTTTGGTACTGTGTCGAAAGATTGATTTATGTCTATTGCGGCAAGGATTGTACGTGCAGTGGGGTGGATAAGGGCTGGTTGAAGCCAGCGATTATGTGAGGTTGGTGAGGAAGTTCATGGTTGAGTGTGCTTTCTTGAGACAGGTACATTCGGGCTGATTCTTTGGTATATTTATAGAGTATTTTTTATAGTGTGCACCTGTAAGAGTTAGGTTGCGTTGGGAGTTTGTCTGGTATAAATATGTGAATGACGTGGGCTAGTTTCCAGATTGAGGGTGAGCAGGAGTATTTAAAAAATTCTGAGCTTGCTGTGTTGCATAAGTACTTCAGGCGGATGTTAGATATGTTCTATGTACCAGTAGCTTTTGATTTTTTTAGCAATTTGATGGTTTGTTTGACTTTTTTGGTGTGTGTGTGGGTGCCCCCCACCCACACATATTTGTGCTCTAATTTTTTTTTACGGATTTGTCTGTGCATTGGAAGGAAGCTAATGTTCGAGTAGTTTCATGAAAATATTGTTGTGGGAGTGTTGCCATTTGGTTGTTTCTAGTAACTCGTGTGTGGGAGCTGGGCTGGTAAGTGATGTGTGAATTTTCTTTATGGTTCTCCAGAGTTGGGTTGTTTGTTTTGTGTTTTATTGTGTTGACGTGTTGGTTCCAGTGTTTTGGTTGCTGTTTAGTGATAGGTTGGTGATGTGAGTGCTGAGTAATTTGAGGTGTCGTGTTTGTTGTTGTGAGAGGAGTCCTGTTTTGTTTTTAGAATGTTTAGCTTTTTTTATGCAGTCTGTTATTTCCTTGGGAAAATTGGGTTTGTATGTTTTTCTGTGGTCGTGAGGGATGAATTTGCTGCTTGCTTGTGTGAGGGTATCGTTAATGTAGTGTAGTACTTTGTCTTCCGAGGGGTTGTTGCTTATGGTGAAATTGCGAAGTTTGTCTTCTATCTATTGGGCATAGTGTTTCCATTCTGCTTCTTTTGTAGGTTATGGAGCACATATATTTTATCATTTAAAAAAATAAACAAAATAATTCTTAGAGCAATTACTAATGAAAGGTAAATTAGCGATTTAATGTTATATCGCGTTGTTTGCCTATAAAATTTAACCTACAAATGATCTCCAGCGACATGAATGGACTTCTGTATGCTTATTGACCGAATGTTGTCTAGTCAACCACTAACTTGCCTCTAGACAGTCTACGCACGCATTCCACGATACAGACTCTTAAGTATTCAATTTTATTTAGTTCAGCAAAAGAACCCATATTGCGTAAGAATTTGATTGACACTGAAGCTACGAAAAGATGTTCTGAAATAGTATTGGAAATTTGAGAATGTAGCTGTGAATCAGCCGTAGAAAGTTTGAGCCAGAGGGCACTGCTCTAGATATGCAGTGCTCGCGACAAAACTCTTATTTTAGTGTTGCAAAGATTTGTTCCATCACCACAGAATTCATTTAGACAATGTACCCGTGAGACTGGAATAAGTAAATCAGGTGTTCACCAGATTTTAAAAGTCGTCACAATGGAAATTCTACATTTCAAAGCTGTTTGTTACACGCCATGACTAAAAATGGCCCTGATCACAGACATATATGAATTTTGTGACTGGTTTCTTCGGTCAATGGAAGCCGAAGATGTAGAGTTTGCCAACGAAATCGTGTGGTCCGATGGAGCTACTTTCAAACTCAATGGTACAGTAAATCGAGACAACTACTGGTATTGGTCACATGATAATCCACACGTTTATTTAGAGAAGAATGTAAATTTACCAGGATTAACAGTATGGTGTGGTTTATCCAGGAGTTTGGTTGGACCATTTTTCTTTAATAGGACCGTTACCGATCACGCCTATCTCGTCATGCTTCAGACATAAATGATATATACCTACATTTCGGAGGCTGTTTGAAAACGAGGACTTTTACTTTCAACAAGATTGACCCCTTGCCCATGGTGATATCAGAAAGTACATTGAGAAAACGTAGCGAACCGTTGTATAAGGCGAAGAGGAAGCATTGAGACTCCACGTTCACCGGACCTGACTCCACTTAATGTTTACTTGTGGGGCTACCTGAAGGACGCTGTTTATGGTACAAGACCTACAACGCTCGAACACCTGAAACATCCACTTAGGGAAAAATGCGGGACCATTACAGCACCCACATTAGCTAATATCTGCGAATCAGTTTACGCATTCAGAGGTTCATGTACGCCGTTGCAAAGCATTCTACGCCCGGCGTAGTTAAGTTTTATATACAAACAACTCGATATAACATTTTAATCACTTAGATTACTTATTTACCTTTCATTGGCGATTGCTATACCAATATATTGTTTTTGTTTTTTAAAATGATAAAATATATGATGCTATAAAGAATATATAATCTCTTTGGAGACTCGTCTAACACGAGTACCAGACTTTTTCTCTCTGTAAGTATCCTTCCGTTGCTTCATCAATCGGAGGGGGGAGGGGGTCACACTATTCTTAGCTTTGACAAAGCCTGCGGCGGTGGCCATTTCGCTTCTCCGAGGGCCCTCTTTTCTTAGCCTGATCTTGGACCTTTGGAGTGGATGGGTGCACTTATTGAAACATAGGACCCCGGGGGGAAGGGGGTCTTTCCGCGATCTAGGTGCTCTCCATCCCCCGTATATGGGGACTTTTTCAGACCTCACATACTTTGAATTAGATATCTAAGAATTTTCAAAGGAGACACTCCCCTCCTCTCGTTTATCGAGAACTCTCCCATGCTTCAGCCATCTCTTTAGCTTTATTCTTTCACCTTTCAAATCGACTTTCCCCTCTCTTAACTATTTTGACTATTGTGTATGTTAACGGTAAGTCAATTTAAACTCGTATTAAGCGAACTAGATATCTTCTATTGTGGTTATTTATCCCATATCGTCAAATATTTTAACGTTGCAAGGTAACTATTTCGTTGCTCTTGTAACAACCTTTCAAATCCTTCAAACTCATTTCCAACTGAAAACGTGCTGAACTTTTAAATCAAATACCTCTTAAATATTATTATCAAACTCCTCTGCCACTAATTTCAAGTTTTCTAACGAGAGAAAGCAAACCTCTATTTCAAACGCGACTTTACAGTCGGGCGTAAGTTGCCTTTATTAAACCTTTAGCTCATATTTTTTCAAACATTCGAGCCTGTTGACCCCCCCCCCTCCTTTTAAATCATCGATTTCTTTAGGGTGACGGAAGACCTAAGGGCACAGACTTTGGGATGTTGAAGGAAGACACCGTCGGAAGTTACTACTTGAGGATGACACAAAAACGGTTGAAGGCTCAAGGGAAACTAGTTATACAGATGAGCAAATTGATGTTTGCAACATAAAAAAGAGACTTGCAAGGTTGTTTGGATGTAGCGCAGTGTTTATAAAGTTTTGGAAATGCGTTTGCCAGAGATGTAGTCATAAACATGGAACTGAAACATCAATGGGAGAGGAAGCGAGAGTATTTGTAGAGCTGTTCAATAGAATGATTAATGGGGTTGATAAGAGACAGAAAAGAAACTCCCAACCGCACACTTGTAAAATCGACGTGCAGTCCCTTTCAAACGCGGACGAGGTACCTCGACCGGATGCTGAAATCTGAAAAAGATCAGGATGACGAGCATGGTTGAGTCACCGAGCATTGGGGTCCGCTCCTCGTTATGGGAGACTGGTGATATTGTGTTGTACCATCAACCAGCAAGCGTGGTCCAATGAAAAGCCACTTTCTCCACATCAGGGGAGCGTGGACTTGAAAACCTCTTCAATGGTGTCACGGGAAGAAAGTAATGGAAGAGAGCGTTATTGTGAATGTGTGTGATGGCATATGTAGATAGCGCATGTATCAGACTCAGCGCACCGTTGATTAGCGGTAGCTCCCTACTTGCTCCCTCTTTTTTTTCTTTTTTGGCCGCACCCGCAGGGAATTGAAGCTGGTGAAAGATAATGGCGAAGTGAAAATGTGTGAAGGGTATAATAATAATAACCGGAAGAGTGAAGAGTCTAAAAGTGCAAGGGCGCGTAAATCTCCCCTTTGGGGGATATTTGGCGGATAAGCACCCTCTGTTTTTGTATCTCAGGGTTTGATTGTATGAAAGTAAAGAGGAACCCTTTATTCGGGTACATGCCCTAATATGTTACATACCCGATGACAAATTGGTACATGCCCGATTTCTCAAATTGGGCCTTGTACTCATCGAGCGTTCATCTGCTCGCTTCACCGTTTGTTGCTATTGATAATTTCAAGTAATCTTTACTAATGGTGGATTTGTATAATGGAAAAAATTCTCTAGGATGATTGGTTATTCAGATTTGTTTTTGTTGTTTTTCATTGAAATATCATTGTGCAAAAAATGAAGGGAAGAAATAGAGAAATTGAACAATTTTGTAGGAAGTTTGTTCTCTCAAAGAACTCTGCTCTTAACGTTCTGATTATCCGCCTAAACACGAGGGTGAGGGGCCTAGTTTCCACTGGATCGGGAGGATGGATATAAATGTCGAATTTAAAAATAATAAATTTGACCCAATTTAAACCAAAAAAAGTTTTAAATTGCAGTAAATAAAACTTAGAATAGGTCACAAATTATCGTAACCGATTGAATGGACAGAATGTAATATCCAGCATTGGGTATAGGGGGCGATATTGCAAATGTGACGGACTATTATCGACGAGGATGGAGTTCGCACTAGTACCCAGTTTGTCCTAGGAGAGATTGTCTTGAGAGCAATATTTGACAGCGGCTGAAGATATATGAGAGAGATCGGCGCCATGGAAAGGTCGGCGAGATGCTGCTGATGACGGCAGAAGATTGAGCTGGCCATCTCGGTGTTAAGCTCGTCAAATGAGAGAGTGACACAACAGGTGCACTTCGACGCAGAAGAGTTTTCTACTTGTCTTCCCAGTGAGAAAGAGCTGAGAGTCGAGGAATTCGAGACAGTCCAGTGATGAGGTAATGGTAGAGAGAGCCAAATATGTGACTTCTCTTGACAAGAAGGATCTCTCTTGTCTGCATCTTTGGTTTCTAGTCTGTTGTGTGTATTAGTCGCCAAGGGATTACTTGCGAGTAGGAAGGCCTTGGCGCCAGACGGGGCCCCCCTCGCTGCTTCCTTCAACCCAAGAGCGCCTGCACTTAATCCCTCGTTGCAGAAAGATGGCCTAATTCTTGGTGTCAAGCTAATTGTTTATTTAATCTAGTTATTTGGATAGTACGGACAACCACCGATTTTTTACATGAACTAGGTTAAAGTAGGTGGTGAAATAAAGTCCCTCACTAAGGAAAGTTGATGAGAAAATCGTGGGATGGGTAGACAAAAGAAAACATAAAAAAAAGATTGAAAAAGAAGGGTATAACAAACTTCACCAGAAGCTTGTGTACGGGGAAAACGTTCTTTTAGCACATGGATTGAGCAAAGAAGAGGGGGAAATATAAGAGTATAATTGATTTGCTCCTGATAAGAAAGAATATGCTGAGGTGTATTTTAAGTGAAAGGTGTGAATATCAAACTATCCAGCCACACGATTGTGCAGTGTAAGGTTAAATTGGTTGATAGAAGGCGAGAAAACCGACATTGGAAAAGATACTCATAAGTGAAAGGCTGTTGGATCGAGGGGGTGAAATGTGCGACTGCTTGAGGGGGTTTTTAAGCACCCAATTGGAGCCTGATTTAAATTTAGGCCACATAAAAACAAAACAAAACGAATAAACAAACACTAGGCAAGAAGCAAAACAAACAAAAACAAGAAACAAAACAAAAGTAAGACGAAGAAGGAAGCACGCTCCGGCGTTAGGGGGAGTTCCTTCCCCCGGGTGGTGGCCGACCAACCTCCTCCAAGAAGTCAGATAGTGCACAAGTCTCTGTACACGAACCCGTCCTGAGTACAAGGGACAGGCGGTAGCGACCCCGCCCATCCCGGTACCGGGACATGTAACGTGCGGGAAGATCACCCAGACTGGGACATTCAACAAGAATGTGCCGAATAGTCTGGGGGACAACGCAGTCGTCACAGTAAGGCGCAGCTTGAGAGAAGGAAGGAAGTAAGAGTGAACGTGAAGATAGAGCAATGTGGAACAAATTTAAGAAGTCATTGTGAGAAGTGGGTAATGTAGAATAGAAGAAAATAATGCAATGCTGAATGGTGGAATAATATGAAACGTGAGGCTCCCTGACTTCATAGTACAGATGAAAATGCTATGGAGGTGTGTATAAATGCATAAAAGGGGAGGGGGCGGATATCGATAAAGCTACTGATTAATAATCAGTCAGATAAAATTGAATGATGATCCGGATGAGAACAAGAAATTAATTGGAAGTTAATCCAACATAATTTAACGGATGACAGCTACAAGGGCCTATCAGAGGTCATCCGAGTTAAGCTAAGAAACCGAGAAGTATAGCTGTGCGAACTTCAAGTAAAATAATGAGAGGGTACTTGTGAGAGGTTAAAAGTAAAGGAGGAGATTAATAGCGGTATAGTGTGGGTGTACACAAGCAAGCGAATGTGAAGGAGAGAACCCAGTGTTATATCAGTTTTAGAACCAATAATTATCAAAGATTTCCTAAGCCATGTTCAGGATCTGGAAAAATGAGAGGTTGGAGTAGACGTTAAAATTGGCGGGATGCTAAAAAAAAAATACCACTGTGCTACGTGATGGATCTGGTGGTTGTGTTCTCTTTTGAAAGTATGAGTCTGAGAATTGGAAGAATGCCGTGTATCGCTGGGAAGAAGAGAAATTAAGAATTAGAGGGGAATAATTGGCAAGGTATAACGGAAACTTTTTATTTGTCGTGTAAGAAGGGTAACGATTTGAATCACCCCTAAGAAGTGTTTAGATTGAGTATATGGCTAGGTGAATCAAGCGTTTGGTTTAAGACTTATTGAGAAAGCATGGGATAAGATGTTTAACGGGTGCGATAGTTTGCATGACCTAGAGAAAGTCCATGATTTGGTTGCTATGGAAACATTGTGGCAGGTTCTTAGACTAGAACTGTTTGTGATTTTTAGTCGCGTGCGACTCTATATCTTAGTATGTCGGTCAGTCATTCGGGTCCCGTTTTTATTTTATTTTTTTGGAGGGGGGGGGGATAGTATCATTAACTATTTGGCCTTTTCAAACGAAATTTGAAGCCCTTATGTTGTTTTACATTCTCTTTCGAATGATATAATTGCCAAAGTCCTCCCAAGGTTAGCCGGGGAATTATTTGGCAATGCCATCATAACTATTCGGCTGATTCTAACTAAATTTGAAACCCTTATGTTGTTTTACATTCTCTTTCGAATGATATAATTGACAAGGTCCTCCAAAGGTTAGTCCGGGAATTATTGAAAGTTTTGAAGGTCTTAAGGTCATAAATCAGAAAAAGTGAGAGCAGGCGACTTTGGTCAGCAGACCTTGTTTATATTGGAAGTGAGGTGTAGGTTTGAGTGAAAATGGGAACTATGTTGAGAAACGTCTAGTTATGAAGTTGATGAGGAATGGGGTGGTATAGGGGTTGTTTATGCTGGTGATGCCCTAGAGTTAGTGACTAGGAGTGAGAGGGATTTAGAAATGTATAGATTGACAATTTGAGAAGATTGTTCGATACGGGAAGGGCAGAGGAGTGGGTAACGAATGGGTCAAGTCTTTCTCTCTTTTCTTTTCTATCTTTCGATCATTTCTCCGCTCTTTTCTTTCCTTCTTTCTCCTTTCTTTCATTTCTTTCTTTCTTGATATAAAACCTGTGGAATGGCCTGGGTGAGGTTGTAATCTAGAATGACGGTATACTCCTGAGTGAATCTTTGGTATGTTAGAAGAACGAGTATGTATTGGTGGACAATTTGGATAATATTGTGTATGGTGGTTCTGAGAGAGCGTGCTCGAGTCCCGCCTTGCCATAACCCCTGCAAGTGGGTGTCAGCTATAACATAGGTCAGCATGCTGCGGCTGACATCTCGAGAATTCCGTGCCTTCTCGACCCAACACGCCCAGGCGCGTTCCCTCCAGGCGATGGATCCGAAGCTATATTCTCTCCATCTTCACTACTTTCTCTACAGATGTCCTCGTTGGGTTTCACCTGGGTCTGAAGGATCGATGTTCGCCAACCACACCTGTGTGAAATGTTTAAAGTTAAAAAAAGTAGACAATAATGTAACTAACGAGAGCATCTCCTCCAGAAAGTGGTAAAAAATGTGTGGAAGGTATATAGCTCGAACGGTCTAAAGAGGAGACTACTTCACGCGCTTGGAACCGAGAAAGTTTACTGCTCCTCACAACTTACCTAATCCATAATGAGGACTACGGCCTAACCGAGTTGAAAACTCCTAAGTTAAGCTACATCATGGGTGACAGTTGCCAGATGGTGTCTATACTTCACGGCGGCTGTAACATGTTATAGAAAGCCTTGGTTCGGATTCTACGTTAAACAGTAGACCCCCTAATGTAAAATAAAAGGTCTAAAGAAGTGCAAATTGGTGGCAAACAGTTTATTATTATTATTTCCTGTATCCTTACATCGGTTTTTTAGGGGGGAGGGGGGTGGCCACTGGGGCTTTCCACTATAGCCCGATGCACCCACCCACCCAGCTCACTCTTAAGTTAAAGGGTGATTGAGAGCGATAGGAATAAAAGCTGTGACCCTAAACTCGTTTTAGGATGTTCGAATTTAATCGATCGATGATTTCACGGTTTTCTTGACCAGGCTTCATTCACCCTTCCATTTTTTTGTGTGCAACCTTTAGATCTCGAAAAGATGTTTTACATTAGCACATACACTATGCTCGCATCGTCGTGTATACTAGAAAAAAGGGGGAGAAATTCGCACACAAAATCTGGTCTCACATTTTCTCGTCTTTGCGGACGCCGGTGATGACGTAACGCTTAAATTGGGTAGATTGGTTAGAGTGTGTAGGGGGAGGAATTGTCTGCATTTCGTTGCATCAATCTCGATTAGGTAGATTTTCATGGGGCCTAAATAGGAGTGGAGGTACTGTCGGTACTCTCGATAGAAGTAGAAAAGGAGACTGTCAGAAAGTGAAATGTGAGCAATTGAAAATGTTGGAAAAATACGCATCACTCTTCAGTCTCCCATCGATCGTTATTTATTTATTGACCAAATTCTATTTCCCCAAAATATCAAAAACATACTCATCAGCAGGGGATCTCTGAGCAGTAATGCGGCCCACCGGTATGTGAACACGCCCTGGCGCCTACCAACCACTGCACCCCCTCCACCCCCACTGCCTTGTGGGTTCTGCCTTTTTAGGCAAAGGCTATAGGAAGGATACCTCAATCACAAACTAGGATCGGGAGTGCCCTTAGGCGAGCACCAACAGACCGGTGTCTCGGCAGCTCCCTGGAGCCGAGGATTAAACCTGGTCGTCTCGAGCCTCTCCTGCCACCAGGGTCCTTCTCCCCTCGGTCAAGATACGAGTCCGAAGACTGCATACATTCCTACCCGTTTAAACCTAGTGCATGTTTGAGGGCATCCGTCATCATCAATTTCGGTGGACTTCCCAAAGAAGGTCGTACTTGTGCGACCTTTTCCCTCTCATCAATCACCCAATTTGCTTGTTTTCATTTTCATACCTGTCATCTTTTTTTCGCATGACCTTGATGGCTGTCGATATTATACGCATGTATTCTTGACGACTCGGGCCTCTTGAAATACGGAAATCGCTTTTATCTTGAAGAGCCTATTGCCTAGCTATTCGCCATGCTCCACTGACTTGTTTCTTTATTCTTAATCTTACGGGAGTGCCTCGCTACCTCCTAAAATTATGATGAAGCAGTTCGCAAGTAAAGATTTTGCTTTTAAATTGGGGTAAGACCTTATTAAACCCCATTTCGCCACCCCCTCATCTCTCTCTCCCGTTGCTACTTCCACGCTCTCTCAACCTGGAACATGGCCATGACTTTAATCCAAGTAAAAATGTACACTGCCCTGCGTGGCTTACAATTCTAGATTATCCAAACGATATTTGGCACTTTTTTTATAGAGTGGGCAACAGTTGGTATAGAATGTAATTTAAGTGCACCATTCGCCATTCCTTGCCTAGTTTCGGTGTCGAACGTAACTTGTACCTGACAGATTCCGCGTCATTTTGGGGTTGGTAGTTGAACTTGCCATCAAATATCTTTGGCACTGCTTTGGTCGTATTGTGTTATACCCCCTAAATACACACTAAGAAGGCTATAAATAAATGTTATTTTAATAGGTACGGCAGTTTCCTACCCGGAACCAATAAATAAATAAAAGAAAATGCCCGCGCACCTCACTAGACAAAGTTGCTACTAAGGAAATTCGCTACTGCAGTGGCAAAATGAATTAGCAAATTTCTGAGCACGTAATGAAAGGGGGAATACGAAATTAAGGAAAAGGTGAAACGCAAAGCCAAAAAAAATACTGAGACAGTGGGCGGAGCTTAAAAGCCTGTCTGCTGCTGATGGAGCTTGCCTGGTGCCCAAAGACTGGGCAAACTGGCGCCGTCCTTGTTCTCATCTTTTGTCTCTTTTTCCGCCTTTCTAACTTCCATCAAGAATATGTTTATATATACATGCACGGCAGGAGAGAAGAATGCTCATCTTGACTTTAACGACAATAAATGGGAACGGATATGCATATAATTCGAGCAAACGCAGTTTAATTTATCCTATTAGGCTGTCAAAACACGTCTCACTTATCTCTATTACATTCATTACGGTTTCCTAAGTCCAATTTATCACTTAAACTTTATCTGGGTACTTGAGTGTGTTTAATGTTTGGTTGTTACTGCGTGGACACATCCACGGATAAATAAACCTTTCATTTTCCTAGAATGATTTGATTGGGGAGAGGGGTCCTACTTTTCTCTATTCCACAGAAGCATAGCTGGCGGATTCTCTTCCTCTTTTTTTTCAACTTTAGGGGTATTTACCAACCATGGTTCTTGCTTGGCTCTATCGAGAATTTGGCTCAACCTCTGTCTCAAATTGAGGTGTTCCGGGGTTCGTATGAGGAAATATAGCCTGCTTCCATTGCATTTTGGCAGGGTTTGATGATCTATGCATGTATCCCTACATCCAAACTATATTTTCAAGTAGGGAGGGGGAGAAATAAATTGAATTTGAGATTTTTCTTCAGAGAAAGTGGGCTTTTGGTAGTTTTGAAAATTGGCGTCATCTCTAAAATTATCGTACATTTGGCAAGTGTGTATGTCGGGGTGAGATGGAGGGGCCGAATGGCGCCAGGTGCAGACAAGCCTGTATATTGTTCGTCTCAATTTGGATGGCAAACTATTTTACAACCTAATTTATGGTAATTATTGAGCATTCTTTCTAATTCGTCCGACGTTTGCGATTCCCGCGATGACGAGCAACCAGCCTGTTTCATTTCAAATTTCGACGTTTAGTATTTACCTAAAATTTTAAGGTGCAACTAATACCTTCCAAAAGCATTTCGACGTATGGTAATAATTATTTGGTAACAACGCATTCGTCTTAAGTAATTTACATAGGGGATAAAGATTGTTAGGATTGAATCAGATTGTATAAGTATACAGGGTGTTTATTCGATTCTGAGCCACTCTTTACAAAATGGCTAAGCATTCTGCCAGAGAAGTTTGAAATATATTGTGAAGTTGGATACCATTAGTACCTCTAACAACGTCGACACTGATGCCAATTTTGACTGTAGTAATATATTTTTGTGGGTGGGGGAACTACAGCATCATCCATGTTGTTAATTTTTGCCTTTTTTTTTCTCATATACGATTCAATTTAATTTAATTTAATAACTAGTATCTACTATGCCAGACACCAAAACTTGACTTCTAAGGCCTCACCTCGATTTTGTTTATTAGATTATAACATAGTTTAACTTAACCTATTTACTGTCTGAGGGTATGAAAATATCCTTAAGGATCTCCCATGTTAAGAATAACGAACCCAATTTTACCCCCCACCCCAATTCCCTTGCCGAGAATAGTAATCCGGGTAGGCGATGGATTTCTATATCTTGACATGATGAAAAACCATCGGTTTGTCTTGGATTTACTGCTTTAGTAACCAGACTAAGCTCAATTTTCTCTTTTCCATGACGCATTATGGGTTTTTTTAATAATAATAAACATTTACCAATAACATTGAAACTTCCCAATAAAGGATATTGATCAGAATTAAAGAATGAAAGTTGCTTTATCCCAATTTTCATGTTACATTTTTTTTTCCACAGGAAAAACTCCTTGGTGTAAGATTCTGTACTGGGAGGGAAACGAAAGACGAGGAAACGTTTATCCTGTCCTGGATCCTGCGATTAACGTGCTGGGGGACACACCCCACGGATCTGGACTCTCCCTGGCTGCTTTCTTTGGGGCTCCGCCCAGGGATGAAAGAATAAGGAAGACAAGACGAAAAATTTGTCAAGGTAGGTCAGGAATTTCGACTTAATCGAGGCTCAAAGCCATCCGTATTGTGATGGGGTTAGGGCAATTTCCTTCAATACCCAGGGGGTTATTTGTGCAACTATAAGAATTGTGCAAACAGCCTCGAGTAATTTAAATACTTGGGGATGGGGGGGGGGGGCTCTGGAAAGGCACATATGAAAATTTGGGATGAGCCCATCCATAAATAAGAGCATAAATTTTAACTCCATTCCGGGACCCGAAATTAAAGAATGCCTAATATGGAAAAAAGGAATTGATAGATTCCGAAGCGAGTACTGCTGATCCATTACCCCCTCCCCCCCCAAAAAAACCCGACAACAACAACAAAACAAAAAGAATAAACCGAGGGAGGAATAAAAATACCAGTCGCTGAAAAAAAACTGTAGGAATAAATCTACAGCTCAATGGCGCTCAAAACAAATTTTAACCGCTGGGGAGGTTAGCATTCATCAGCCAAAGCACTTCTAAACATTTTTACATACCTTTTCATCCTATCCTTGTCCTTCTGCGGAGTATTTTCACACCTTCACAAACTTGAGTCAGAGGCCTTCCTTTTAACATTGGGACCTACGAGAGCGCTTACCCGTTGAATCCTCCCGATTGAGAGGCAGCATAGCCCTTCCGTAACACCCTTCGACCCCTCAAAACAGTGAAGCATCTTTCATCGGGGCCCCAACACCCTTTTGAGCACTCTTGACAATGACGTAGCACAGCTCTACCATGTTTGGACCAGACCGTGACATGCCTCGAGCCCTTCCAACACCGCCGTAGTTACAAGTTTAATCTGGACTATCACCGATTGATCGCTCCTCTATCCCTTCAATAATCAAAGGGCAGAGAATGCGCGGCGTTCAGACAAGGGCATTGTTTTGGCGTCGCCCATTGTAGTGTGGGCTCTCCCTGAAGATTCTTGTACTCTTTCTAGACTCTTCGCTATCGACCTCTTCCATCCTCCTGTACCTTACCTAAAGATTCTTGTACTTTTTCCAGACTACTCGACATCGATCTCTCCCCTCCTCCTGTACCTTCCCTGAAGATTCTTGTACTCTTTCGAGATTACTCGACTTAGACATCTTCCTTCCTATACCTTCGTACTGCCTGGCTGTGGTATACACTAACCAGCTTCTCTCGGCCGTCATAATCCTCGCCAATACCACCACTCGACTCCCATACATTTTCATGTTACAACGAAGGCGGACCCGTCATTGTGTTCAGGTGCAGGGTAGTCTGCTGCCATATCGGTCCATAGATAGGTATTCTAATAGAAGACCCTGACACATATTTTCATTTTCCATAACACCAGCTATTTCAAAGTTTTTAAAATGAGATGCTTCGTTGGTTTTCGCCATTTTTCTATAGTACTTTCTCCCTCTTGAGCGGGGCGGGGCGGGGCAGGCATAAAAAAACGCTCCAACCAGAGCTTTCATTAATTAGGAATGGATGCGATGGGGATATTTTGATAAATGTGCAGCCCATCTCTAAGAGCAGTGATTGTCAAATGGGAGTTAGAACAAATAAAAGAAGAGTACCACCGTGTACATCAAATAGAGTGTCGCTGTATACATCAAATAGTGCCGCTGTGTACATAAAAATAGAGTGCCGATGTGTACATCAAGTAGAGTGCCTTGCATACATCAAGTAGAGTGCCGCTGCGTACATCAAGTAGAGTACCGCTGTGTCCAGCAAGTAGAGTACCGCTGTGTCCATCAAATAGAGTGCCGCTGTGTACATCAAATAGAGTGCCGCTGTGTACATCAAATAGAGTGCCGCTGTGTACATCAAATAGAGTACAACGAAATGGGCGCGGCACTCTCGCTAGACTAATGGATAAAGCGTTGCATTTCTGACGTAGAGGCAGGGCGCGCGCCGGATCCCAGCTAACGCAGACAAACTGTCAGCCTTAAGTGGCGTTATGAGCTTACTGCCCATTGGGCAGATACGCTGACACTTATCCTCGCGGGGATGAGTAGGTCCACCCGCATCATCATGCACATCATGACAGCACAACACCATACCCTCCCTTCCGTGACCCTGGCGGAGTACTATATTCATATGGGCGCACACATACCCTCCAAGCGGAACGGGTAGGCCTCTCTTGGGGTCACAAATAATTCCATAATCGCTAATTAATGTCAACAAGACAATTCGAGCGACCCCCGGTGCATTCTGATTCTCCAGCGATTGTCATTCTGATCTTAATGTGAATTTCATCACGATGCTAAAAACAAATGACACTACTTAACTTACTGCCAACAAGTGGCGGTCTCGACGTGAAAAGAAGCCGGATATCACAATTGGCAGCGACTGGGAAATAATATAAATTAATATTTAGTGAAAACCAATCTCCATGTAGCAACACCATTCAAGTAAATTATGTTACAAACATTTTCAGATATAATGAATGGGCAGAGGATATGATTACGTTGATGATCCTGTATATGTCTGGCTAATGATTACCTTGATCCTGTATATGTCTGGCTAATGATTACGTTGATGATCCTGTATTTGTCTGGCTAGTGATTTCCTTGTTGATCCTGTATGTCTGGCTATGATTACCTTGATGGTCCTGTATATGTCTGGCTAATGATTACCTTGATGATCCTGTATATGTCTGGCTAATGATTACGTTGATGATCCTGTATATGTCTGGCTAGTGATTTCCTTGTTGATCCTGATGTCTGGCTATGATTACCTTGATGGTCCTGTATATGTCTGGCTAATGATTACCTTGATGATCCTGTATATGTCTGGCTAATTATTACGTTGATGATCCTGTATATGTCTGGCTAGTGATTTCCTTGTTGATCCTGTATGTCTGGCTATGATTACCTTGATGGTCCTGTATATGTCTGGCTAAAGATTACGTTGATGATCCTGTATATGTCTGGCTAATGATTACCTTGATCCTGTATATGTCTGGCTAATGATTACGTTGATGATCCTGTATATGCCTGGTTAGTGATTTCCTTGTTGATCCTGTTTGTCTGGCTATGATTACCTTGATGGTCCTGTATATGTCTGGCTAATGATTACGTTGATGATCCTGTATATGTCTGGCTAGTGATTTCCTTGTTGATCCTGTATGTCTGGCTATGATTACCTTGATGGTCCTGTATATGTCTGGCTAATGATTACGTTGATGATCCTGTTTATGTCTGGCTTAGATCAATTAGTTGATACCCTATAAAATGTTCAGAATTTTAAATGATAGGATTTTCTTTTTATTAATGTTATAGTTACCAGTTTGGTGTAGTTGTGTTGGGTGGACTTATTATTCGCAGTCAATAAGTAGTTATTAGGGGTGGAGCGGTTAATAAAAGTGAAATATGATAAAAGCAAAGGTCTATTCCTCTGTATCATACTTTTCTGTTCCTTGATAGAGATCGTAAGGACTTTCAGCTCATGACATCTACAAGGTCTTGATTTTGTATCTTCCCGATTAAAAAAATAAATAAATAATTAAACAAGAACCACACTGTAAAGATTCATGGATTGCAAAGCCATTTTTTTTTTAAGCAGGGATTGAGACAACCAACCTCACACATTCCAGAACACTTCTCCCAAATCCATGATGACCTGAGCGAGATTGACTGATTTGAACTAAATGAGCTCATCACAGATTTCCCAAAGATTTCTCTTTAATGTGAAAATAATGACTTCCTGGGTCTGATCAGATCGACGAGATAATTGACATACAAAATGATGACCGCGATCCAGATCCCATGTTTAAAAACAAAACGGTGTGGCTGGATCCCCAAGTTGGTGCTAAATATAACATTTGCTACAGAGGCTCAACAAATGCTTTTGCATTTCCCAATAACATGCTTGAATGTGGCTTTAGTGTTCTTATTAATATTATCGACAGGAGATCGAAGACTGAACATTTGTGAACGTGGTTACCCTACGATCAAAACTGTTTTCTGGTTTAGTTTCTCTTCTGCGAATGGACCAAAATGTGCATTAAATCGCAAGGATTTCGTTGTTAGCCTCCTATCTTTTGAGGGCACTTACTGAAGCATACTTGGACATTAAACCAAATGGAAGTTTTAAGAGTCATTGAAACAACGATTTCTTTTTCATTTGATTACAATTAATAAGGCAGTTTCCTAAAGTTTCAATAATGTCCACAAAAAAAGTATATTGGTGGAAAAAAATTGCTAAATGGCTTCAAAATATGGGAAAACTTATAAACGTGGAATTGAAGGGAAAGGAATGTGACGCGGATCTGCTCCTCTAGTGTTTGTTCGTGTTGTTTTTTTTTAAATTTTTAAGAATCCTGTTTGGCTACTGCCTTTAGAGGCTAAGGGGATATTTTTGAGCGTGCATCCCTCGAGGCTTCCTTTTCATCCTATGGTATTGACGCATGGACGGAAATCATCGTATGTGCACCATCAGTTTCCTATACTTGCGGACCTTGGAAATGCTAGTACAACGACAAAAACTCATGGGGTAGAAGGAAACTTTCCTGATTACGATGTAGATAAGCCACAAGCGTAGGACATAATTTAGGTCCTCGTGGCATTGCAATCCATGAGGCTTCTGTTGTTTCGCAATGGAGTTAGGTGACCTAACTCATTCCGGAACAAGAACAGAAGCCTCATGGATTGCAAAGCCACGAGGACCAAGGCAAGTTAGAGTTTAGGTGCCCGCTCGTTCCATCCTGCCTCTAGTACTAGGTCCCCCTCTTTTGATTACCTGGGGGTTATATACGACTACCCCACAACTACTTCACTTTACTTTTCAAAAACCTTTTGGCAGAAATGCCTCTGTCATCGTCACGTATTAATGCCATATGGGTAGATAGGAGCCAGTCAAAGGTCTCTAAAGGCATTCGTATGTTCCCAATTCAACACGAATACCAAACTCACATTCGGTCGCCTCTTACGGGACACAGTTAACCATACGATTGTGGTTAATCTCAAGTCTCCCAGAGTAAGTGGAATTCTTTACAGGTGGGACTAGTCGAAACCTTTTTACTATTTCATCTGACTAACTAAAAATCCTCTTCTCCTTCGCAGGTTTAGTTTTATGGCGAGAAGGTAAAGTGGTTTGGGTATATAATCGGTCGGAGGCGCCCGTTTACCTCAATTCAGCGTCGCTTGATGGCTCATTCTTCAACCTCAACCTCTACAAGTGTCCTCCGGGGTATGCCATGATCATCTACTACTACGAGATGGCCCACGCCTTAATGGGTCTACCCGATTACAAGAACAAATGCCTGGACAAAGCCGACGTCAATTCCGTGAGAATCTCTTTTGCTAAAGGGTGGGGCAAGAATTACCACCGGAGAGAGATTCTGTGCTGCCCTTGCTGGATAGAAGTGCATGTCGTCCCTACCCTTAAGGTAGAGCAGCTGACACCACCCAGATGATAAGGAATAACCGACCGTCGTGTGTGATCCAGTTAGGGCGTGCCTTGGCGGCCCAAGTGTGACATGGAAAGCGGTTGCGTCGTTTAGTGCCACAGCGAAGGGCCAAATACCTATAATCCCCTGGATTGTGCCTACTCATTCGTGCCAATGCTAATTGGACAGTCGAGCGCATCACCAAACTGCCATATTCATGTCCTAAAAAAGTCGTTGAACATTCAGGATTACCAGTGGATTATTCTTCGAAGGAATCTAGTCTTATTTGATAGGAATCGTCTAATGTTAGTGAAATTGTGTATACAGAATTTTGTATAAAGAAAAAAAATCATTTATCTCGGCTAAAACTTTGAAACCCATCATAAGAATTCATTTAGAAAAAAAAAAGTCTGTCCAAATTAGTCTATTTAATCATCGCTATATTCTCAAAACTACAGCATGAAGCTGTTTTGTAACAAGAGTGCCAAAACTTGTAAAACAACATAGACTCCGTTGCTTTTATAGATTGATGGTACTGCTATCTGTTGCTGTTTGAAAGGACTTGTACCACAAAATATAGATTATTATTAATATACAAAAATGTTTAAATGCTATTTTTAATACAGAACTATCACTGTTTTCACATCTAGATATATTTTGTGTTTCCATGTGAAATGAATCATTAATAGGTGCTACTATTAATAGTTAAGAATTAATAAGCTATATTATATCAGTGCTTAAGTACAAACCACTTGATTATATGCAGTTTGACCAGAAAGTGGAAATTAGATTTCCCGTGGGGAAAAAAAAAATAATTTGTCATTAAGTACTCAAATATTTAAATTTAATAAGGAAAAAAAAAATTTGCAATACCAGCGGGACCATGAATTAAGTTTAAAGTGCTTACCACAGCTCCCCCCCTTCCTTTTTTAGGACAAAAATAGCCCAACTCGATTAGAAAGATTATAAAGGTGCTTTTTGATTATATATAGGAAGTGTAGGGGTGTGCACAAGTATGAATGTGTAACCTACGTCTTTTGTGTGTGTATACAGAAATGAAGTTCTTAGCAAACCTTGTTTATTTTTTGTGTACAGGGTGCGACACAAGATCAATGTACGTTTCATGATGACGAAAATTTGTATTCCCCCCTGGAAGCATTTAAGTGGACATAAAAGGTTATAAAACTACCCAAAATGTTAACAAAAAAGTATGTATTGTTAGCCTGACCTATGATTCTATTTCGAATATAATTGAAACAACAGAATAAATTGGGGAATTGGTATAGAGAGAAAAGTCATTTTGCTAAGATGGGGTTAAATTATCCATTTTACGAATGTTTGTACAAATGAAAAGTTATCGTAATTATCTCAGGGCTACACTTTTAGAGCAATTACCGGATATAATATTCTGGTCATGAAACGCTCGATTATTAAAAAAAATATATATATGCAAACTTAAAAGTTAGAATAAATACCACATTATGTTGGTTCTTCTCAATATTATTGCCTTTTCGTCTCCCAAAATTAAACACTGCCCGGCTGGTCTTGGGCCTAGTTCCGTCAAAATTTGAACCTCTGCTATTTCTAAATTTTAAACACTTTAAGGTTAATATATACTAGAAAAAAAAAAGCCTTTTCGATATAGGGGGGGGGGAAACCCTTCTTGCATATCTACATATCGCAATGTGGTTGTGTCGGAAGTAGCTAACTTGGCACCAACCGCTTTTGTACTCTTTAATAACTAGAAATAACAAGATGGCATTGCATACAGGAACTTTAGTGGGGGGGGGGGAGATAACCAGTAGTACTTCTGTCTCAAACTACCCCCCATCCCCTCCGTTCCTTAGAAGCACCAATGTGCTGCTATGTACATACCAGGAACGAGAAAGGATTCAATGAATCGAATCCAGAAGCCTCTTTTAAGCTTTTTTTTCGAGTACTTTAATTAGGTTCTTTCCAAATTTTTGGTTTTCCATCTGTGAAGATATTATATATATATATATATATATATATATATATATATATATATATATATATATATATATATATATATATATATATATATATATATATCTATATTATGGGTTAAATATGTACAGATGGTTTTTTATTATTAAATATTTTAAAATATATTTGTTTCATTGAAAAAGACATTACCTTAAAACGAACTTGAGATGACAGCAAAAAGGGAATTCTCCTCTATCAAAATTTAAAGCGCAATAGCAACGAGGCGCCCCCCCCCCAAAAAAAAAAAAGTTAATAGAGATCTGTAAAGTAGTGAAGGTAATAATAGAGGTTTCAGTTAGAGAGGCATTCATTACCACTGCTACACTATCCACCCACTTGCGGGAGGATCGGCAATGAATGGGGGGGGGGATAATCCATTGGTTGGATTTCGCCAGATATTCTTGTAAACAAAGACTTAAAATGGGGGAGGGGAAAGGGCTTACATCCCGAATTGCCTTTGGACTTAGGTGGGAGTTTTGACCGCCCAATCTTAGGGACCTACAGTGGACGGTGGATCCAAACCACGGATCGCTATGGGAACCATGGCATAGTCGACCCGAATTGGCCTCCCATCTGGTGACTAATCATAATCAATGTGGCTTAACTTCACTCAAAGAGTAGAGGTGGGTTTTTATTTATATAATCTTGTTCGCTTCTGGCGGTCGCAGAACAAATAAAAACATTTAAATGAGATTAAATAAAAAGACACCAAGAGGAATGCTCAGATACTTCGGGGGAGCCCCGCCCCCTCTCAGGGACCAAAGCGTACAATCAATTCAAACGAGCCCAATGGTCAGGGCCGCCATGGACCCCTACAATCAGAACAGTGAAGTGAGGTGGGAAAGAGGCGAATGGGAGGCAGTCTTAATGGAGATTGCAGATGCTTGCACAATGTGAGACAAACACGAAAGAGAATGAAGAGTTTGAGCCGGATGAAGCGCGATCAGCGTGTTGAATGGAATGAATGCACGAGTTCTAGAAATATGTGGGGGAAGTTGCGATTTGGTTGAAAGTGTATGGATTGGGTAATGATAGAAGTGAAGCTGCAAAAAGTTCTGGAATGACGAGGCGAGTGATTGATGGAATTATGAATAAGTAACAGTTGATGGTTGTAGTTGTGAATAAAGAAACAGAATATAAGAGTGGATAAATGCATATACGAGACTGGTTCTGGGTACACCCTGAGATTTTTTAGCGCCCATCTGGCGACTACCAAAACAACAAAACAAAAGTGAGAAGGAGAGACGCGCTGGCGTCAGGAGGAGGGTTCGCATACTCTTGGAACCATAACATGACTAACATCAAAGAGTCAAATACAATCGAGGCCAACTTCCTCCAAGAAGTTAGTCCAAAAGTGTGTACACGAACCAGGTACAAGGGGTAGCGATCCCGGGACAAGTAACGTGAGCGAAGATTACACAGAGTGAGACATTCAACAAGAATGAGCCGAACACTGGGGGACAACGCAGTCATCACAATATGGCGCAGGCGAGCGCTCTATCAAATGGCAGTGCGTCCCGCGAGTGTGTCCAATTCGGAAACTACAGAAAGCAAGCTGAAGCCCTCGCGGCATTGGGGGGTAGGTCCATGTGAAGAATCGCGGCGCAATGGCACGCAATTTTAAGTTCCCCTGAACCGTCTTCCACCTTCTTTGCCAAGCAGCCCGAAGAGCTGCCCTTATTCCTGCCATGTAGTCGGTGTGAGGAAGAGTGAAACGCTGGTCCGGTCGCAGAGTCCAGACTCTTTAGCGCCCTCATTCCCCGCAATCCCTAGATGTCCAAGAGCCCAGCAGAAGATAATCTCGACATCTGCCCGGTTCGCCAAAACCATGACGCCACGGATATCGCGAACCAGAGGATGCGGAGATTCCAATGCCCCGCGAGTACTCAGGTCGCTCTAAATCACAATCCGGTCTCCGAACCGAGCAGGACGCGTTATCTCCCGTACCGAGCGGTGTATTGCAACCAGCTCGGCCGTGAAGACAGACGCAGAGCCGCGCTGACTTCAAACAGAGGGGATATGCGTGGAAACTGGCCCCCTCTTGGGACATGGAGCCATCCGTATACACTGGCACGGTTCCAGCGTGACACGATGTGAGCTCCAAAAAGGCCTAACGCAATACTCCCGGCGCTGTTCAAGCTTTGAGAGCAGAGGTGTGGCGACAAATAGTCAAAGGTGGTACCTTCCTGGGTAGAACCAGGGAGCCACCGGCCCGAAAGCTATACCTAGCTCCCGAACAAGTTTTCTAGCCCTAAACCCAAAGGGCTCAAGCGCCTGGCGTGTCTCGGCGGCATAAGCACCGTCGAGATCAGCTGCGGATGCAGTGAGAGCTGTTAGTGACAGGGAGGCGGCAGGCTCGCGCGTACAGGCGAATAATGCACGGCGCAGAGCGAGTGCCATCTCCCCAGCATAGACAAGTAGGGTCTCAAATAAGGGCCGTGGGGAAGGTACCGGTCGTCAGACGAAGGCCGGTGTGTTGGATCGAGTCCACATTTCGCAATACACGCTCGGCTGTGGATGCATAAAGCTCGCATCCATAGTCGAGCTTCAAACGACCAAATGATCGATAAAAAAAGTAAGGCAGTAGTCACCGAACGAAGAATGTCCTTGGCGCGGGTACAAGAAATTCTAAGGCTGCGAATATGAGCCTCCCAGATGAGGCGTCGGTCAAATAAGAGTACAAGACCAAGGAAACGGTGCAAATCCAATACTTCCAGGCAAACCCCATTTAGAAAGAAGTCTGGGTCAGGGTGGAGCCGTGGATGGCGGCAGAAGTGCACCTCCTTAGTCTTGGCCAATGAAAACCGAAACCTGTGCGCTTCGGCATAGCGAGAGACGCGGTTCAATACCTGTTGGAGTCGACGCTCCAGAGTTGGCATCTGGGCCACGCCAAAAGAGATCGAAAGGTCGTCCACGTAGAGCGTAGCGAGAACATCTTTCGGCAGCACCGAGGTGATGCAGTTGATACTCAGAGCAAAGAGTGTGACACTGAGAAAACTTCCCTGCCCGACACTCTCTTCCTACTTCATTGGGCCAGAGAGCTCCCCGCCCCGCCCATACGCGGAATCGACGATCTCGCAAAAAATTCGGATATAAACATTGGGAGGCGTCCCCTCGCCCCCATCGTGTGAAGAGTGTCCATGATACCGCATCGCCATGCGGTATCATAGGCCTTCTCCAGATCGAAAAAGACCGTGGCGTAGTGCTGTCTAAGAAGGAGAGCCTCGCAGACCGCATTTTCCAGTGGGAGCAGAGCATCCGAAGTGGAGTGGAACTTGCGGAAGCCGCACTGTGCAGAAGACAGATGTCCTCCGCTGTCCAGGAAAAAGGTTAGTCTAACATTTACCAATTTCTCCATCAACTTGCACACGCAAGAGGTTAGAGACATTGGGAAGAAAGCGGTCGGAGTAGAGTGATCTCTTCCCAGCGTGCGAAAGACGAGCACAGTAGCGATTCGCCAGGAATCTGGGAGAAGACCCTCCACCCAGATCCTGTTGAACAAATCTAACAGAAAGGCCAAGCCTCGCTCACCCAGGTGTCGAAGCATGGCGTACGAAACATCGTCCGGACCATGGGCGGTGTCCGGGAACGAAGCGAGAGCGGAGCGCAACTCACTCACAGTAAACTTGTCGTTGAAGGGTTCTCCGCCTCTGGAGGTAAAGTCCAGCCGGCGGCCTTCCGCGACATCATGACGTGCATTGAATGCTGGCGGAGCAGCATCCCGGCTAGAGAATGCGGAAAAAGCGGTCGCTAAGGATTCCACCACGGACGCGGGGTCCGAGATTGCGGTCCCGTTCTCCTGGAGAACGGGAGGTGGGTCCTACGAGAACTTGCCCCGAATCCTTTTGACTCGCTTCCACACCTCTGCTAGAGGGGACCTCCCGTTAAGTGAAGACACGTATGCCCGCCAAGAAGAGCGGTGGGCGTGCTTCGAAATATACCGAAACCTAGCCCTAGCCCGACGAAATTCAACGACAGTGAAATCGTTCAGGCGGCGCTTATAGCGCATGTATGCCTAACGCTTCTGTTTGAGGGCCGTCTCACACTAGGCCGACGACCATGGAAGTGGTCGGCGTGAAAAACAGCCAGACGTTCTAGGAAGGGTAGTCAGGCCCGTGGCGATGAGGTTCTTGGAGAAGAACTCAACGGTCTCATCTACCGACCTAAACTCCTCGACTGAGATAGAGAATTCAGTCATTTTCTGAAATGCAGGCCACCGCGCACGCGCCAAGCACCACCGAGGTTGGCTCTCAGGCGGCAGTTGCCCTGGAAATGATAATTGAATGGGAAAGTGATCACTACCATGGAGGTCATCGACCACTCCCCAATCAAAATCAGACTGTGCATCCGAAGAGCACAAAGATAGGTCAAGCAAGAAAATGAAGCGGTTCTCGGACAGTGATGCGTAAACTCATGCAAGTTTAGGACACCCATCTGAAGCTCTTCGATCAGATCGGCAAGGACCTGTCCCTTGGGATTTATTGAGTAATCTCCTTAGAGAGGATGCCTGCCGTTCAGATCTCCAAGCAAGAGAAAGGGCCTCGGCAACCGTGCCACGACGGGGCGGAAGTCCCCCGCGTCGAAGTCAGCTGACGGTGGAATGTACGCAGAAATGATAGTATGTCTCCTATCCAGGTGCAGCTGCACAGCCATTGCCTGAAAGGAGGTATCCAAAGAGAAAGGAAGAACGGAGACATCATGCCGGGTGTAAGCCGCGTAACCCCCAGCCCAGCTATCCCGCGGGGTGGGGTCGCAAGACCCTTTTTTCCGAGAGGGCGAGCAGGGGGCACGCGCCTAGCATGGTCTCCTGTAAAAAGATAGCTAACGGGGAACGGGACGAGACGAGGCTCCGCAGCTCCTCCCAGTTACCTCGGAGTCCAGGGAAATTCCATTAAAGGAATATGCCCTCCAGGCCTAGCTCGGAGGAGACGCGGGGGCCCTCCTGGAAGAGAAAAAACCCTCACGGGAATGGCCGTACGCTTCCCGGAGGCAGAACCCCGGGCGCTTTCGGCCGGACAAAGCGCTGAAGGCGCTGTCGCCTTCGAGGACTTATTGGGGGAGGTTGGGCTCGCCATGCGAGTCTTTTCCTCCCTCTGCCTCGAAACCTTAGGCGGGCGCTGCGGCTTCGGAGGCGGGGGGGCCTCTTTTCGAGGAACCACCGTCTCCGAGCCACTCGCTCCACCTCGGGGCGTGGGCGAAGGAGCCGAAGCTCCTTTGTTGCTGTCCTCCTTTCGGGGGACAGCTTTAGGAACCCCGGAAGATGGCCTAGTGACCAACTTCAGGGGTGTTGCCTCCTGTGAGTCTAACGACTCGGTGGAGGCGCGTGACCGTTTCGCCTTACGGGAAACGGTCACGCTGGGGGAAGAGGGGGGAGCCCTGGTTTTAGCCGGGGCTGGGTATGAACCCTTTTTGCCGCCAGCTTTACCAGGGGAGCGCCCGGGTTGGATAGAGCCCGCAGAAGGGCTCCGAATGGACGAGGAAACAACCGTGCTCGTTGGCCTGGATGGGCCAGGAGCAGAGGGTGCCTTTCGAACTACTGAGGCATATGACGTCCCAGGCAGAGCTGGGCGCGCCAGGACCAAGTCCTTAGCCTCGCGGAATGAGAGTCGATCCTGGGCCTGAACGGCCAGGATTTCTTTCTCCAGGAGATATGCACCACATTGCTTCGAAGAAGCAGGGTGCGGCTCTCCGCAATTGACACACTTGGCTACATACGATTTAGACTTATCGTTTGCGGCCTTGGAGCAATTTACACAAACTTCGGGTGACTCCGACTTTGCACGTCTACAAGAACAATTCGTATTGCCGAAGCGGTGACAGTTATATTACCGCCGCGCCAGTGGCACGAATGCCTTCACGCGGTAGCGGTACCAACCAGCACGCACCGACTCAGTGAGCTTGTCACAGTCGAACGGGACGAAGAGTGTAGGGGTGGGTCTCGAGGCCCCTCCCTGTTTTCTCATCACACGTTCGACCTTGACCGCCCCATGGTCGGCCAGCTCTAGGGTGATGTCCTCAATGGAGTAGTCAACGAGTTCCCTCGCATAAACTACTCCCTTCACAAAGTTCATGGTAGAGGGCGGCGTCACACTCACCGGGGTGCCATGAAGTGACAGAAGTGCACTTATCTTGGTCGCCTCGGCGGGATTCGCCAGAAGGCTTCCGTCCGAGAAACGGGTCACCTTCGTCTCTCTACCAATTGCACTAGCTAATCCTTTCCTCTTATGGATCATGTGCCCTTGGACAACATGGTGCCATCAGTGGAGCGAATAACGAGGAAGCGTTTGAAGCCAGCGGGCTCGAAAACGCCAGGTAACTTCTGAATGAGGGGCCCCGATGTCATCGAGGCTCCGCCCTGTGCACTTTTATTCTTTGTAATAGTCAGGGGCTCCGCAACCGGGAGAGCAGAGGGGCCGGATGTGTCGACATTGGCTTGGTCGCTTACCAAAGTGGCAGCAGACCCATCCGTCCCCGCAGCCCCCGCGGATGGAGAGGAGCCCCGAGTCTTTTTAGTCTTTCTTGTCTTCTTTTTCTTTTTAGGAGAGGAGGGCGGGGAATGAACCCACTTCTCCGCTCCGCCGGCAGAAGCCCCTAGGCCAGATGGACCGGCCTCAGCCAGGTCCTTCTCCGAAATGCAGAAGGTCCTTGTGGTCGCAGGGGCACCAGTCGGAGGAGATCCCTTCCCTCCTTGTACTGCCTTGGAAACCCAACCGTTCGAGGAGGACCTTGCATAGGGGCGGATTCGGGTTCGGTGTTTGGCGCCGAGTCCGGATTCCCCCCCATGGAAGGCTCTACTGTCTGAGGCTGGGTTTCCTCAAGGACTATGTCTATCACAGGAGGGGCCTCCAGTTGGCCATCCCCTCCCAGGACATCGCAGGTCCCCTTGGCAGTGTCGCTAGTCATGTGTGGGGAGGCATATGCCCTGACCCCGGCAACGGTAAAAATTCTTGCTAGCAGGTCGTTTGAGGGAAGCGACCGAAGGGGCCTGGCTTCCCTCTCCCCCGTAAGGGAGTCTGCCCTACCGTGTCGCTTACACGAGGGGCGGTCGGCAATGGGCTGCCCACTGGCTTTCTTGGCAGTCCACATAGAAAGAAAAGGAGGGACTGCCGCTGGAAATAGGGAGATGCCTGAAAGCACCTCCAGAGAAGGGCGTGAGGGAGAGTCCCCTACACCCGTAGGCGTAGGAGAGGAGTAAGCCTCCTCTCCGGTTAAAGAAATATGGAGGGTTCCCTGCGCAAGCACAGGGGGCGGGGGGGGACCTTCATTTTTTCGGTGGAGCTGCCCGCCTGGTGGCCTGGCAGTCCATTGGCATGGTGGCTCCACCTTGAATATGGCGTAAAACTGAGTGTGAAGAGGAAAGGAAAAGGGATGTGAGGAAGGTATGGGTGGGGATGATGCAGGTTGTTAAAAAACAGCCACCCCAGACCGGACCTCAGGGTTTAGGGAACATTGTCCCCTCCCCCCTCAGCCCCGATCCGGTTGGCTGAGAAGAAGGTCAGCATCTACCCTGTGAAATTAGAGGCTGACGAGAGAAAGTTGTGGGGGAGGTTGTATGAAAAGCAAGGAAACAAGTATTTTGAAGGAAGGAGAAGAGGCTAAGCTGGGGTCGGACGGGGTGCTGAGTCCCGTCAGCACGGCGGCCAGGATAGCAAATCGCCGCGCCCCTTACGGGTCCTCGCTCATGCAGGTGTCCAAGCATGGCGTACGGGAAATCGTGCCGACCAGGGGCGGTGTCTGCGCACGAAGTGAGAGCCGAACGCATCTCACTCAATGTAAACCTGTCTTTGAAGGGCTCTCTGTCTCTGGAGGTAAAGGCCAGCCTGCGGCCCTCTGAGACATTACGATGAGCATTGAATGCAGGCGGAGCAGCATCCCGGCTAGAGAATTCGGAGAAAGCTGTCGCGAAGGATTCCGCCACGGGCGAGGGGTCCGAGATTGCGGTCCCATTCTCCTGAAGGGCGGGAGGGGGGGGGCGGCCTGAACTTGCTCCGAATTCCTTTGACTCGCTTCCACACCTCTGCTAGAGGGGTCTTCCCGTTAACTAAAGGCACATATGCACGCTAGCAAGAGCGGCGGGCGTTCTTTCAAATATACCGGAACCTAGCCCTAGACGACGAAATTCACAGACATGAAATCGTTCGAACGGCGCTTATAGCGCATGTAAGCATAACGCTTCTGTTTGAAGGCCTCTTCACACTCAGCTGACTACACGGAACCGGCTGGGCGTGCAAAACGACCAGACTTTCTAAGAATATTAGTCAGTCCCACAACGATGAGATTGCCGGGGAAGAACTCAACCGCCTCATCCACCGAACTAAACTCCTCGACTGAGACAGAGAAATCAGTCTTTCCTGAAATGAGGACCACCGCGTCCGCGCCAAGCACCACCGGGGCGGGTTTTCAGGAGACAGGTGCCCATAAAATGATATTTGGATGGGAAACTTATCACTACCATGGAGGCCATCGACTACCGCCCACCCAAAATCAGGATGTGCATTCGGAGAGCACAGAGATAGATCAAGAAAGGAAAATGAAGCGGTCTTCGTGCAGTGATGAGTAAACTCATCCATATTTAGGACATCGATCAGGTCGGCAAGGACCTGACCCCTGGAATTGTTTGAGTAGTCTCCTTAGAGGGGATGTCTCCCGTTCAACTCCCCGTGGAAGAAAAAGGGCGTCGCCAACCATGACACGACGTCGAAGTCGGCTAACGTTGGAATGAATATACGTGGAAATAGCAGTATACCTCCTATCCAGGTTCAGCTGTACAGCTACTGCCTGAAGGCAGGTATCTAAAGCAAAGAGAAGAACAGAGACATCATGCAGGGTGTAAATTGCACATCCTCCGGCCCTGCCCCTACCCCATGGTGGTGGGGGCCGCAAAATCGTTATACCCCAGGAGGGTGGGCAGGGGGCACGTGCCCAGCATGGTCTCCTGCAAAAAGATAGTTAACGGGGAACGGTAGGAGACGATCCTTCGCAGCTCCTCCCAGTTGGCCCGGGGTCCAAGGAAATTCCATTGAAGGAATATGCCCTCCAGACCTAGCTCGGAGAAGATGCGGGGACCCTCTGTGAACAGAAGGCCCTCACGGGAATGGCCGTACGCTTTCCGGAGCAGAACTCCGGGTGCTGTTGGCCGGGCAAAGCGCTGTCGCCTTCGAGGACTTATTGGGGGAGGTTGGGCTCGCCATGCGAGTCTTTTCCCTCCTCCGCCTCGAAACCTTAAGCGAGCGTTGCGGCTTCAGAGGCGGGCGGCCCTCTTTTCGAGGATACACCGTCTCCGATCCACTCAGCCTACCACTAGGCGTGGGCGAAGGAGCCGAAGCTCCTTTCTTGCTGTCGTCCTTTCGGGGGACAGCTTTAGGAACCCCCTGAAGATGCCTGGCGACCAACTTCAGGGGTGTTGCCTCCTGTGAGTCTAATGACTCGGTGGAGGAGCGTGGCCGTTTCGCCTTACGGGAAACGGTCACGCTGGGGGAAGCGGGGGGAAGCCCTGGTTTTAGCTGGGGCTGGGGATGAACCCTTTGTGCCGCCAGCTTCACCAGGGTAGCGCTCGGGTTGAGTAGAACCCGCAGAAGGGCTCCGAATGGTAGCGGAAACAGCCGTGCTCGTTGGCCTGGATGGGCCAGAAACAGAGGGTGTCTTTCTAACCATTGAGGCATATGACGTCCCAGGCAGAGCCGGGCGCGCCAGGACCAAGTCCTTAGCCTCGCAGAATCAGAGTCAATCCTGGGCCTGAACGGCTAGGATTTCTTTTTTCAAGGAGATATGCACTACATTGCTTCGAAGAAGCGGGGTACGGCTCTCCACAATTGAAACACTTGGCTACATACGATTTGGACTTATCGTGTGCGGCCTTGGAGCAATTTACACAAACTTTGGGTGACCCCGACTTTGCTAGTCTACATGAGCGATTCGTATGGCCGAAGCGGTGACAGTAATAGCACCGCCGCGGCAGTGGCACCAATGCCTTCACGCGGTAGCGGTACCAACCAGCACGCACCGACTCAGTGAGCTTGTCACAGTCGAACGGGACGAAGAGTGTAGGGGTGGGTCTCGAGGCCCCTCCCTGTTTTCTCATCACACGTTCGACCTTGACCGCCCTATGGTCCTCTATGGAGTAGTCAACGAGTTCCCTCGCATAAACTACTCACACTCACCGGGGTGCCATGAAGTTTCAGAAGAGCACTTATCTTGTCCGCCTCGGAGGTATCCGCCGCATTCGCCAGAAGGCTCCCGTCCGAGAAACGGGTCACCTTCGGCTCTCTACCAATTACACTAGCTAATGCTCTCCTCTGATGGATCATGTTGCCCTTGGCCAACATGGTGCCATCAGTGGAGCGAATAACGAGGACGCGTTTGAAGACAGTGGGCTCGAAAACGCCAGGTAACCTCTGAATGAGGGGCCTCGACGTTATCTAGGCTCCGCCCTGTGCTCTCTTTGTCTTAGTCATAGTCGGGGGCTCTGCACCCAAGGGGGGGGGGCAGAGGGGCGGATATGCGAATCTTTGCTTGGTCGCTTACCGAAGTGGCAGCAGACCCATCCGTCCCCGCAGCCCCCACGGATGGAGAGGAGCCCCCCGAGTCTTTTTAGTCTTTTTCTTATTTTTTTTATTTTTAAGAGAGGAGGGCGTGGAATGAACCCGCTTCTTCCCTCCGCCGGCAGAAGCCTCCAGGCCAGATGGACCAGCCTCAGCCAGGTCCTTCTTCGAGATGGAGAAGGTCCTGGTAGTCACAGGGGCACCGGTCGGAGGAGATCCCTCCCCTCCTTGTACTGCATTGGAAACCCGGGCCGTTTGAAGAGGACCTTGCATAGGGGCGGATTCGGGTTCAGTGCTTGGCGCCGAGTTCGGATTCGCTCCCATGGAAGGCCTTACCGTCTGAGGCTGGGTTGCCTCTAGGCCCATGTCTATCTCAGGAGATGAGGCTCCAGTTGGCCATCTTCCCACAGGACATCGCAGGTCCCGTTGGCAGCATTGTCACTAGTCACGTATTGGGAGGCACAGGCCTTGACCCCGGCAAGGTTCAATATTTTTGCCAGCAGGTCTTTTGAGAGAAGCGACCGAAGGGGCCTGGCTTCCCTCTCCCCCCTAAGGGGGTTTGCCCTACCGAGCCGCTTCACTGGGGAGCAGTCGGCTATGGGCTGACTGCTGGCCTTCTTGGCAGTCCGCTTGGAAAGAAAAGGGGGGACTGCCGCTGGAAAAAGGGAGGTGCCCGAAAGCACTTTCCATAGAAGGGGGTTAGGGGGAGTTCCATACACCGGTAGGCGAAGGAGAGGAGTAAGCCTCCTCTCCGGTTAGAGAAATTTGGAGGTTCCCCTGCGCAAGCACAGGGGGGCGACATCTATTTTTTTTTCCACGGGAGGCAATCGCTCATCACCCCTCGCAGTAGCCCGCCCTGCAAGGGGTGCTTATAGGCCTGGCAGAGCCTGGTGCCGCCATTCAGGACTACCCCTTCCGCCTGGTGGCCTGGTAGTCCATCGGCATGGCTGCTCCACCTCGGACACGGCGTAAAATAATAGATTGTGAAGTGAGAAGAAAAGGGGATGTGAGGAAGGTATGGGTGGGGATAAAGCAGGTTGTTAAAAACCCACCATCCCAAACCGGAGCTCAGGGGTTAGGGAACATTGTCCCCTCCCCCCTCAGCCCCGATCCGGGATAGTTGGCTGAGAAGAAGGTCAGCATCTACCCTGTGAAATTAGAGGCTGACCAGAGAAAGTTGTGGGAAAGGTTGTATGAAAAGCGACGAAGTAGGGGAGAAATACTGGCAGTCATATCAACCCTTGCTGTCGCAAAAACGACAGCAAGGGCTGATATGAGCATCACCCGAAACAAGATGGCTGTGAGTAAGTCTCGTGTGGCCAATGCGAACTCGGCAAAGGGCCACCTCCAACGACAGCATTCTATGACGACTCGAGGGCCAAAAGCGAATAGAATTTTTAATTTTGTATAGTTTGAATGTTGAACAGTCATCCCATTCATTCTGCCACAGTTGAAAAATATACTCTCTTATTGAAGGAAAGTAGTCCCTAAAAGGCAGAACCGAGTTCTCAAGGGACACAGAATCTGCTGAGCGGGCCAACCGATCAGCCTTCTCGTTGCCCAGGACCCCACATGCCCAGGGACACAGAAAAAAAATAATTCTATATCGGGACGCATTTTGGATCAGCCAGTTGCAAATTTCTGTGACCAGGGGATGGGACGCATTTAAAGATCTAATTGACTGTAAGACACTCCTTGAGTCGGAAAAAATGACAAAATCACTAAAAGGTAAAATTTGGATGAGTCTAAAGGCTAAAAGGATTGCTGAAAGTTCAGCGGTAAAAATGGATGCTGCTGGTGGCAAAGATTTTTTTTTTTTTATTAAGGGGCTATCTGGCGACTGCCGACTTAGGCATAAGTGGTGGCAAAGATAGAGTTAGGAATTCTCCTCCTGGGTAGATGGCTGCGGCACCCACGCCACCGTCCATGGGTGCCGGGCAGCATAGTGTGAGATCGAATGCTCTAAGAACAGGCTTTTAATGATGCGAGGGTCCATGGAGGACTTCTCCAGGCTTCACATGTTGGCACATACTGTGGGGAGAGAAGCACGCCAACTAGGCGTCAGTAAGGATGGAAGGGTAAGGACCCTTGGAACACCCAGGTTAGAGAGATGATGATCTATGCGAAGGTTGAAAGGGCGGGGTAAAGATGGCGACTTATCATATGCCGCCGTTGATTCGGCAGCATACAGGCATTTGTAGACCTCTGATACAGGGGCTTGCTGTACTCGGCAGAGGTATCGCATGCAGATTTGAAGTCTATGGTAGGGCAAAGGGAGTACCCCACTCTCGCAGTAAAGGCTGTTGACAGGAGAGGCTCCACTAGAAAGGCGAACTCCGAGGTTTCGAATGAGGTTCAGCATTTTAAGGGCTGAAGGGAAAGCCGATGAGTAAATTTGACAGCCATAATCCAATTTGGATTGGACGAGGGCTGTGTATAATGTCCACAATGTTTGTCGGTCACTGCCCCACGAAGTGTGTGAGAGAACTTTCAAAATGTCTAGAGCCCGCAGACAGCCTGTTCGAAGTCGGCGTAGGTGTCGTAACCAGGATAACTTTGGATCGAGAGTTACACCAAGGAACCGAAACTCGGAGACAAACTCTATATCTTCGCCTTGTAGGGAGATAGATGGCGGAACAAGAACACCTCTGCCTCGGTGGAAATACATTGCTTTGGCTTTGTTCGTGGAAAAGCGGAATCCCTTAAGTTATGCTCTTTTGGATACAGCATCGACCGCCAGTTGTAGCCGACGCGCTGCTGATGGAAGGCGAGGTGAGGAACAGTATAGTGCTAAATCATCGACAAACAGAGTTGCCGATACACCCTCTGGGAGAGACGAAATAATATCATTGATGGCAATTATAAAACATAAGACACTTAAAACACTGCCCTGAGGAACTCCGTCCTCTTGGGGTTGCAGGTCAGAGTATGCGTCTCCAACACGTACCTTGAAGGATCGAGATGCTAAAAAACTTTGAATAAGTGAAGGTAAAAGGCCTCTCATCCCCCAGACGTATAGCTGCTTCAAGATGCCGTATCTCCATGTTGTGTCGTAGGCTTTCTCAATATCGAAAAATATGGCCAAGACTCGGTGCTTTAATGAGAAAGCTTTTCGGACCGATCCCTCGAAACGTAGTAGTAGGTCAAGGGTACTATGACCTTTGCGGAAGCCACATTGAAATGGAGAGAGAAGGTGATTAGTTTCTAGAAACCAGTTTAGGCGCTCCAATATCATTTTTTTCAGCAACTTACTCAAACAGCTGGTGGGAGCTATAGGGGGGTAGTGATCTGCATCCAACCCGTCCCTGCCCAGTTTGACAAAGGGAAGGATGATCCCAATGCGCCATGATCACGGGTAAAAACCCTTCACCCATATAAGGTTGTACAATTCAAGTAAGAAGAGTGGATGTAGGTGCCGAATCATATCGAAATAGATCTCATCAAGGCCAGGGTAATTAGATCTGCAAAGGGACAAAACGCTATGCAGCTCATGGATGCTGAATAGAGCGTTATACGGAAGGTTAGATTTTGTTGTGAAGTTGAGAGAATGAGATTCTTCCTTTGATTTGTAGGATTGAAAAGCCTTATCGTAACGGCTGACACTGCTGACGGCGCGGAAATGGTCAGCAAAAGCATTGCTGACCGCCAGGCCGTCATTCTCCAAAGAACCGTCTAAGTTGAGTGTGGGGGTATGATGATTAGCATAACGGCCCCTGATCTTATTAATCCTCTTCCAGATCTTAGCAGTAGGTGTCATAGAGGAAATTGATGAAACGTAACGGCGCCATGAATTTCGGCGAGCCTGACGAAGGATTCTTTGGCGAAGCGCACGAGCTGTTTCGGTCGACCTTGTTGCACAAAGTTGGGTTCTTTCGGAATCGGGCATGGGCTAACTTGTAATTTTTGATAGCTGTTGCACACGTCGAGGTCCACCAGGGCACGGTTGAGCGGCCCGTGGCAGGTCGCCTCAGTGGGATGGTCTGTGTTGCTGCATTGTAGATAGTCGATGTAAAGTATTCTACTGCCGGTCCACTCCATTGAAGGTCCCCAAGGATGCATTTGTGAACGACGCCTCTTGGATACCTTCCAAATCTGCATGACCTAAGTCCCACTTAAGGGGCATGGATGTATGAGGGCTAACTTGAAGGGCCAACAAAACAATAGGGAAGTGGCTCTATCATGGAGATCGTCAAGAATTGACCATCGAAATTCCGTGAAGCAATCAGGGGAACAAACAGACAGGTCAACACAACTAAAAGAGTCCGTCTGGACATGATAAGAGGTAAAATCGCCAGTATTTAAGACACAAAGAAAGTCAGATAATAAAAGAGACTCTAAAACACTGCATTTGGCATTTCGAGTGATGTCACCACAGTATGAGTGACGGGCGTTAAAATCTCATAGTAATAAGAATGGGGAGGGCAACTGGTCTATAAGTTCTAAAAGGTCGGGTCTTGTCAATGATAAACAAGGGGGTAGGTAAATAGAGCAAACGGTAAAAAGCAACAGCTTGGAGGGTAGTATGTAGGGAGATGGAAGAAACATGGTAGGATGAAGATACCATGATTGACACCCCACCATGAGAGGGGCTTCCAGCAGGAGCAATAGAGTTGAAAGTGAGAAAGCCGAGTACCGGCGGAAAGAGCCGTATACTCAGTTTATTCTCCTGAAGACGAATAACAGCGGGGTGGATAGTCGTCAAAAGAATTTTGAGTTCTTCCCACTTTGGAAGAATGCCTTGGCAATTCCATTGTAAAATGGAAGATACGAGGGGCGGTCAATAAGTTTTGCGAATCGGTAGGGCAAAACAGAGGAAGGGGGGTGGCTGTTTGTGGGGGTGTTACAACAAGTTATAAAATTTCAGGACCTGCAGCCGCACGCTCCTGCCTCATCTATTTAAGAAGCAGTAACTGATCGCAGATCGTCAGTCAAAAATTTTTCAACAATGGAGAAGGTTGAGCACCGCGCAGTTATCAAATTTTTGACCAAGGAAGGCAAGAATGCAAAAAGAGATCCATGAACGCATGGTTGGAATGCACACCGTCACCGCCCCTTCCTATGCAACCATTGAACGCTGGAATAGGGAGTTCCGCCATGGTCGTGAGTCCCTTGAAGATGACCTCAGTCCAGGACGCCCGTCAGACGTGACCAACGAGGAAAATGTGGCCCGTGTGTAGATGATGATCCTCGAAAATCGACGGGTGTAGATCGAAGAAATCAAGCGAGAACTTGGAATATAACATGGAAGTCTTATCAACATCATCCACGACAATTTGGCCATGACCAAGGTCTCTCTCTCTCTGCCCGTTGGGTCCCTAGAAACCTCACGCTCCATGATCAACTTCAACGTCGTCAAAGTGCACAAGGTCAGAGTTGTACAAGCTGCCCTGCCCGAGTGCGGATTCGAGGCGCTCAACCATTCCCCCTACAGTCCAGATCTGCCCCCTAGCGACTACTCTTTATTCCGCCAGCTCAAGGCTGCACTGCGTGGGAGTCAGTTTGGGGACGATGAAGATGTCCAGCTCGCCGTCCAGTAGTGGATTGAACAGCAGTCGGGAGATTTCTGGTTGTCAGGAATTCGAAGCCTCAGGGACAAGTGGCGCAAGTGCATTCAAGTCGAGGGTAGTTATATTGAAAAATAATAAAACACTTTTTCTCATATCTCGTTTCCTTATATCCGAATTGCAAAACTTATTGACCGCCCCTCGTATTATGTGTGACGATTAGATACCACTGTGGATATCTTTTCCTCTTTTGAGGCTGATATTGTATTTGAGGTTCGTCCCAAAGAGCTTGGGAGACAGAGAGCTGATTTTGAGGAGCCTGCTTTTGCAGGGGTAGAGATCCTAGATGGAGCAGTAACTGTTTTTTTTTTCGTGAGTTTTGGAGAACCGACCGAGGCCCTTGATTGTAATTCGGGCTCACAACCTGGCGGAAAAGGAAGATCAAGAAGGAATTTCCGGCCGGTAATCCGGATTCATGGGTTGAGGGTATTTTCGGTGTCTGAGGAGTTAGTCCAACCGTCGCGATTGGTGATGTTGGAGTATCAACTGCTTCAATCGGATCTTGGGTTGAAGGGTGAGCGGAACGAACAGGTGATCTGAGCGTGGTGTGTGGAGCTGGGTATATATCTGCCATCGTTTGGATCAGGATGGGGCCTAAGTCCTGTGAAGGGCGGGACGGAATTAAGGGCATAGAATGTTCAGCCATAGGGGAGGAGTCCATTGAAGATTCTCGGGGTTTGGCCGAGTCAGCTCCAGAGGCTGCCCGCTTATTGGTGATCGATGACCCAGGTGAGGAATCCTTCCTCTTACCACTGGGCTTTGGGTCTCGGGGCCGCGTGGATGAACCTTCACTGGTCGATGTTGAGGATTCTTTCAAATAGCGTCTGATGTCTTCAAGTGTCTCACCCTGAGCGTCTCTCCCAGCTAGAGCTGCTGGAGAGAGGGGGGCTACATTGGTTATCTCAGTGTGAGAGCGATGCTTCGACTGCATATCCTAAATGTTTCTACCGCTGCGAGTAGATGTAGGATGAAGTGCTTCAGGCTGGTCGGAACTCGCGCGTGATGGTTGGTTTCGTCCAGCGTCACGTAAAACGTCAGAGAAGAGCCGGCGGAGTTGCGAGGTTTGTGCTCGGGCACGCTGGCGGGCCTCTCTTATATCTAGACGTAGGGAGTCGCGCAAAGCGAGAACTTCATTTTCATATAAAAATATAGAGCAGAGTTTCGACGCAGCACTATGGGTACCTCCGCAGTAGGCACAGTAGGGCGTTTTGGTGCATTCGGGGCCATGGTAGTCAGAGCTACAATTCACGCAGGAGCGAGGGTGCCGACAGGCACGGCCAACATGTCCAAATTGATTGCAATTGAAGCAGCGTCTGGGTAGTTCGATGTAGGGACTTACTGGGACACGAAGGTACCCAGCTTTAATATACTGCGGCAGTTCTTGTCGTTCAAATGTTAAAATCAGTGTGGCGGTTGGGACTTTAGTGGAACCTAATGTATTAGTTACCTTGTGTACGTGTGTGACACGTTGGGTACTAAGCTTACTCTGAAGGCGGGTGGGGTCGTAGTCCTTTAGTTCGTTTGAACCGACGACACCTTTGACGAAATTCAGACGCGGATGGGGCGAGACAGTTATTGGAATTTCAGCTATCAAAGATAGATTTCGCACAAGGTTGTGTTGAGAGTGGGATGACACCTCGACTACGACATCACCACTACCTCTTGACCACATCCGGCGGGACTCAAAAGATTCATTGACGTCAAACACAGACTTTTGCAAGTGGGATGTCGGATGATGAATTCATGACAAGAAAGCGAGGAAAATCAAGATCTGGGTCTACTTCGTTGGAATAGGGGTCCAACGAGCGAGGGAAGGCTGAAAGGGGAGCTAAGGAACGTTTGGCACGAGAACCCTTACGAGAAGGGGAGGTTTTTGGTTTATGGCTAGCCATTGCAAAAAGAATAAAAACTTCGCATACTCCCTCGGGACTCCCCACCATGGAGGCCTACAAGGACCCGGCACTACTGCAACTATACAATTAGTTACGTCCGGTATGTCCTCTTGGAGAATCGATACGGATCCACCACTCCATCTTTATAACCCTAAGAGGCTGCCCGAGTTCTCCTACGCACGGAGAAAAGGGGCCAACGATGGGTTTCTCCTTGGGCATGCAGTAGACGAAGGCGGTGGAGATGCCCAGCCTCTTTCACCTTCATGAAAGAACAATTCGAAATCAATCCATTAAACGAACAGGTCGGGTATCCATAAGGTCCACGAGATAGGTGAAGGAAGAGGGGGAAATAAAGGGCAGTGGAAGAGCGTAATAGAGGGGGAAAGAAAGAGGGGCATGTTAAAAGTCTTGTTGGCAGCACCATGGGTCCCCTAAGGGGCCCAGGGCTGACCCCCTTCGCAACGAGAAGGCAAGAGCCTCTCTGGGAACAACCCCTGAAGAAAAGATCCCAGAGAGGGAGGGGGTGTTTGCTATGGTATTAATCTTTTGGCGACGTCTTTCGGAGGCGGAAGAGTAGATTTCGTAACCGTAGTCAAGCTTCGCGCGGATCAGTAAGCGGTGCAGGAGGAGAATGGTTTCTCTCTCCACTCACCAGTTATGCCTGGACAGTTTGTAGCACATTTAAAGCTTTTGTGCTGGAAGTCTTCACTCTTTGGATGTGGAACTCCCAAGTTAGTTTTTTTATCGAAGGTAAGTCCTAGAAATTTCATATTTTCTACCACTTCGATTCTTTATTGGTATAAAATCTATAACCATTGACAGAAGCCCACCCTGGTCGCACTGTTAATGGCAAGCTGGAGGCGGCGTTCCATCGTTGCAATCTCCAATCACTCCAATGAGATGGAGAAGTCATCCACATATACTGCGGCTGCTATTCCGTAGGGAAGATGTCTTGTTATGCCATTTATTCCTGTGAAAAACGGTCTTTCAAGAAATTCTTTATGAATTCTGGGTAGGTGGCCACGTAAGCCCCACGCTGTGCGAGCTCCTTAAAATGCCGTAGCGCCACGATGTATCGTAGGCTTTTTCTCAGTCGAAGAAAATAGCAACTAAGTGGCGTTTCCTGGCGAATGCGGTGCATATTGCGGCTTCTAGACGGATCAGAGCATCTGTAGAAGTATGCCTCTCTGAATCCGCATTGTAATGGGAATAGGAGTAATTTCTTCTCCAGCAGCCAGATTAGGCGTGTGTTGACCATCTTTTCTGACATTGCACATGCAGGATGTTAGGGCAATTGGTCGGTAGTTGGTTGGAATAGTTGGATCTTTGCCGGCTTTGCGGAAGACTAGAAAGGGTAACTGTTCGCCATGCATCAGGGAACGAGTTCTTCCTCCAGATCCGGTTGTATAGGACCAGGAGGGAGCATCTTTCCTTTTCACCCAGAAGACGCAGCATCGCATGCGGGATATCACCGGGCCCCGGAGCAGTATTAGCGCAGCTTGCTAGAGCAGTTTCGAGTTCTTTTCTCGAGAATAGTTTGTTGTAGGTTATGTTTTCATTGATGGAGGAATTCAGCAATACAGATTCCATTCTCGCTGTGTTCGGCAAATCTGGGCGTTGCACGTTTACTGCCGGAGGTGTTAGCGAAGGAGCTCCCCAACTTGTTTACGACCTCAGTCGGGTCAAGGATATCGGTGGGGACCTCCTTTTCTGCTGTGGAGCTGTACGAAGGCAGCTCCGACGAAGTTAAAGGGGGAAAGGTAAAGGGAGAGTTTTGAAATTTAAAGTTCATCATTGGGCATGGTGACCCTATTGTTTTCACGGGACGCAAACGCAGTAGCCCGCTCTGCGAGGGTTGAATACTGGGCGGGCAAAGCCAGCTGCTAACATTTGGACCACTCCTCTCACCCAGTGGCCAGGCAGTGCTTTGGCATGGCGGCTCCACCTTGGGTTGGGCGTAAAATTGATAGACTGTGAAAAGAGAGAGAAAGGCAATGTGAATAAAGTGTGGGTGGGGTCAAGCCGGTTGTTAAAAACTCACCACTCCAAACCGGAGCTCAGGGTTGAGGGGCCGTTGTCCCCTTCCCCCTCAGCACGATCCGGGATCGTTGGGTGAGAGGAAGCTGGTCGGTGTCTACCCTGTGAAATTCGAGGTCGACCAGAGAAAGTTGTGGGAGAGGTTGTAGGGAAAGTGAGCAAGCAGGGTAAGTTGACAGGGTGTCAGAAAGGAGAAGAGGCTAGGCTGGGACCGGACTGGGCACCGAGTCCCGTCAGCACGGCGGCCAGGAAAGCAAATCACCATGCCCTTTACAGGGCCACATTGCTTTGAAGGAGGTGCAGAAGCGACCATGCTGGTAGACCTGGAAGGGCCAGGAGCAAGGGGTGCCTGCTTAACTTTCGAGGCATACGACGTTCCAAGTCGCAGAGGGCGCGACACAACCAAGTTCTTAGCATTGTGAAAAGAGAGTCGCTCATCAGCCTCAACAGACAGGACCCCCTCCTCTTCTAGTAGATAAGCGCCACATTGCTTCCATGAAGCAGGATACGACTCTCCGCAAATGAACGGTCACGATAGGGACATATCGTGTATGGTCTTGGAGAAATTTACACAGACTTGGGGTAAACCCAGCTTTGCACATCTACACGAGCGATTTGTATGGTCGAAACGGTAGCAATAACCTACACGGCAGTGGAATGAGTGCATTGACACACTATTGATACCAGCCGCAACGCACCGACTCAAGGAGCCTGTCACGATTAAACGCGACGAAGAGTGTAGGGTGGGTTTGACATTGCATGAGGTAGCTGGTCAGTTCTTTGACCCTAGAGACAAAGAAAGGGCTGATGGGGATAGTTGTAGACAGCTATCAATCAATCGATACCCAGGACCAAATCAATCTCCCCCTTATGTTGACTGGTTCCAAGAGATTCCAGAAGCCTTCTTTCTCAGCTCCATACACACTTTTAGGGTACAAACTGAAGCCAGATGGTGGTGCCATTCCAATAGGTTTCAGGAGTAAATCTCCTGCTACACTATACAGCCACTTGGGGGCCTAAGCCAGGGCTAAAGTTAGTAAAAGTATACTAATGAAGCTTTCGATAAAAGTAGTGATTAACCTTTGCTTTAAAACAATTTTCATTTCCTTCATCTTCATTGCACTACTAGATAAGTACCCCATCGTACTACCAATTAATACTTTTAATATTCTTTCAGGATTATTATTCTTTTAATAATCCTGAAGAGAATACAAACACCGAGTCAAGCGACAGCAAGCATACAAACATTTACCCAAAGGTTACCTACACATACCTCACAAAAAACACTTCAAAATTAGTCAGTTTATTAAAATTTCATCCACCCAAAATGGAGCAGAAGTACGTTCCAACGACGACTGTAGGTGTGGAATCGACTCAGTACAAAAGAGGTGGAGGTGGAGCTCCAAACAAATTCTTCCATGAAAATGGAACTTTCCATCTATCCCCTTCCTGAAGGAGAAACCTTAAGTTATTATCAAAGATTAAGCAAAATTACACAACATCTGACAATCCCACTTTAACTGCATGGTTTTTGAAGTTTTTAAGCAAATAAAGAGGCTTTCTAAAAACACAGGATTTTTATTCTGAAAGCAGGAACCAATATTAAGCATCTTAAAAAGTACAGAAATAAATTTTATAAAATCCTTGATGGTTTTTGAAGTTTTTAAGTAAATAAAGAGGCTTCAAAAAACACAGGATTTTTTTCCGAAAGCAGGAACCAATATTGAGCATCTTAAAAAGTACAGAAATAAATTTTAGAAAATCCTTGATGGTTTTTGAAGTTTTTAAGTAAATAAAGAGGCTTCAAAAAACACAGGATTTTTTTCCGAAAGCAGGAACCAATATTGAGCATCTTAAAAAGTAGAAATAAATTTTAGAAAATCCTTGATGGTTTTTGAAGTTTTTAAGTAAATAAAGAGGCTTCAAAAAACACAGGATTTTTTTCCGAAAGCAGGAACCAATATTGAGCATCTTAAAAAGTACAGAAATAAATTTTAGAAAATCCTTGATGGTTTTTGAAGTTTTTAAGTAAATAAAGAGGCTTCAAAAAACACAGGATTTTTTTCCGAAAGCAGGAACCAATATTGAGCATCTTAAAAAGTACAGAAATAAATTTTAGAAAATCCTTGATGGTTTTTGAAGTTTTTAAGCAAATAAAGAGGCTTCAAAAAACACAGGATTTTTTCCCGAAAGCAGGAACCAATATTAAGCAACTTAAAAAGTACAGAAATAAATTTTAGAAAATCCTTGATGGTTTTTGAAGTTTTTAAGCAAATAAAGAGGCTTCAAAAAACACAGGATTTTTTCCCGAAAGCAGGAACCAATATTAAGCAACTTAAAAAGTACAGAAATAAATTTTAGAAAATCCTTGATGGTTTTTGAAGTTTTTAAGCAAATAAAGAGGCTTCTAAAAACACTTTTTTTTCTCTGAAAGCAAGAACCAATATTGAGCATCTTAAAAGGTACAGAAATAAATTTTATAAAATCCTTGATGGTTTTTGAAGCTTTTAAGCAAATAAAGAGGCTTCTAAAAACACAGGATTTTTATTTCCGAAAGCAGGAACCAATATTGAGCATCTTAAAAAGTACAGAAATAAATTTGATCAAATCCTTGATGAGACAATGTGTGTGGCGGTGAGGAGGGGGAGGGGGGAGTAGTAAAATAACTACTGTGTGGCTATTTGTACATCCTAGGAGACAAAATGTAACTGCACCCCAGGAATATGAGTGGCAAAAATGCATAGGATTCAGACCTGAGCAATGGGAAGAGTATATTAAATCCATATTTTATGGTAGCTTCTTTATTTCTCACATCTCACTCTTAAGGTGGAATGCAGAACTAAATTCTCTATGATCTAGTCATGGTTATTGATCTCGTTCGATTGGTCGGTGGTGGTTTCCACCATCATATCCAAAACACTACTTGGGAAAATATGAAATGTGTACTAGTAGTTGAGCGAGAAATACAGACATGTCATCATTGGGTATTCTTATTTAGGGCAACCTAGTGATGTGCATAGTCTTACTATGTGGCAATGCAAGGGAAGTGAGGTAACATAAGATAAAGGATTAGAAAATTCCCTTAATTTATATTATTTTATCTGTCCTTTGTTATAGATGACTTGTTGTTGACTTTTGGCATATATTTGACCATATTTTGAAAAACTTACTCTGCGATTTCACCGCACCATACTTTTTTGATGGCCTCTTATAATTTTATAACCAAGCCCGTGTTATGGCATTCAACCTTATTTTTTTTTATTATGAGCAATAGATTCTCTATTGAATTCAGATCTGAGCCAATCCAAAATATAATAAAACTTTGTCAGGAAGTGAATTTGTCAGTTTTTGCCCTGTGACATGAATATTCTCTGGTGGAATGTTATTGCAAATGGGAATTTATGTTGTGGCCTTAAGAATGAAATATAGGTTACTGTGTCCATAATAATTAACCACCTCCAAATAATTAACCACACTTGGTGGGTGTTTCATCTTATCTGATGGCCCAGCAGGCAAGGCTGTTTTTTGGGCTGTTTTTTTTAACTCTAGTCACCCTGTACAGCAAGAGAAAAAGAGTTGTGGAGTGACCAACACACATGCAACCGAAACAAGAACATCATCTAATCTGAGCCAATGGGCTGGTGAACCGTTTTTTTTGACAACTTCAGAAGTTCAATAATGTACATTTTGGCAACTTCTGAAGTTAAAAAAATGTACCTATGTTTTGCTAACTTTTATATCAAATAACAGTTCCTTGAAGAACACATTACCTCATACTTAGTCCATGCATTGAGAAGTGAAACCAGAGTAAGGGCATCATTGGTATTATCTCCTTCATCAACAAATTTCATGAGCGCAAGGGTTGGAATTTCACTGCAAAGTCGAGCGATAAAAATTATTGACATTATAAAAGGCAAATATTAATGAAACCAGATTTCTGACATGGCGGGTAAAAACTCCCCCTACCCCGGCCCTCAAAAGGGTGTATTATGCAGAAACTTTGTAACTAGAGAACTATAAAAAAGTGAATGTGTGGAAGATATATATAGCTGCAGTCTTCTGCAGGTATTGGGACTTGGAGGGCAAACTGTGAGTGTTGGGGCAAGGAAGGTACATAAGGCTCCAAATATTACCTCACATCCACTTGCAGGTGGGTAAAAAGATGGGGGCAGTAGAGGCAAAAATGGCTGGAAAAATGCAGACACGCTAAAACCCACTACACCAACCTGAGACAAAGGGAAGTTAGCTACCACTACCTCATCCTGGTCTCAACTAGGAATGAATGAACGAAAGCTGGTCCGTGGGAGGGGGCTCTGTGTGGCCATCCAGCCCCAAGGCATCACAGATCCCATTTATGGTATTCTCCATCGCAATCAAGTATCAGGTCAACAGGGTACCTCAATTTCCCTATCCTCTCCTACACCTAGGGAAGCTGAGGCTGCGCTTGGAAGCGGATCTCCAGGCACCTTCCCACTCTTGCTTTCAGTTGTCACCATGATTAGATTGAAAAAATAAAAAGAGAGGCTCAAGGAAAGGAGATACTATGACCTCCCTATGAGTGGGGAGGTGAAGAGAAAAGTCTCCATAGGATCAGAAATTCCAGAATATGGTCATTTGCACATATAAATGGTCCTGGTCAAACCTTAATGGGCTTTGCCAACCTGCATCGCCATTTAGGCGAAATTGTCCTGGAACTTTGACCAAAAAGGATGGTGCCGATGTAGCTGCCTTATATGTGTATCGTAGGAAAGTGAGCAGTCGATGGTCCAGCACACCCCGTACCGAATAGTTGCCCTAGCCAGAAGGCTTTCAGCCCTTGGAGCAGGTAAGGGCCTCATGGTATACTCTGACACTGGACTAAGGCTCATAAGAGGAGGGAAGTGCGCCGGGCAACCAGAACTTTCGTGGATAGGAGAGTAAGTGTGGAAAGAGGTAGGAGGGTATGTAATAAAGAGAAGTAGAGATAGGCGGGTCAACTAACAAGTAAGGTTGGTGATCACCTATTATTATCATACTAGGTGATCGCAGGATGACATGCAGTCCACCAAGGCACCATGGCTACCAGACTGAACTCTATACAGGTGGAAACACACCTACTGGTGCAAAGTGTGGGAAGAAAACATTGAGCGGAGAGCCATATCATAAAAAATATTAATAACACTAATAATAATTAATACTAATCAGAATAAATTATAGTATATAATACATAATATATCATAATACTAATAAATATAAAAAAAAACATGCTAAATAATAATAATTATTAGGTTGGCCAGAAAGTTGTTGATGCGCTTTTCCCCTCGCCCACACTCAGCAATACTTTGCTTTTGTATTATTATTATTATTATATGGTTGGGCAATAAGTCCTGACTCACTTAGAAAGCAGAAAGAAAACAACAAAATTTTATGGAGCAACACCAAACATTAATTCTCTACGATCTTCTTCCAGCATCCAAATCTGTCCTAGATACCAGGTTGATGGTATCGTGGTTGATCGTCTGTACCACCTCGAGACCTTCACCTGACTGACTAGTGACTGTGCCTTCTCCTTCAGTATCGCAAGTTTCATTCACAACAACTCTTGTCGAAAGTTTTCACTTGTAACAGTAGCGAATCAAAACTAATTCCACTCTCTTCCAAACTCATTTCTGTCAGTTGGGGCTTACACAAAGAGAAATAAACTGCGCTGACTTACAAAAGGTAAAGTATTGCCGAGTGTGGGCGACGGAAAAAGCGCACCAACAACATTCCAGGGCTCATCAATAGAGTTCAAGTCAACCCAGTGACAGGGCTTTCCCGAATTTGTACTCAGGCCAGGAGGACCTCCAGCTCCACCGGGTACCAAGTGTAACAGGCTGTACATGGTACCCCTACTGCCGGACCAGGGGCGGTGACTGAACACGAAGCGAGAGAGGAACGCAACTCTATGTAAACATGCCAATGAATTTTTTTTTAAAATTTTATGGAGCCCATCTGGCAACTACCCACTTGGGCATAAGTCGCCGAAAAACACGACAGCCTAGAACTAGGCTACTTTAAAGTAAAAATCTGAAAACTTAACAATGATATAAATTGGAAAAACTTAACAATCGAAGCAATCTCCGGCAGCGGGGGGAGGTCCCCCTCACCCCGGTGCAGGAGAGTGGAACCTACAAACAAAACAATCAACAAAAAAAAGGAACCTTAAATAAAGGGGAGATGGCCGGCCTCCCCCAAAAAGTCAATAAGTCCACCAGTCATGGTGCACGCACTCGTCCCGAGTACAAGGGACAGGCGGTAGCGACCCCGCCCATCCCGGTACCGAGACAGGTATCGTGCGCGAAGATCACCCAGACTGGGACATTCGACAAGAATATGCCGAACAGTCTGGGGGACGACGCAGTCGTTGCAATAGGGCGCATGCGAGCGCTCCATCAAGTAGCGATGCGTCACACGAGTGTGTCCGATTCGAAGACGACAGAAAGCAACCTGAAGCCGCCGCGGCATTGGGGGACAGGTCCATGGGAACAGTCGCGGCGCAATGGCACGCAACTTTAACTTCCCTTCGACCGTCTCCCATCTTCTTTGCCAAGCAGTCCGAAGAGCTGCCCGTATTCCTGCCATGTAGTCGGTGTGAGGAAGAGCGAAACGCTGGTCCGGTCGCAGAGTCCTCGCGGACTCTTTGGCGCGCTCATTCCCCGCAATTCCTACATGTCCAGGAACCCAGCAGAAGATAATCTCGACATCTGCCCGGTCCGCCAAAACCGTGGCGTCACAGATATCGCGAACCAGGGGATGCGGAGATTCTAATGCCCCGAGAGCACTCAGGGCGCTTTGTGAGTCGCTATAGATCACAATCCGGTCTCCGAACCGGGCACGTCGCGTAATCTCCCGTACCGAGTGGTGTATTGCCACCAGCTCGGCCGTGAAGACAGACGCAGCGCCTGGTAGAGCCCCGCTGACTTCAAACAGAGGGGATACGGCGTGGAAGCCGACCCCCTCTTGGGACTTGGAGCCATCCGTATACACTGGCATGGTTCCAGCGTGACACGTGTGCGCTCCAAAAAGGTCGAACGCAATACTCCCGGCGCAGTACAAGCTTTGGGAGCAGAGGCGTGGCGACAAATAGCCAAACGTGGTACCCTCCAGGGTGGCGTCCTGGGCAAAACCAGGGGCGCCACCGGCCCGAGAGCGATATCTACCTCTCGAAGGAGTTTCCTGGCCCTAAACCCAAAGGGCTTAGGGTATGACTGGCGTCTCTCGACGGCATAGGCACCATCGAGATCAGCTGCGGATGCAATAAAAGCTGTTGGCGACTGAGGGAGGCGCCGGGCTCGCGCGTACAGGCGAGTGATGCACTGCACGCGGCGCAGAGCGAGTAGCATCTCCCCAGCATCGACCAACAGGCTCTCAATGGAGGAAGTGCGGAAGGCACACGTTGCAAGGCGAAGGCCGGTGTGGTGGATCGAATCCACCTTCCGCAATAAACGCTCGGCTGCGGATGCATAAAACTCGCATCCGTAGTTGAGCTTCGAACGAACAGAGGATCGATAAAAAGTAGGGCAGTAGCCCTATCAGCGCCCCAAGCGCTGAACATCACGGAACGGAGAATGTCCATGGCGCGGGTACAAGAGACCCTAAGGCTGCGAATATGAGCCTCCCAGGTGAGGCGTCGGTCGAATACAAGACCAAGGAAACGGTGCGACTCAACCACATCCAGGCGCACCCCATTAAGAAACAAATCTGGGTTGGGGTGAAGCCGTGGATGGCGGCAGAAGTGCACCACCTTAGTCTTGGCCAAGGAAAACCGAAACCTGTGCGCTTCGGCATAGCGAGAGACGCGGTTCAATGCCTGTTGGAGTCCACGCTCCAGAGTTGGCATCTGGGCCGCGCCAAAAGAGATCGAAAGGTCGTCCACGTAGAGCGTAGCGAGAACATCTTCCGGCAGCACCGAGGTGATGCCGTTGATGCTCAGGGCAAAGAGTGTGACACTGGGGACACTTCCCTGCGGGACACCCTCTTCCTGCTCCTTTGGGCCGGAGAGGGCTCCCCCCCTCCCGTAAGCGGAATCGACGATCTCGCAAAAATTCAGATATATACATTGGGAGGCGTCCCCTCGCCCCCATCGTGTGGAGAGTCTCCATGATACCGCATCGCCATGCGGTATCATAGGCCTTCTCCAGATCGAAAAAGACCGTGGCGTAGTGCTGTCTACGAAGGAAAGCCTCGCAGACGGCATTTTCCAGTCGGAGCAGAGCATCCGACGTGGAGTGGAACTTGCGGAAGCCGCACTGTGCGAAAGACAGATGGCCTCCCCTGTCCGGGAAAAAGGCTAGTCTAACATTTACCAATTTCTCCATCAACTTGCACACGCAAGAGGTTAGAGAGATTGGGCGGAAACCGGTCGGAGTAGAGTGATCTCTCCCTGGTTTGCGAAAGGCAAGCACAGTAGCGATTCGCCAGGAGTCTGGGAGAAGACCTTCCACCCAGATCCTGTTGAACAAATCTAACAGAAAGGCCATGCCTCGCTCACCTAGGTGTCGAAGCATGGCGTACGGGACATCGTCCGGACCATGGGCGGTGTCCGCGCACGAAGCGAGAGCGGAACGCAACTCGCTTACAGTAAACTTGTCGTTGAAGGGTTCTCCGCCTCTGGAGGTAAAGTCCAACCGGCGGCCTTCCGCGACATCACGACGTGCATTGAATGCTGGCGGAGCAGCATCAAGGCTAGAGAATGCAGAAAAAGCGGTCGCGGGGTCCGAGATTGCGGTCCCATTCTCCTGGAGAACGGGAGGGGGGTCCTGCGAGAACTTGCCCCGAATCCTTTTGACTCGCTTCCACACCTCAGCTAAAGGGGTCTTCCCGTTAAGTGAAGACACGTATGCCCGCCAAGAAGAGCGGTGGGCGTGCTTCGAAATATACCGAAACCTAGCCCTAGCCCGACGAAATTCAGCGACAGTGAAATCGTTCGGGCGGCGCTTATAGCGCATGTATGCCTAACGCTTCTGTTTGAGGGCCGTCTCACACTCGGCCGACCACCATGGGAGTGGTCGGCGTGCAAAACGGCCAGACGTCCTAGGAATAGTAGTCAGGCCCACGGCGATGAGGTTGCCGGAGAAGAACTCAACGGCCTCATCTACCGACCTAAACTCCTCGACTGAGATAGAGAATTCAGTCATTTCCTGAAATGCAGGCCACCGCGCCCGCGCCAAGCACCACCGAGGTGGTGGTCTCTCAGGCGGCAGTTGCCCTGAAAATGATATTTGAATGGGAAAGTGATCACTACCATGGAGGTCATCGACCACCCCCCAATCAAAATCAGGCTGTGCATCCAAAGAGCACAAAGATAGGTCAAGGCAAGAAAATGAAGCGGTTCTCGGACAGTGATGCGTAAACTCATCCACGTTTAGGACACCCATCTCAAGCTCTTCGATCAGATCAGCAAGGACTTGTCCCCTGGGATTTATGGAGTAATCTCCCCAGAGAGGATACCTGCCGTTCAGATCTCCAAGCAAGAGATAGGGCCTCGGTAACCGTGCCACGACGCGGCGGAATTCCCACGCGTCGAAGTCAGCTGACGGTGGAATGTACGCAGAAATGATAGTATACCTCCTATCCAGGTGCAGCTGCACAGCCACTGGCTGAAAGGAGGTATCTAAAGAGAAAGGAAGAACGGAGACATCATGCGGGGTGTAAACCGCGCATCCCCCAGCTCGGCCATCCCGCGGTGGTGGGGTCGCAAGACCCTTGTACCCTGGGAGGGCGGGCAGGGGGCACGCGCCTAGCATGGTCTCCTGCAAAAAGATAGCTAACGGGGAGCGGGACGAGACGAGCCTCCGCAGCTCCTCCCAGCTAGCCCGGAGTCCACGGCAATTCCATTGAAGGAATATGCCCTCCAGGCCTAGCTCGGAGGAGACGCGGGGGCCCTCCTCGAACTGAAGACCCTCACGGGAATGGCCGTACGCTTCCCGGGGGCAGAACCCCGGGCGCTGTTGGCCGGACAAAGCGCTGGAGGCGCTGTCGCCTTCGAGGACTTATTGGGGGAGGTTGGGCTCGCCATGCGAGTCTTTTCCTCCCTCCGCCTCGAAACCTTAGGCGGGCGCTGCGGCTTCGGAGGCGGGGGGACCTCTTTCCGAGCCACTCGCTCTACCTCGGGGCGTGGGCGAAGGAGCCGAAGCTCCTTTGTTGCTGTCCTCCTTTCGGGGGACAGCTTTAGGAACCCCCGAAGATGGCCTAGCGACCATCTTCAGGGGTGTTGCCTCCTGTGAGTCTAACGACTCGGTGGAGGCGCGTGGCCGTTTCGCCTTGCGGGAAACGGTCACGCTGGGGGAAGAGGGGGGAGCCCTTGTTTTAGCCGGGGCTGGGGATGAACCATTTTTGCCGCCAGCTTTACCAGGGAAGCGCCCGGGTTGGGTAGAGCCCGCAGAAGGGCTCCGAATGGGCGCGGAAACAACCGTGCTCGTTGGCCTGGATGGGCCAGGAGCAGAGGGTGCCTTTCTAACTACTGAGGCATATGACGTCCCAGGCAGAGCTGGGCGCGCCAGGACCAAGTCCTTAGCCTCGCGGAATGAGAGTCTATCCTGGGCCTGAACGGCCAGGATTTCTTTCTCCAGGAGATATGCACCACATTGCTTCGAAGAAGCAAGGTGCGGCTCTTCGCAATTGACACACTTGGCCACACACGATTTGGACTTATCGTGTGCGACCTTGGAGTAATTTACACAGACTTCGGGTGACCCCGACTTTGCTAGTCTACATGAGCGATTCGTATGGCCGAAGCGGTGACAGTAATAGCACCGCCGCGGCAGTGGCACGGATGCCTTCACGCGGTAGCGGTACCAACCGGCACGCACCGACTCAGGGAGCTTGTCACAGTCGAACGTGACGAAGAGTGTAGGGGTGGGTCTCGAAGCCCCTCCCTGTTTTCTCATCACACGTTCGACCTTGACCGCCCCATGGTCGGCCAGCTCTAGGGTGATGTCCTCAATGGAGTAGTCAACGAGTTCCCTCGCATAAACTACTCCTTTCACAAAGTTCATGGTAGAGTGCGGCGTCACACTCACCGGGGTGCCATGAAGTGTCCGAAGAGCACTTATCTTGGCCGCCTCGGCGGGATTCGCCGCATTCGCCAGAAGGCTGCCGTCCGAGAAACGGGTCACCTTCGGCTCTCTACCAATTGCACTAGCTAATCCTCTCCTCTGATGGATCATGTTGCCCTTGGACAACATTGTGCCATCAGTGGAGCGAATAACGAGGAAGCGTTTGAAGCCAGCGGGCTCGAAAACGCCAGGTAACCTCTGAATGAGGGGCCCCGATGTCATCGAGGCTCCGCCCTGTGCACTCTTGGTGTTAGTCTTGGTCAGGGGCTCCGCACACGAGGGGGTAGAGGGGCCGGATGTGCCGATCTTGGCTTGGTCACCTACCAAAGTGGTTGCAGACCCATCCGTCCCCGCAGCCCCCGCGGATGGAGAGGAGCCCCGAGTCTTTTTCGTCTTTTTCTTTTTTGGAGAGGAGGGCGGGGAATGAACCCGCTTCTCACCTACGCCGGCAGAAGCCCCCAGGCCAGATGGACCGGCCTCAGCCAGGTCCCTCTCCGAAATGCAGAAGGTCCTGGTTGTCGTAGGGGCACCTGTCGGAGGAGATCCCTCCCCTCCTTTTACTGCCTCGGAGCCCTCAGCCATTTGAGGAGGACCTTGCATAGGGGCGGATTCGGGTTCGGTGCTTGGCGCCGAGCCCGAATTCCCCCCCATGGAAGGCCCTACCGTCTGAGGCTGGGTCTCCTCAAGGACCATGTCTATCACAGGAGGGGCCTCCAGTTGGCCATCCCCTCCCAGGACATCGCAGGTCCCCTTGGCAGTGTCGCCAGTCTTGTGTGGGGAAGCACAGGCCTTGACCCCGGCAAGGTTTAAAATTCTTGCCAGCAGGTCTTTTGAGGGAAGCGACCAAAGGGGCCTGGCTTCGCTCTCCCCCCTAAGGGGGTTTGCCCTACCGAGCCGCTTCGATGGGGAGCGGCTGGCTAAGGGCTACCTGCTGGCTTTCTTGGCAGTCCCCTTGGAAAGAAAAGAGGGGACTGCCGCTGGGAAAAGGGAGGTGCCCGAAAGCACCTCCAGAGAAGGGGGTGAGGGGGAGTCCCCTGCACCCGTAGGCGAAGGAGAGGAGTAAGCCTCCTCTCCGGTTAGAGAAATATGGAGGGTCCCCTGTGCAAGCACTGGGGAGGGCGGCCTCCATTTTTTTGCTGGAGCTGCCCGAGGGCGGCTCCGTTGATGTTTCAGGGAAAGTTGGGGGTTGAGTTTGTTTTTTTTTTGGTCTTCATCACTGGGCATGGTGACCCTTTTTTTAACACAGGATGCAATAGCGCACACCTCTCGCAGTAGCCCGCACTGCGAGAGGTGCTTACAAGCCCGGCAGAGCCAGGCGCCGCTATTTGGGACCACCCCTCCCGCCTGGTGGCCTGGCAGTCCATCGGCATGGCGGCTCCACTTTGAACACGGCGTAAAATATATAGATTGTGAAGAGGAGAGGAAAAGGGATGTGAGGAAGGTATGGGTGGGGATGAAGCAGGTTGTTAAAAACCACCCACCCCAGACCGGAGCTCAGGGGTTAGGGAACATTGTCCCCCACCCCTCAGCCCCGATGCGGGACGGTTGGCTGAAAGGAAGGTCAGCATCTACCCTGTGAAATTAGAGGCTGACCAGAGAAAGTTGTGGGAGAGGTTGTGTGAAAAGAGAGGAAACAAGTGTTTTGAAGGAAGGAAGAGAGGCTAAGCTGGGGCCGGACGGAGCGCTGGATCCCGTCAGCACGGCGGCCAGGATAACAAATCACCGCGCCCCTTACGGGGACATGCCAATGAAGGGTTCTGTCTCTGGAGGTAAAGTCCAGTCGGCGGCCTGACAAAATTCATCAACAGTGAAATCGTTCGGGCAGCGCTTATAGCGAATGTAGGCATAACGCTTCTGTTTGAAGGCCGTTTCACACTAGTCGGACAACTACGGAAGGTGTAGGCGTGCAAAACGGCCAGGCGTTTTAGGAATATTAGCCAGGCACTTGGTGATGAGGTTGCCGAAGAAGAACTCAACGGCTTCATCCACTGATCTGAACTGAAATGCGAACCACTGCACTCACGGCAAGCACCACCGAGTGCGTCTCTCAGGCGGCAGCGGTCCATAAAATTATATTTAAATGGGAGTGATCACTAACCTGGCATTGACGACCTCACCAACCAAAATCAGTTAGGCATCCTGGGAACGCAGCAATAGATCAAGACAGGAAAATGAAGCGGTTCTCGGCCAGTGAAGCGTAAACTCATCCACATTTAGGACATCTATATTGATATAGATGTCCTAAATGTCGATCAGGTTGGCAAGTACCTGCCCCTTGTTATTGATCGAGTAGTCTCTCCAGAAAGGGTTGTCTACCCTTCAAATCCCCGAACAGTAGAAAGGGCCTCGGCAACGGTGACACAATGGGGCGGAAGTCTCCCGCTTCGAAGTCGGCTGACGGTGGAATGTACGCAGAAATAACAGTATACTCCTGTCCAGGTGCAGCTGAACTGCTACTGCCTGAAAGGAGGTATTTAAATCAAAGAAAAGAACGAAGAGATCATGGCCGTACGCTTCCCGGAGGAAGAACTCTCGGTGTGTTAGCAGAACAAGGCGCTGTCGCCTTTGAGATCTTATTGGGAAAGGGTTGGCTCGCTAAGCGAGTCTTTTCACATCTCCATTTTGAAACCTTTGGCGGACTGGGCGACTTCGGAGGCGGGATCCCTCCTTTGGAAGATCCAACGTCTCCGAGTCACCCAGTCAAGCCTTGAGTGGGGGTGTAGGAGCCGAAGCTCTTTTTGTGTTGTCGTCCTTTCAGGGGGCAAGTTTAGGAACCCCGGAAGACTTCCTCACGACCACCTTCAGGGCTCTTGACTTCTGTGAGTCAAACGACTCGGTGGAGGCGCGCGGACGTTTCGCCTTACGGAAAACGGCCACGCTACGGGAGAGGGGAGAAGCCCTGGTTTTAGCCGAGGCTGGGTGCGAGCTCTTTATACTGTCAGCTCTACCAGAAGAGCGTCCGAGGTGAGTAGAACCCGCAGAAGCGTTCCACATGGGCGCGGAAATTACCGTACTCGTAGACCTGGAGGGTGCCTATTAAAATTGAGGCATAAGACGTCCCAGGCAGCGCCGGGCGCGACAGTACAAAGTCTTTAGCTTCGCGAAATGCGAGACGATCCGTAGCCTGAACGGCCAGGATTTCCTTCTTCAGGAGATACGCACCGCATTGCTTCGATGAAGCGGGGTGCGGCTCTCCGCAATTGCCACACGTGGCCTTACACGATAGGAAATTATCATTTACGCCTTGGATCAACTTACACAGACTTCAGGTAAACCAGACTTTGCACGACTACAGGAGCGATTCGTATGGCCGAAGCGGTGGCAGTAGTACCACCTCCGTGGCAGTGGCACGAAAGCCTTCACGCGGTAGCGATACTAAACGGCACGCACCGACTCAGGAAGCCTGACACGGTCGAATGTGACGAAGAGTGTAGGGGTGGGTCTCGAGGTCCATCCCTGTTTTCTCATCACACGTTCGACTTTGACTGCTCTAGGTCCATCCCAGTTCTAAGGTGATGTCCTATATGAAGTAGTCTACGAGTTCCCTCGCATAAATGGCTTTTCACTAAGTTCACGATAGAGTCAGGTGTCGCACACCGGCGAGGCATTAAGTGTCCGAAGGGTAATAATCATGGCCTCCTCGGGTCTCCGACGAATCCGCCAGAAGGCTCCCGTCCGAGAAACGGGACACCTTCGGTTCTCTACCAATCACGCTAGCCAGTGCTCTCCTCTGATGGAGCATGTTGCCCATGGCCAACATGCTGCCATCAGTGGCGCAAAAAAAAAAAACAGAAATCGTTTGAAGCTAGTTGACTCCAAAACGCCAGGTAGTCTCTCAATGAGGAGCCCCGACGCAATCGAGGCTCCGCTCAGAGCAATTGATCTTTGGTCTTAGTCAGGGCCCTCTCACCCGAGGGCGCCTTTGGACCAGACGTGGTGTTCTTGGCCTGGTCGCATGCCGAAAGGTCAGTGGACCCGTACGTTCCTTGAGCCCCCACGGAATGAGAGGAACCCTTAGTCTGTCTTTTTCTTGTCCTTTCTCTTTTGGGGAGAGAAGGGTGCGAAATGAATCGGCTATTTCCACCGCCGGAAGGAGCCCCCAGGCTCGACAGATCTGCATCACCAAGATCCTTCTCAGAGATGGATAAGGTCTTTGCTGCCAAAGGAGCACAAGCCGGGGTAAGGGGTCCTCCTCTCCTCGAGTTCTTGGGTATCCAGGCCACCTGAGGAGAACTATGCAAAGGGGCGGACTCGGGTTCGGTGTTTGACACCGATCCTAGGTTTGGCACTATGGAAGACCCTGCCGCCTGGGGCTAGGTCACCTCGGGGACCATGTCAGTTTCAGGGAGGCGGGCTCCATGTAGACATTACCAGGTCCATGTTATCACAGATCTTTATCGAGGACTCTTCATTTTCGTCTTAGGTCGGTGGGATAAACTCCATTTGGGAGGAGAAGGCCGCAGGTATACTGACGCCTTGCAAAATCAGGAAACAGGACTGCAGTGGGGGATGGGCCGACGGCTATGCTTTCCCTTGCACCGCCTAAGGGAGTTGGCTCTATCGAGTCGCTCCCACGGTCGATTTTGGGCTGCCTAGCTGCTCTCTTGGCAGTCGTGATAGGAAAGGGGGAACTGCCATTGGTCAAAAGATGGAGTCGTTCATAGGAGACTCCACAGAAGGGGGTGAGGGGAAAAACCCCTGCACCCGTAGAACGATGAGAGGAGCAAGCTTCCTCTCTGGTAGAAGAAGGAGGGAGGGGCCCTTGAGAAAGCACAGGAGGCCACATCTTTTACGGAGCCACGTGGAGCTGCTCCAAAGATGGTAAAGGGGAAGCCTCTTTGCCCCATGTAGGTGGTGAGGGGAGCTCCTTCACCGGTCGAAGGGGTTTCTCGTGTTACCTCATCCTCCCTGACACCTCGGAAGCGTGAGGTCACGTTTGGAAGTGGATCTCCATGCGCGTTCCCACTATTCTTTTCATTTGTCACTATAGCATAGATTAAAGAAAAGAACACATGAAAGTAGATACTATGACGTTATGAGAAAAGTCTCCATAGGATAAAAAAAATTCATATACAGGGATTGGACAAAATAATGGAAACATTAATTGAATTACTGACTTTGAGTCCCTTCCTCCTTAGCAGTATAAATAGATTCAATACGCTGACCAATCGATTCCTACAGTTTTGTGCTGTATCTATACGAATTTATCTAGTTTCGGGTGAAACTTGCTCTAGCTCCTTCGTAGACGCTTTTTAGAGGGAATATATCCCCTAGTTTTAGCTCCAATTTACACAAAATACTTGCTTATGGTAAGATCTGTGAATTATGGAAACCAATGTGTGTTCAACGTCATTTTCAGGCGTTTTAAACAAGTTTTAAAAACTTTTGGGTATTTCCATTATTTTGTCCAACCCCTGTACATGGGTCGGGCACGGATGGGCTTTGCCAAGTCAGCCCACCATTCAGGTGAAATTGTCCTCGAACTATGCCCATAAAGGATCGTGCCAGTGAAATTGTCCTCGAACTTTGACCATAAAGGATCGTGCCGGTGAAATTGTCCTCCAACTTTGACCATAAAGGATCGTGCCGGTGAAATTGTCCTCAAACTTTGACCATAAAGGATCGTGCCGGTGAAATTGTCCTCAAACTTTGACCATAAAGGATCGTGCCGGTGAAATTGTCCTCAAACTTTGACCATAAAGGATCGTGCCGGTGAAATTGTTCTCCAACTTTGACCATAAAGGATCGTGACGGTGAAATTGTCCTCCAACTTTGACCTTAAAGCATCGTGCAGGTGAAATTGTCCCCCAACTTTGACCATAAAGGATCGTGCCGGTGAAATTGTCCTCCAACTTTGACCATAAAGGATCGTGCCGGTGAAATTATCCTCCAACTTTGACCATAAAGGATCGTGCAGGTGAAATTGTCCTATAACTTTGACCATAAAGGATCGTGCAGGTGAAATTGTCCTATAACTTTGACCATAAAGAATCGTGCCGGCATAGCCACCTTATATGTGCACTGGAAGAAGCTGAGCAGAGTCGATGGCCCAATACACCCTGTATCTATACTTGTCTTAGCCAGCCTTCTTTCGGCCTTCACATCATGCAGGGACCACACTGTTAATATCTGGCGGAGTAATAACGGCAGGCAATTGTAAGCTGCCCGCTGTTCATTTGTTTATGGCGTGGAGTGACATCATAGCCGTGCGGCCGGCGAGTGTGACGTCACAGCCGGTGGTGTAATGGCGGCCGGATGCTCGCTCCGCAGCAGTCGTTGTTCAGAGGTAAGCGTGCGCAGACGTTCTTAACAATGATAACAGAGCTCTTACGTCATGGCCTCTGTTATGGAAAGCGTTAATACAGGAGTCTGTTCATCGAAATGGCCGCCTAAACTTCACAATGATGGGTGCTATGATAATTGAAAAAGATATTGGTATTTGGTGCGACCTTAGTGAATTGCCGAAAACTAAACGTGCGTTAGTGATTCATCTTTCTTTGGCTGGCAGGACTAGGGTAGCCTCTTCAAAAATCGGAGTTGATTTAAAAAAGGATGACGATGTCAAAATCTTGTTGGCGAAACTAGATGGACTGTTCTTACCTGAAAAGGGTCGTCGGCAATTTACAGCTTTTTGTAATTTGTACAATTTTCGTAGGTGGTCGAAAAGCATAAACATTAATCAGTTTGTGAGCGATTTTGAGCACATGTATTTCAAATTTTTGCAGGAAGATATGAATTTTCCTGATCCTGTGATGGCGTCTTGTAAACTTGCTAAAAATGAAGTGCAGTTAGTCATGTGAGCCATCAGTGAGGTTTCATATGCGATATATGAAATCTACACTAAAACGTGTTTTTGGTCAAGAGATCGATGCTTCGAGCACAACGACTATGATACCTGTTGTTAGTAGCAGGCAGGCAGCAGTTTTTGAAGTTCGAGTCAAAGGAGCGACTAAGAGAGCATTAAGAAGCAATGTGCGTACTACTGATGTGGAAAATCTAAGTAATGGTGATGAAGTTTTCTGCAAGCGTAATGACAATAACGACGAGTGGCACGGGCCCGGTGTTGTGATCGGACGCGACGGTAAAAAGGTGTTGGTTCGTCATGGTGGCGTCCTGTGAGAGTTCATGCTTGTCGCTTAACCCATGCTCGTTAGCACGACCATGTCTAGTGACAGTCCACCAGATGGTGTAGAGTAACTGAAATCTGGCGAAGAGGACTGCTATCCTCCTGTGGATGATGAGGATGATAACAGCCATGGCAGCGGCAGTGATGAGGCTGCTGAATTGCATCAGCCGGATGATGGTAATGAGAATCAACATGAAGATAGTTGTGTCGACATCGGCGGTAACTCTTCAGCCCAAATCAAATTTGGGCAGCGATTTCAAGGTGTGAGTGCAGCTACTGGTGACCTTGTCTCTGGTAAGTTGATAGGTAGAGCGGGAAAAGCCACAAGTAACAAATATCGTAATTGTTTCAACGTCAGGTACGATTTTGATGGTACTGTTTGTTGGATTGACTTCAATGACATTGTTGAATTGTCTGTGATACCTGACAGTGTAGAGATGGTTTTAATGTTTAATAGTGATGATGTGATGGCAGTGAAAGAAGCTGAAATGCAAACCTGGAGAAACAACAATGTTTATGAAGAATTGAAAATGTTGGACAAGATATCGTATCAGCGAGGTGGGTGATAACTGAGAAAGTGCAAAAAAATAAGACGGTTACTAAAGCGAGATTAGTAGCAGGTGGCTTCGAAGAGGACATTATCTTGTTGCGCAAGGATTCGCCTACGTGCCCCAGGAAAGCAGTACGTCTGGCTTTATCTTTGGCATCATCCAAGCAGTGGAAGGGTCACACCATCGATGTCAAGGTTGCTTATCTGCAGGGCAATGTCATTGAATGTGAGATTTACTTGAAACCTCCTCCTGAATATTTTAATGGTAACTTGTGGAAATTAAAGAAGACTGTGTACGGTTTCTGTCATGCAGCCAGAGTTTGGTATTTAAGAGTGAAGGATGAATTATCGATACTTGGTGTTCACATGTGTTCATTAGATAATTCCTTGTTTTTGTGGTACAATGACAACAGTTTTGAGAGCATAATTTATGCCTATGTTGATGATTTTCTCTGGACGGGAACTGCTGCATTTGAGGACGCCGTTATTAAGTTACATCACATGTTCTTGATTGGCAGCTTAGCATTAGCATCATTTAAGTATGTTGGTTTGAACATCAACACGAATGCTGATGGCTTGACCTGTTGATCAGTTCCAGTATGGTTCAACTTTGACACCTGTCGGAATCAGTCATTAGCGTGCTCTTCTTAAAACAAGCGACTTAACACTGGCGGAAAAGACTTGAGTACAGAGCTTTAATTGTACAAATGAACTGGATCGCACACATACCAGACCAGACATTGCTTTTGAAATTAGTCAGTTACCGGGACAGGTAACGTGCGCGAAGATCGCTCAAACTGAGACTGTCAAGGAATAAATAGGCCGAGAGGTGATTGGAGTTTTCCCCAACTATTATATATATATATATATATATATATATATATATATATATATATATATATATATATATATATATATATATATATATATATATCCTTTTATCCCGAATGCGTAGGAGTCGTCTTACTATTCCTTATACTTCGTTGGGCCCGTGCCCTGAATGGGTTTATTGACTCAGAGTGCTTAGAGGTTGGCTACGGAGGGATTGGAATGAACTTTGCCAGCAAGCGACCCAAAGGAAGTTAGATACACAACAATACGAAAATAAAGTTTTAATGAACACTAAACAAGAAAAGTATATATATACAAGGTGCTTTGAGAGATAAATTAATAAGTGAATCTCGGATATCTCACTTGGCTTGTAAATAACTATTCACTATGTAAATCCCTATACAATTGTAATGTTGGTAAGCTTCGCGGTGAAGTTGGGGAATGTGAAAGGGAAGGGTTACCTTGGAACCTGATGTTCGGGTGGCGCTGGTGAGTGAAGGTGGTGAGATAAGGGGTGGAGACGATGAGGTAGGTTCTCCAGGGACCGACCTGATCCCACAATTCCGTCACAATTCTGCTGGAAGAAGGCGGTGACGGGGAGCTTCTTGTTAAAGAGAGCCCCACGCTCGTGAACTCCGAGGAATCTTGGGTGCCTCTGTGAGGGGGGAGCAAAGTGACCTATCGACGCGTAGGGTAACGGAGAAAAGCCGAAATGTAGTTTTCTCGCTTAGGGAACCAGAGTGAGGCCGTTTGTAGCTTCGGCTCTGACACGTGAGTACGATCTTGGGTCCGCACTGACTTGCAGACCAACGGGATAAGGAGCCTCCCTAACTGGGACCGATCTCCTCTCTTAAGACTTGATGCTTAGACGATTTACCATTACACCGAGATAGATGGCAATTCCTGCCCCGCCAGACGCTGTGCAAGCTCTACTGCCGAAGGTTCACATGGCGCTGGAAGTAGATTTGATATTAGGTGCCCTTCTTCGAGTGAGAGAGGCTTGATTATCTCATCCATTTCGTCCTTTTCAAACTTCCGGGAACCACCGGAAGCCAAGATAAACAGTCGAGTTAACCAGTCGAGGAAGGAACGCGGTGGTTAGCTGAAATGGTCGGCGGGTTCTTCCGGCGGGAGACCATCAGATATCGGGCAAGAAGGAAAAGGTTTGATAACCGGCACGCCCGGAAGGGAGGTGGGGAAACGTGAGTGCATTATGCTATTCTCCTACAGGGACATTCAACAAGAATGTGCCGAACAGTCTTGGGGACAATGCAGTCATCACAGTAGGGCGCAGGCGAGCACTCCATCAAATGGCGGTGCATCCAGCGAGTGTGTCTAATTCGGAGAGGACAGAAAGCAACTTGAAGCCGTCGCGGCATTGGGGGGTAGGTCCATGGGAACAGTCGCGGAGCAATGGCACGCAACTTTAAGTTCCCTTAGACCGTCTCCCGTCTTCTTTCCAAGTAGTCCGAAGAGCTGCCCGTATTCCTGCCATATAGTCTGTGTGGGGAAGAGCGAAACGCTGGTCCGGTCGCAGAGTCCTCGCGGACTCTTTGGCGCCCTCATTCCCCGCAATTTCTACATGTCCAGGAACCCTGCAGAAGATAATCTCAACATCTGCCCGGCTCGCCAAAACCGTGGCGTCACGGATATCGCGAAAGGGGGAATGCGGAGATTCCAATGCCCCGAGAGCACTCAGGGCACTTTGTGAGTCGCTATAGATCACAATCCGGTCTCCGAACCGGGCACGTCGCGTAATCTCCCGTACCGAGTGGTGTATTGCCACCAGCTCGGCCGTGAAGACAGACGCATACACTGGCACGGTTCCAGCGTGACACGGTGTGCTCCAAAAAGGTCGAACGCAATACTCCCGGCGCAGTACAAGCTTTGGGAGCAGAGGCGTGGCGACAAATAGCCAAATGTGGTACCCTCCAGGGTGGCGTCCTGGGCAGAACCAGGGGCGCCACCGGCCCGAGAGCTATATCTACCTCTCGAAGGAGTTTCCTGGCCCTAAACCCAAAGGGCTTAGGGTAAGACTGGCGTCTCTAAGCGGCATAGGCACCGTCGAGATCAGCTGCGGATGCAGTGAAGGCTGTTGGCGACTAATGAAGGCGCCGGGCTCGCGCGTACAGGCGAGTGATGCACTGCACGCGGCGCAGAGCGAGTGGCATCTCCCCTGCATCGACCAACAGGCTCTCAATGGGGAAAATGCGGAAGGCACCGGTCGCAAGGCGAAGGCCGGTGTGGTGGATCGAATTCACCTTCCGCAATAAACGCTCGGCTGCGGATGCATAAAACTCGCATCCGTAGTCGAGCTTCGAACGAACAAAGGATCGGACAAAAAAGTAAGGCAGTAGCCCTATCAGCGCCCCAAGCGCTGAACGTCACGGAACGGAGAATATCCATGGCGCGGGTACAAGAGACCCTAAGGCTGCGAATATGAGCCTCCTAGGTGAGGCGTCAGTCAAAGACAAGACCAAGGAAACGGTACGATTCGACCACTTCGAAGCGTACCCCATTAAGAAACAAGTCTGGGTCGGGATGCAACCGTGGATGGCGGCAGAAGTGCACCACCTTTGTCTTGGCCAAGGAAAACCGAAAACTGTGCGCTTCGGCATAGCGAGAGACGCGGTTCAATGCCTGTTGGAGTCGATGCTATAGAGTTGGCATCTGGGCCGCGCCAAAAGAGATCGAAAGGTCGTCCACGTAGAGCGTAGCGAGAACATCTTCCGGCAGCAGAGAGGTGATGCCGTTGATGCTCAGGGCAAAGAGTGTGACACTGAGGACACTTCCCTGCGGGACACACACTTCCTGCTCCATTGGGCCGGAGAGGGCTCCCCCAACCCCACCCGTACGCGGAATCGACGATCTCGCAAAAATTCAGATATAAACATTGGGAGGCGTCCCATCGTCCCCATCGTGAGGAGAGACTCCATGATACCGGATCGCCATGCGGTATCATAGGCCTCCTCCAGATCGAAAAACACCGTGGCGTAGTGTTGTCTACGAAGGCAGGCCTCGCAGACGGCATTTTCCAGTCGGAGCAGAGTATCCGACGTGCAGTCGAACTTGCGGAAGCATCCGCTTCCAGAAAAAGACTAATCTAACATTTACCAATTTCTCCATCAACTTGCACACTCAAGAGGTTAGAGATATTGGGCGGAAACCGGCCAGGGTAGAGTGATCTCAACCAGGTTTGCAAAAGGCGACCAAGGTAGCGATTCGCCAGGAATCTGGGAGATCCTCCACCCAGATCCTGTTGAACAAATCTAACAGAAAGGCCATGCCTCGCTCACCCAGGTGTCGAAGCATGGCGTACGGAACATCGTCCGGACCATGGGCGGTGTCCGCGTACGAAGCGAGAGCGGAGCGCAACTCACTCACAGTAAACCTGTCGTTGAAGGCTTCTCCGCCTCTGGAGGTAAAGTCCAGTCGGCGGCCTTCCGCGACATCACGACGTGCATTGAATGCTGGCGGAGCAGCCTTCCTGCTAGAGAATGCGGAGAAAGCAGTCGCGAAGGATTCCGCCACGGACGCAGGGTCCCAGATTGCGGTGCAATTCTCCTGGAGAACCGGAGGAAAATCCTGCGAGAACTTGCCCCGAATCCTTTTGACTCGCTTCCACACCTCTGCTAGAGGGGTCTTCTCGTTAAGTGAAGACACGTATATCCGCCAAGAAGAGCGGCGGGCGTGCTTCGAAATATACCGGAACCTAGCCCTAGCCCGACGAAATTCAGCGACAGTGAAATCGTTCGGGCGGCGCTTATAGGGCATGTAGGCAAAACGCTTCCGTTTGAGGGCCGTCTCACACTCGGACGACCACCACTGGAGTGGTTGGCGTGCAAAACGGCCAGACGTTCTGGTGAAGTGAGACCGAAAGGGGATGTGAAGAAGGTATCGGTGGGGATGAAGCAGGTTGTTAAAAACCCACCATCCCAAACCAGGGGTTAGGGAACATTGTCCCCTCCCCCTCAGCCCCGATCCGGGATAGTTGGCTGAGAAGAAGATCCGCATCTACCCTGTGAAATTAGAGGCTGACCAGAGAAAGTTGTGGGAGGTTGTATGAAAAGCGAGGAAACAGGGGAGAAACACAAGTGTCTGAAGGAAAGAGAAGAGGCTAAGCTGGGGTCGGGCGGGGTGCTGAGTCCCGTCAGCACGGCGGTCAGGATGGCAAATCGCCGCGCCCCTTACGGGGTGTGGCCAGTGAAATTTCTTTATCAGGATCTTAGCACTAGCCCGACGAAATTCACCGACAGTGAAATCGTTCGGGCGGCGCTTATAGCGCATGTAGGCATAGCAGCTTCTGCTTGAGGGCAGTCTCACACTCAGCTGACCACCACGGGAGTGGTTTGCGTGCAAAATGGCCAGACCTTCTAGGAATAGTAGTTAGACCCGAGGCGATGAGGTTGCGGGAGAACAACTTAACGGCGTTATTTACCGACCATCCCCGCCCGGCCCCCATCCCGTGCTGGTGGGGTCGCAAAACACTTAATACCCCGGAAGGGTGGGCAGGGGGCATGCGCCCAGCATGGTCTCCTGCAAAAAGATAGCTAACGGGGAACGGGACGAGACGAGCCTCCGCAGCTCCTCCCAGTTGGCCCGGAATCCGCGGCAATCCCATTGAAGCAATATGCCCTCCAGGCCTAGCTCGGTGGAGATGAGGGGGCCCTCTTCGAAGAGAAGACCCTCACGGGAATGGCCTTACACTTCCCGGAAGCAGAACTCCTAGCGCTGTTGGCCAGACAATGTGCTGAAGGCGCTGTCGCGTTCAAGGGCTTATTGGGGGAGATTGGGCTCGCCATGTGAGTCTTTTCCTCCATCCGCCTCGAAACCTTCGGTGGGTGGGGCAGCTTCCGACTAGGCGGGGAGCCCTCTTTTCGACGCTCCACCGTCTCCGAGCCACCCAGCCCACCACTGGGCGTGGGCGAAGGAGCCGAAGCTCCTTTGTTGCTGTCCTCCTTTCGGGGGCAGCTTTAGGAACCCCGGAAGATGGCCTGGTGACCAACTTCAGGGGTGCTGCCTCCTGCGAGTCTAACGACTCGGTGGAGGCACGTGACCGTTTCGCCTTACGCGATACGGTCACGCTTGGGGAGCGGTCGGCTATGGGCTGCCTGCTAGCTTTCTTGGCAGTCACCTTGGAAAGTAAAAGGGAAACTGCCGCTGGAAAGAGGAAGGCGCCCGAAGGCACCTCCCGCCATGGGGCGAGGGAGAGTCCCCTACACCCGTAGGCAAAGGAGAGGAGTGAGCCTCCTCTCCCATTAAAGAGATTTGGAGGGTCCCCTGCGAGAGCACAGGGGAGGGGGACCTCCATTTTTTTCTGTGGAGCTGCCCGATGGTGGATGAGGGGAGATTTTTGTTTTGTCACCATTGGGCATGGTGACCCCTATTTCTTACGGGATGCAGACGCTAATCCCCCCTCGCAGTAGCCTGCTCTGCAAGGGGTGCATACAGGGCTTGCAGGAGTCAGGTGCCGCCATTTTAGGCTACCTCTCCCACCTGATGACCTGGCAGCCTTTCTGCATGGCATAAAAATGATAGTGTGAAGTGAGAAGGAAAGGGGATGTGAGGAAGGTATGGGTCGAGATGAAGCAGGTTGTTAAAAACCCACCATCCTGAACCGGAGCTCAGGGGTTAGGGAACACTGTCCTCCACCCCCTCAGCCCCATTCCAGTACAGTTAGCTGAGAAGGTCAGCATCCACTTTGTGAAAATAGAGGCCGACCAGAGAAAGTCGTGGGAGAGGTTGTAGGGGAAGTGAGAAAGTAAGGGAGAAACACAGGCTGTCTGAAAGAAGAAGAGGATAAGCCGGGGCCGGATGGGGCGCTGAGTTCCATCAGCACGGCAGGCAGGAAGGCAAATCGCTGCGCCCCTTACGGAGGATGTTTACATAGGATGGTCCACTAACAACTATGGTAGGTGATCACCTATTATTATCATATCCTAGTGTTAGGTGATCACAGTGCTCCTGGTACAAAGTATGAGTAGAAAAGTAGCGCTGTGAGGAAGCATGGGGAAAGCACACCAACAACATTCCAGGCCGGATCAGAGATTTAATGTCAACTCAGTGACATCAGGGCTTCCCTAATTTGCACCCAGGCCAGGAGGAGATGCAGCAACTCCTCTGGATACCAAGTGGAGGTGTCTACCGTTTAGATCTCTGAGCAAGAGAAAGGGCCTCGGCAACCCTGCCATGATGCAGTGGAAGTCCCACGCGTCGAAGTCGGGTATCCCCCTGCAGGGGAGGGGGTTGGGGGGGGGGGGCAAATAAAACTGCACCTCAACCTCTGCTGAACAGGGATTTTAATGCCATATCAAACTCAAATCATCTATGCTACTATATGCCTGACCCATACCATTGTCTTTAAACTAAATACAAGACTTCAAGGTTATATTATAACAAGTTACTCCATGCAGGGGTTCCCAACCGGGTTCCACAAGCAAAAAATTGTAATTTGGGGGGTCCATAATACATAGTAAGAGATCCATGGGAAAATTTGTTGAATGTAAATAATAATATGTATAACAATGATATAGTAAATTAATAATAGTATAAAAAGAATATGTAATATAGATAAACGTTATAGAAAAATCTACAAATGTGCAGTTTGAATTTATACCTAAAAAATGCTGATATTGAACTAAATTACTAAACTGTTCTATGCGATACAGTGTTGTAACACACGCTGCTTTCTTTGGTCAGTATGTATTTTAAAGCCAGATGTATAATGACAGTGTATGACAGCTTTCACATTACTTTACCCATGGATCACACAAAGAGAAAAACAAGACAATATTCCACTGAATATTTGTCATATGGTAATATTGAATTGCCACAAAATACCACAAATCTGATGTTTCTCATATGTTTGACTGTGCTATCCAATGATAGCATGAAACCAACTAAGCTTCGTAACCATTTGGAGACAAAACATTGCGAAAAGAAAAATAAATCGTTTGAGTACTTTCAAAAACTACGAGAGAATTTTCAAGGAAGAAACAAGTTGGATGATATTTTTAGTAATCAAGTAAGGAATAAAGATAGCAGTTTATTAGCATCATATGAAATTAGCAAAATAATTGCAAAAGCTGGAAAGCCACATAACATTGGTTAATCTGTCATATTGCCTTCGATATCATTTGCGATTTCAACAATGTTAAACATAAATATACGTGAAATTACTGATAAACTTCTTTTGTGCATTAACTCAGTATCCAGGTGCATTGATGAAATGGCTGAAGATATAGAAAACCAGTTCATTGCTCAATTTAGCGTGAAACAGTTTACAATGCAACTTGATGAATCAACTTTGATGGGAAAGGAAGCACTTTTATTAGCATGTGTCAGATTTATAGGTGATAATCAATTCAGTGAAGAACAGCTCTGTGCAAGAACCCTTGTAACAGATACCAAAGGTGAAATGATATTTAAAGAATTCCAGTCATTTTTTACAGAAAAAAATATTCCAACTCAAAAATTTAATTACTATTATGGGAGAAAGCTAAAATGTTCCTCATAGCTTTCCCCTTAACTTATCTTGTGGAACCTGGCTTTAGTCATGTATGTCAGTTATTAGCAAAAAATCGCAATCAACATTGGGGAAAGAGGGAATCTTGATCTCGCTTTATCAAAATTGAAACCAGATATTCAAACACTATCATCAAAACATCAGGCATAAGAATCTCATTAGTTTCTAATGATATCCTTGTGCCTGATCTCATAATGTTATTTAATGCTATCAGTGTTTTAAAAATTGACCTCATTAGTTTCTCATTGATATCCTATAACCTGTAAGATTTTCAATAAATATATCATTCTAATGATCAAAATGTTATACACTTCTATTTTTTATGTTATATTAAAATTGGATTTTTTCTTTTACAATTTATTGCATAAAATTTGTAAAATGTTTCTAAGAAAAGTTTTTGATATAGTTAAAAAATTGGGGGGGGGGGTTTACTTATTGAAATTTTCAAGATTTATATTTGGAATTTGTTATGAAAATAACAGAATTGTTTCATTGTTAGTTTTTACTAACCTTTAAATAAATATTTTATTTAGAAAATTTACATATGCATATATAGGGCGGGGCGCATAGATAAGATAACTCTCAGGGGGTCCACAAGCAAAATAAGGTTGGAACCCCTGCTCCAGGGTATCCTACTAGACAACAATCTAGAAATGATCCCTACCAAGGTCCCAATGTATTTACCATAGTCACAACAAAATAGCTCATACCAAGGTCCCAATGTATTTACCATAGTCACAACAAAATAGCTCATACCAAGGTCCCAATGTATTTACCATAGTCACAACACATGCCAACATCAGTAATCGCTGCCTCCAAGAACCCAAAATAGCTCAACCCTCAAACAATGAGAGCAAAATCTATATACACGAGTACCAGAGAAGTGACATCTGGCCAGTAAAATTCAGTGGTGGATAGTCTAAGGGTGAAATTCTTAGCCACAGGCAACTTACATAAAGTAACCGGGGAGAGAGAATAGTAAGGAATGACATAAATTAGTTACAAATAAAGTAAAGAAATTATAAAGGAAGCATCCATGGACATTACAAGATAAAAAATAGCCAATTGAGACATTAAAACAAGCCCTGAATTGAAAAATCCTCATAAAAAAACTTTCATCTATGAGTTAAGGGAAGCAGCATCAGTTATATTAAAAATGGTGACATGATGTAATAAGCTAAAGTGAAAGACTAAACAACTTACCACAAATCAAGGAATTCGTACACAAAACCTTCCCCTCCCAAACTTTGCTCCTTCATTCCAGACAAATCTCGTTCTTCCATTTGAATAACACCCAATTGACTGCAAAAAAAAATTATTTTTTTTACTTATTTGCAAAGACAAAAGATATAATCTAATGAATAGTGGTTTATTTAGCATGAAAAGATTGGAAAGGAGAAAAGGCAAAAAAAAAACAAACATATATATATAAAAAATATATATAAAAATTGATACAATCTACTTTTTTTTTTCCTCATACTATTAAGTTGGCCAGAAAGTCTTGACTCACTTAGGAGGCAAAGAAAACAACAATATTTTATGGAGGAACACCAACATTTATTCTTCAAAATATGTCCATCATTCTCTACGATCTTCTTCCAGCGATCAGCCAGCATCCGAATCTGTCCCAGACACCAGTCAACTTTGAATCAAAAAACTGTAAACAAGATTCCACTTCCTAAGTGAGTCATGACTTTCTGGCCAACCACATATGACAGTGACAATGCCAGTGCCTATTTAGTAGGGAAAAACGGTGGTTGTGATTATCTAGAAAACCCCAGGGCTGCTATTAAAAAAAAATCTACTCCCAAAATAAGTCATTTTAAGTGAAAAATATTCAAAATATGAGCAACCACACCCTAGGGCTTCAGGAATGGCCTATTTGAATTTTTAAAAAAAATAACTGGAACACTACCTTTCAGATTACCCCTGCAATGAGGATCCTTCTACCCATAATCGCTAACAGAAGAAAGAAGACAGTAAAAAAACAATTGATAAAAAGGATGACTCACTTCTGAATCTCCCCCCCCCATCCTTCCCATTATCATTCCCCATCTCCTTGATATCTTAATGCCACCTCTCTAATAGTGTGGGGTTCCACCAAGAAGGCCTGTTTTTTAAGCAGCCACCTGACGACTGCCTACTTGGGCATAATTCTCTTTAATTCTTTCAAATCAAACCCTTTAGGCTAGATTAAAAACAAACATGCAGAGGCAAAAAACAAACTAAACAGAAAAACAAACAAAAGTAGGAAGAAGGAAGCATGCTGAGACATTGCGGGGGGGAGGCAGGCTTCCCCCCCCACACAGCAATATGTGACCTACAACAAACAGTCAAATAAAATGGAGGCGAGCCTTCCCCAAAAGGACATGTAGTCGATAAGACTATGCATACAAACCCATCCCAAGTACAAGGGACAAGAGGTAGTGACCCCGTTGGTTCAGGTAATATGTGCAAAGATCACTCAACAAGAATGCAGCAAACAGTCTGGGGACAATGCAGTCATCGCCATAAATTGCAGGCAAGCGCTCCTCAAATGGTGGTGCATCCCATGAATATGCCCAATCCGAAGACGAGAGAAAGCAACCTGAAGTGGTCATGGCATTTGGGGGGTAGGTCCATGAGCAGTAGCGGCGCAATGGCATGCAACTTTAAGTTCCCCTCGCCCGTCTCCCAACTTCTTTGCCAAGCAGCCCTAATTCCTGCTGTGTAGTGGGTGTGAGGTGAGGAAGAGCAAAACGCTGGTTAGGTTGCTCAATCCACAAGGACTTTTTGGCACCCTCATTCCCTGCATATCCCACATGTCCAGCAACTCAGGAGCATGGAGAATCCAATGCCCCGAGAGCACTCAGGGCGCTTTGTGAGTCGCTATAAATAACAATCAGGTCTCCGAACCGGGCATGTCACATTATCTCCCGTACCAAGCAGTGTATTGCAACTAGCACGGCCGTGAAAACAGATGCAGCGCCTGGTAGAGCACCACTGACTTCAAACAAAAAAGATACAGCGTGGAAGCCGATCCCTCCCTGGGACTTTGAGCCATCAGTATACAGTATCCTGGATCCAGCGTGAGAAAAAGTGTGCTCCAAAAAGGCCGTAAGAGCTGTTGGTAACTGAGGGAGGCACCTGGCTCACATGTACAAACGATCGGTAGAAAAGCAAGGCAGTAGCCCTATCTGCACGCCAGGTGCTGAATGTCCAGGGTGCAGGTACAAGAGACTCTAAGGCTGTGAATATGAGCCTCCGAGGTGAGGCATCAATCCAAAAGAAGACCAAAGAAAAGGTGCGAATCCAACACTTTCAGGATTCGCCATTTAGTAACAAGTCAGGGTGGAGCCCTGGATGGTGGCAGAAGTGCCTTAGTGTTAACTAAGGAAAATTGAGACCTTTGCGCTTCAGCATAGCGAGAGATGCAGTCCAATGCCTGTTGGAATCTACACTCCATAGTTGGCATTTGGGCTGCACCGAAAGAGATTGAAAGGTTATCCAAGCAGACATAGCAAGAACCTCTTCCAGCAGCACTGAGGTGATACCGTTGATGCTCAGGGCAAAGCGTGTGACACTGAGGACACTTCCCTGTGGAACACCCCCTTCCTGCTCCATGGGGCTCTAGAGGGTTTCCCCAAGCCATATGGGGAATTGACAATCTCACAAAAACTCAGAAATAAAGATTGGGAAGCTTTCCCTTGCCCGATATGGTGTGGAGAGTCTCTATGATACTGTATCACTATGTGGTATCAGAAGCCTTCTCCGGATCAGAAAAAAACATGGCACAGTGTTGTCTATGGAGGAAGGCCTGGCGGACAGCATTTTCCAGTCAGAGCAGAGTATCTGATTTGGTGTGGAACTTTCGGAAGACACACTGTGCAGAAGATGGATGGTCTCCGCTGTCCAAGAAAAAGGCTAGTCTAACATTTCCCAATTTTTCCATCAACTTTCACATGCAGGAAGTTAGAGAGATTGAGCTGAAACCGGCCAGGGTAGTTATCTCTCCCCAGTTTGTGAAAAGGGAGCACAGTAGCGATTCGCCAGGAATCTGGGAGGATACCCTCTAGCTAGATCCTGTTGAACAAATCATAGAAAGGCCATGCCTCGCTCACCCATGATACCGCATCGCTATGTGGTATCATAGGTTTTCTCCAGATTGAAAAACAGCGTGGTGTAATGCTCTCTGCGAAGAAAGGCCTCGCAGACGGCATTTTCCAGTCGGAGCAGAACTTGCAGTAGTCGCACTGTGTAGAAGACAGATGGCCTCCGCTGTCCAGAAAAAATGCTAATCTAACATTTCCCAATTTTTCCATCAATTTGCACACGCAGGAAGTTAGAGAGATTGAACAGAAATCGACCGGGGTAGAGTAATCTCTCCACAGTTTACCAAAAGTGAGCACAGTAGCCATTTGCCAGGAGTGTGGGAGGATACTCTCTGCCCAGATCCTGTTAACAAATCTAACAGAAAGGCCATGCTTCATTCACCAATGTGTCAAAGCATAGCATATGAGGCATTGCCCAGACCAGGGGCGGTGTCTGCACACGTAGAGAGAGAGAGCAGAATGCAACTCAATGTAAACCTGTCTCTGAAATGTTCTCCACCTCTGGAGGTAAAGTCCTGTCAGCATGCTTCTGCGACATCATGACGTGCATTGATAGCTGGTGTAGCAGCATCCCGGCTAGAGAATATGGAGAAAGCGGTTGTGAAGGACTGAGCCATTGCATTGATGCAGGCTCTGAGATTGCAGTTCCATTCTCCTGGAGAATGGAAGGGGGGGGGGGCCTATGAGAACTTGCCCTCAAATCCTTTTGACTCGCTTCCCCACCTCTACTAGAGGGGTCTTCCCGTTAAATGAAGATGTGTATGCCCGCGAGGAAGAGCAGTAGGCATGTTCAAAACATACTGGAACTTAGCCATAGTTCAACAAAATTCACCAACAGTGAAATCATTTGGGCAGCGCTTATAGCACATAGAGGAATAACACTTCTGTTTGAGGGCCACCTCACACTCTGCTTCCACCACGGAAGCAGGCGGCGTGCAAAACGGCCAGACAAACGTCAATGAGATTGCCAGAGAAAAACTCACAGACTGGGACAGAGAAATCAGTCATTTCCTGAAATCTGACCATCATGACTGTTCCAAGTGGCTCCAGCCCAGAAAATGATATTTGAATGGGAAAGTGGCCACTTCCCACCCAAAATCAGGCAGTGCATCATGAGAACACACCTTTAAGACATCTATCTCAAGCTCATCAATCAGGTCAGCAAGGACCTGACCCCTTGGATTGATTGAGTTGTCTCTCCAGAGGGGATGTATATCATTCAAATCCCTGAGAAATACAAAGGTCCTTGGCAACTGTGCCACAATGAGACAGAAGTCACCAATGTCAAATTTGGCTGACAGTAGAGAAATTCACCAAGCTCATCAAAGAATCTGTCTGTGGGATGACCTTCGGGATGAAAGACAATGATGACTGTAAGAGTGGGTTTTGAAGGCAAGGTTGCAAGCAGAGCTTGAAAAGTGCTTGCAGACCCATTTTTCTCTGGGTTGCAAGCACTAAATATCTATCCTGGAAGCCTGATCCAGAATGGGTACAGAGAGTGCCAGTTGGGTCAGCTGGGCATCATATTTAGGATGGCCTTTCCTGTATGGTTGCCAAACATTCAATAATATGGAATGCCATGGGGACTTGGGCATAAAAATACAGAAACAAAAAGAAAGATGACCCACTCAAAGGGAGAATAGGGTGAGAAGAGGGCAGGCATGTCAAAAACCAAAAGCCGGAGCCAAGAGGGAGAGGGTGAACTCATCCCTCTCAGCCACAACCAGGGATGAGCGGATAGAAACTGATCAGTGATTAGCCTGCAGAATTAGCTGCTGAACAAGAGAGATAAGTGAATAGGAAAGTGGTGAAAAAAGGAAGACGCTTTTCCTCCAGGTAAAACTGTCTACACATGGTACCCCAGTGCATGAATTTAGAAAAAGAATGAGGGGGTGGGAAGGATTAAGTGAATTTAAAATTAAAGTGGAAAAAAATCCTGCTGTAGAAAACACCATTCTTTGTATGTGACTGGATACATTACAAAAAATGTGTAAAAGAAATAAGAGGCATTAAGAAATTTGTAATTAATTTTTGTGTGTATGAAACAACTTGATATTCAGTTACAACACTGTAATAGTTGGTACAGCCAGTGACTGCTGGTAACCTAAAGCCACTCTGAGCCTACTTATTCTCTGGCACTCCAGAGGGACACATCAATTGTCATTTCTATAACTCTAATCATTACACGCCAAGTGCCAGCCTTGAAATCAACCTCCAAAAGTTCTCCATCTGCACGAGCTGCAAGCCACCTGACTTGAGGCAACCAAGAATACTTCCAGCCTGACCTTGTCAATAAATTATTAATCAGGGGTGAGTTTTCATAACCAACTTCTCCATAGTGAAATAGAAAAGTAGCCATGCTGTACCTTACCTCAACTGATCAAGTTTGGGATGTTTTATCCCATTAGCCAAATAGCGAAACTGAAGACCAGTTAATTGTGAGTCATGCCGGAGACGAGCATGGCATGAACTTAGTATTATGACATCCTTGAAGCAATTATCCTTGATCCAGTTGGTCAAGTCCTCCAAAAATGACTTCTTTTCTTCCTGACAATCAAAAGATAAATATAATAAAATTTTGACATCAGGACAAACCATTTTTAAAAAGAACTATGATAATATAATCTCTAATATATTATTATGTCATGCCATCAACTTATAAACATACATCTAATAATTAATCCTGCCTTTTAAATTTCTAACTAGGGACACCAATCATAAAACAGAAATGGTAAAGAAATATTAAATAGCAATTTTAATGTTATTAATATACAAAATATGTAACAAGCAACAAAGATTCTGCCTCCTTAAGCACTCTTGATTTAAACTAAATTTATTTCACACGCATCCCTGTAATTGATAAATTAACCAATCAAAACTCAATTTAATAAAATATCCCAACCAAGAATGAAACTATGTTGCTATAAAGACCAACTGGAACAGAAAAAGATAGGGAGCATTATGTGAGTACAAAGAGGCAAGATGAGGTAAGTAGTTTTTATGTAGCTGATGCAGGCTGAGAGGACAGAGGTTGATGATGGTTATGGGGCAAGTGTAATGTTTTAACACGTTGACTAAGAAGACTTCCAAAGAGCAAAGAGTAAGTTATATAGGTATTACATGTTATGAACAGTGCCCCTGCGTGTTATTGCTTAAATATGGATTAAAATAAAACTTAAGGATAAATTATTTGCAACTACCAGTGTACCATATATGGCCCAACTTGTGGTTAACGTGTTAAGGGGAAATAGCATGTATCACTTCCAAAATTATGGGTTGATAGAGAAGGCAACTATCTTGGCACGACCTTAAAACAATAGAAAACTTAATCAATCCTAAAACAAGGCTAAGGTGAGGATAATGTAGTTATAAAGTTATAATTACTAAGGATTTGTTAAGCATTCAATAATAATTGGTATTAGCAAAGGCCAACAAATGTTCTACACCTTTGTCCTTCTGTATAATTTTAGGGAATTGAAAGCTCAATTATAGTAATTTAATCAGATTATATAAAAAAAACAAAAAAAAAACCCTCTTTCAACCATATAATGGCTCTTATTCTGAGGCATAAGCTTTTCGACTAGTAAAATAATTTTCAATTTAGAATGAAATTGGTCATGGGTGGCAAAAAAAAACCTATTATGAAAACCTAATCAATGTGCAAGAGCCTATCAGGCACATGCATAGCTCTTTTATTTTTAATTATAAGATAATGTACATGTTAATCCTTCAATGGAAATAAAAGCCATTCTTTGAACAAAATTACTTTTTATTTGGTCACAAATACAGGAATAGTTTTAGAGCACCACACACTATCAGCCAGAGGTTGGGGACCCCTGTTTTAGGGTAATGGCCACTTGTCAAAATTAACATTGTGTACAGCCCACCAGATCATTTCCTGGGTGATTGGTGTGGCCCTCCATTATGCAAATTAGGTGTTGAAACATTTTTTTTTCTCAAGAGCTTGTTTTAGGATAGATTAAGTTATGGTTAGGTTAGGTTAATTAGTTAGTTCAGGTTATGAGGTAAAGTTAAGCATATTTTTATATGAGTTATGGCTCCGTATCTTAGTTCCATTATCCCTGATTTTGATAAGCTTAGTGCTGAGAAATGTCACTGTCGTAGGGTGACCGTGAACAGGACACGGCAGAAAATCAGGATACAGATTCCAGTGCGAGAGTTAAATAAACAAAATCAAATGCAGTTGGCCTAAATAATCAATTCTTAGAGGTTCTGGGATTAGAGAAACTAATGGTAGAAAATATATAACTTTACTATATACAAAGAAAATATTAATAGCACAAATAAATAAATGACAATGAATAAAATGAGACCCGGGGTACCAAATGGAGGGGGAGGGGGACAAATGACTCGATGGGCATGAGAGTCCAAGAGAGGATCTACGGAGATTGCTTCCAGAGAAAATGGGAGAGCACAATTATCGGGGAGACTCACATAAAGCCTAATTGACTGGAGGCTTGAATACAGCAAGTAAATGGGGCGCTGCAAAGTTGAACTTGCAAGATTACTTCTTCTTTAACCTCGCTGACAGTGATAGATGCCTGTCCGTGTCTATCATCTGTCGGCGGGAACTCTGGCCTTAAATACGAGCAAGGCCGGGTAGAGGTGATACATCGCATTCGTAGCTGGAAGCTGTTGGGAGGTGAGGCAGTGTGTACAAGACTGCTAACCGAGACGGGGCTGTATTGTACTAATTTCTCAGCAGCCTTACATCTTTGCACAAAGGTCCTTGGCACCATGGGTCCGGCACTGATCATACGGTGCGACAGCAAGGAATGGAACCCAAACGGATTACGCAGTCCCATAAAACCTTGCGGCTCCCTTGGGGCTGTCTGGCCATGCAGGTGTATCTTCTCAGGCGCCACAGGTAGATGTTGGGTTCTAGGGGGAAGGGTAATTTTCTCTTTGACATTCAGCAGGTGCATCATTAATAAACTTTTGAATTTTTTGGTTCTGTATATGTGGTCTAAGAGTTTTTTTAACGGTGCGACCAACTGGCCCTCTTGGACTTGCCAATGCAGCCAGCGGTACTCTGCCCAAAACATTCCTTTCTCATATACAAATACAAAATAACAATAACCAAGACAGAAAAAAAATCCAAAACAAATGGAAAGGATATTCATTAAGACAAATAGCGAGTTGATTTCTATCAACAAGGCAATTTGCAATCAAATGATTAGCTGAATTGGAAGTTCCCTTTCCAGAGATTGAATTAGTGGATGGAATCGACCAATGCTTCCTCAACTACTTGTCATTAGAGGCTGTCATTATAAGTATAAATGAACTATTCTTTTTACATATGTTCAGACAGGTTACATTCAGCTAGACAAGTGTGGCACCCAGAGGGGGACATACCCGTAAACCAGGAAGAGCCAGGAGTGGAAGGTGCTTTTCTTAGCAGAGGCATAAGAGGTACCTGGTTGCACAGACTGTGACAACTATCTTCCTAGCTTCTCATATTTAATTTGCTCCACAGCTTCGATGGCTAGGAGCTCTCAAAAACATATGAATTCCAATGCTTAGAGAAGCAGGCTACCCCTCTGCCACAACTCATGCACATGGCTGATCATGGAGACAATTACGCATATCCTTAGAACAGGTTAAACAAAATTGGGTCTGACCGTTCTTTGTACAAAAATATGCTTCATTGGTATGGCCAAAGCAGTGGCAGTGTTAACACCTGCCCATTAATGGTGCAAATGTCTTCACACACAAGTGATACCATACAAAACACACTGACTGAATCAGGGAGATTGTCTAGGTCAAATGGGACAGAGTGTCAGGATGAGTCAAGAGCCCTCCAACCTTCCCACTCGCTTGACCCAAGCTGCTCCCTGATTAGCCAGCTCTTCAGTAATATCCTCAAAGAATTAATCAAGTAGCCATGATTAGCATTGACAACTCCCTTTACAGAGTTCAGGATAGAATGTGAACTCACCCACATGGGCGGACAATTAATCGATTGATTAAAAGGTGCCTTGGCACACACTGCATAGTGATCATGCCAGTGGACAATTGAGTAGTCCATATGCAGGAATATGCAACCAACACCAAAGTGTCAAATAAAAGTAGATGCAGCCAGCTTCCTCCAAAAATTTGGATAATCTACAAGTCTGTGTACATGAACAAATCCTAAGTACAAGGTGAGGAAGGGCTACCAGTTTATGGGTGTCAGGCTAAGGCGCCTTACAGTTGAGTTTGTTCTGATCTCAAAGTGTTCTTTTGGGGTAATCCGCTTGTAAGCTGAGTTTGAATGGTAAGCTGGTCATTGCTTGGCAGGAAGGAAGGACTCAGAAGAAAAATGGTGGTTTTATAGTCTTTAATCTTGGCTTAGGGCTACCTCAGTTCAGGAAAGTGAAATATTTTAGTTTTCCATAGTTTGTTTCTGCACTCACGTATTTGGCTGACTATCAGTGCTAATGTTTGGTGTTTCTTTTAAGTCTCCTCCTGCATCAGATTGTGGGGACTATGGGTGGACAGATTGATGATGAGGTATGGATTGGCGATGCAATAATAATAACACTATTAATATACTAATCAGAATGAGAATAATAATAAGAATGTTTCTGTCTGTCTATTTATACTAATGCCAATTAAAGGGGCATGACTTCACTTCTCTTAATCTGAATGCAGGGCAGAGCCTATTGGGTCAAAGGTATGCATGTGTGTTCTCTACTAAGAATGCTGGGCAAGTCAAAGGGTGTGTGCATGTTCACTGTAGGCACATGTGCACCAAAAGAGTATTGGCATTTGGACACCTGACAGGGCTTATCAAGCAGACATCCATAGCAAGATTGATTTTGTCTTTTCACAGGTTCATGTAAACTCCGGCAGGTCAGATCAGATTTGTTATTTGTTCAATGTATGCACAGCAATTTCCCACTGTCTCTCGCGTCTGTTTCTGAATGTGTGTATGTTTGTATACTCACGTGAGAACACAATAATTTCACTTGCCTCATTACAAAATATTCTGCTTTGCAATGATACATATTAAACATTATTTACAAGTATTTGCTTTGTTTTACATTAGGTAATTGTTACAAGCTGGCATATTATTTCCACATTCGATTTGTGTGCCCAATTTCAAGATTTCCTAGGGGCAATGGGGTGCTCATTTGTGAGTTTCCTTGTTAGCTCTACTCCACCTTGCAATTGGGCACCACAGTAAAATTGGTAGCAATCCAGCATGACAAGAAGTGTGCTCCAAAAAGGTTGAATGCAATACTCCCGGTGTTATGGAAGCTTTAGAAGCATAGGTGTGGCAATAAATAGTCAAAGATGGTACCCTCCAGGGTGGCACAATGGCTAGAGAGCTATACAGAGCTCAAGAAGGAGTTTCCTACCCCTGAACCCAAAGAGCTTAGGGTATGACTGGTGTCTCTCCGTGGCATAGGCAGTATCAAGATTGGCTACAGATATAGTGAGATCCATTGGCAAATGAGTGAGTGGCATTTCCTCAACATCAACAAGTAGGCTTTCAATGGGGGAGGGGGGGGGGGAGTCACCGGTGAGCAGGCGGAGACCGATGTGGTGGATAAAGTCCACCTGTCAAAATATACGCTCAGCTATGGATGCATAAAACTCTGATCTATAAGTCAAGCTTTGAACAAACAAAGGATCAGTAAAAGTAGGACACCATAGGTGACATCCGAGATTGCAGTTCCATTCTCATGGAGAACAAGATGGAAGTCATTTGAAAAATGCCCTGAACCCTTTTAACTCTGTTCCACACCTCTGTAGAGGGGTCTTCCGGAATGTAGCTATAGCTTGACTAAATTCCTGAAAGTGAAATCATTCAGGCGGCATAACGATTCTGTTTGAAGGATGCCTCACACTCGTCTGACCACCATGGAAGTGGTCGCTCTGCAAAATGGCCAGATATTCTAGGAATAGTAGTTGGCCCATGGAGATGAAGTTGCAGAAGATCTCAGTGGCTTCATCATCCACCAACCTAAACTCCTTAATTGGAGAGAGGAATCAGTCATTTCCTGAAATGCAGACCACCGCACCTGAGCTAAGCACCACCGTGGTGGGCTCTCAGGCAGCAGCGGCCCAGAAAATGATTTGGATGGGAAAGTGATCACTACCATGGAGGTCATCAACTACCCCCCCCCCTAAAATCAGGATTTTTTTTATTTTTTTTTTTTTAAGGGCTCATCTGGCGACTGCCTACTTGGGCATTAGTCGCCCTAAAATCAGGATGTACATCTGGAGAGTACAGAGATAGATCAAGAAGGAAAAGGAAGCAGTTCTGGGGCAGTGATGCATAAACTCATCCGCATTTAGGACACCTATCTCCAGCTCATCGAACAGGTCGGCAAAGACTTGACCCTGTGGGATTGATCAAATAGTCTCCCATTCAAGTCCCGGAACAAAGTAAAGGGCCTTGGCAACTGTGCCATGATGTGGTGCAAGTCTCCAGCGTTGAAGTTGACTGGCGGTGGAATGTATGCAGAAATAACAGTATACCTCCTATCAAAGTGCAGCTGCATAGCTACTGCCTGAAAGGAAGTATCTAAAGCAAAGAGAAGCATGGAGACATTATGCCTGGTGTAAATGGCACATGTTCCAGCCCAGCCCCCATCCCATGGTGGTTGAGTAAAAAAAAAACTTAACCATGGGAGGGTGGGCATGAGGCACATGCCCATGATGCTCTCCTGCAAAACAAATAGAACAGAAAATGAGCCTACGCAGCTCCTCCCAGTTGGCCAGGAGTCTGCAGCAATTCCATTGAAGGCATATGCCCTACAGGCCTAGCTCGGAGGAGATGCAAGGGACCTCTTCAAAGAAATGGCTGTATGCTTCAGGGAAGCAAAACTCCCAGTGCTGTTGGCCGGACAATGTGCTGTCGTCTTCGCCTTCGGGGAGGTTTGGCTCGCTATGTGTCTTTTTCACTCTCCTTCTCAAAACCTTTGGCAGGCAGGCAGTTTGAAAAAAGGGTGGTGGGGTCCCTCCTTTGGAGGATTCACCGCCATAGAATCACTCAGCCTAGCACTCAGTGTGTGCATTGGAGCCAAAACTGCTTTAGTGCTGTCCTCCATTCAGGAGGCAGCTTTAGGAACCACGGAAGACTAACCAGGGGTGTTGCCTCCTGTGAGTTTAATAACTCATGGGTGCAGAAATGACCATGCTTGTAGGCCTAGATGGGACAGGAGCAGAGGATCCCTTTTTTAACATTAAGGCATAAGATATCCCAGGCAGCGCCAGGCGTACCAGGATCAAGTGCTTATCCTCGTGAAATGAGAGATGATCCTGGGCCTGAACAGCCAGGATTTATTTCTCAAGGAGATAAGCACAACATTGCTTCAAAGAAGTGGGGTGCAGCTCTCCACAATTGACACACTTGGCCACACATGATTTAGACTTATTGTGTGTGGCCTTGGGACAACTTATACAAACTTCAGGTAGCCTCAATTTTGCATGTGTACAGGGGTGATTCATATGGTCGAAGTGGCACAAATGCCTTCATGCGGTAGCAATACCAACTGGCATGCACCGACTCAGAGAACTTGTCACAGTCAAACGTGATGAAGAGTGTGGGGGGGGGGTCTTGAGGCCCCTACTGTTTTCTCACCAAAGGTTCAACTTTGACTGCTTTATGGTGATGTCACCTATTGAGTATTCCACAGAGTTCCCTCGCATAAACCACTCCTTTCATAAAGTTAATGGTAGAGTGCAGCGTCACACTCACCAGCATGCCATTTAGTGTCTGAAGGGCACTAATCATGGCTGCCTCAGAGGGATTTGATGCATTTACCAAAAGGCTCCCATTGTAGTAGTTTGGTTGTCCGCCTCCCCTCCCCTATGTCTAATCTCTTTCTTCTTTTGCAGAATGTGTGTGTGGATCATGTGATCACCGTCTTTGCTTTGTATGGGGGGATTTGATGGGTCGCTATCGTGCTCCCCCATTCATTTCCTGTTTTCTTTTTAGGCGGATTCTTTCAGCATATATTTTAGAAAGTGTTATAGTTTGGAAGTCATTAGTTGTGACTGAAGAAGGAAGAGCCGCCTAGACGGAGAATAGGTGAGTGAAGATTGTGTGAGAGTGGATATGGTTGAATGAGTTAGGAGTAAAGATGTTTGAGTGTGGCAGTGAATAGGTGACTGAATGTGCCTTCTCTTTTCCAGTTCTGTGGTACAGATTGTCGCCGACATCTGGCTTTCGGAGACGGCTGAAGCCAATTTTGACTCTAAGGGACCCATTGATTGGAGCCTGAGCCCTCGCACTTTCCGCTCTGACTGGAACCACCACTTCCCTGTCTTTGAGTGCAGATCATTCGCCTTGGCTGGAGCTGGACTCCCAGTCCCTTAAGAAAAGGAACCTCTCTTCCCTCAAGAAAGCGGGCCCGCCTCCCTTTTCCTCCCCCCCCTCCCATACCGGCAATAGTGCTCCCAGAACTGAAGAAAGTTGGACAGACTCAAATGGTGGCACTGGGCAATCTGGTTGTGAAGCCCTAAACATTTCCTTGTTTGCGTGTGTGTGGCCAGGGTAAAGTTGTAAGGCCCACTATATATATATATATATATAAATATCTTTCAGTTGTGGTTAAAAATAGTAAATATTTTGGTAATTGGGTAAATTTACATTTTTGTTTACTGGGGTTGTGGCTGATCATTATTTTTTTGTGTGTAAATTCAAAATAAAAATACCCTTCTCTCCTCAATACCCTCTCTTTGAACCACTGAGCGGACCTTCTCAGGGCGGCGGGAATTTTTGGCTGGGGACTCGCGATCCCGCCGCTACACCGTCTGAGAAACGCATCACCTCGAGCTCTCTACCAATTACTCTAGCTAGAGTTCTTCTCTGATGGATCATGTTGCCCTTACCCAACAAGCTGCCAACAGTGGAGTGCATAACTAGGAAGCGTTCGAAGCCAGCGGGCTCGAAAACACCAGGTAGTCCCTGAATGAGGGGCCCCGAAGTAATCAAGGCTCCGCTCTGCGCACTTACAATTTTGGTCTTAGTCAGGGACTCCGCACCCAGGGATGCAATAGGGTGGATGCACCAATTTTGGCTTGGTTGCTTACCAAAATGGTATTGGACCCATCCAGCCACGTGGCTCCTGCGAAAGGAGAGGAGCCCTTAGATTTTTGTCTTACTATTTATTTTCTTTTTAGGAGAGGAGAGTGGGGAATGAACCCGCTTTTCTCCTCCCTTGGAAGGAGCCCCTATGCCAGATGGGCCAGCCTCAGCATGATCCTTCTCTGAAATGGAGAAGGTCTTGTCTGTTACAGGGGCACCAGTCATGAGAGGAGATCCCTCCTCTTCTTGTGAGTCCTTGGGGATCCGAGCCATCTGAGGAGGAGCTTGCACAGGGGCAGACTCAGGTTCCGTGCTTGGCACTGAGCCTGGGTTTGAACCCCATAGAAGATCCTAATGTCAGGGGCTGGGTTACCTCAGGACCATTTCCATCTCAGGGGGGAGCGGGCCTCCATGTTGCCATCCCCCCACTCCTATTCGAGGCTCATATTTTTTGGTCTAATGCTGGCAAACTGGCATCCATCGGGAAAGAGAGGGGGTCAGGTACCCTGACCCCTTGTAAACTTGTCATGCATGCAAGCATGACATTAGGGGGCATGAGCAGATGGGTTCTTTTACCCCTTGCTACCCTAAGGGGATTGGCCCTATTGGGAAGCGGTCAATTATGGGCTGCCTGCCTGCTCTCTTGGCAGTTCCCTGGGACAGCAAAGGAGGAACTGCCGCTGTAGAAGAGTCGCCCAAGGGTGCCTCCATAGAAGGGGGTGAGGGGAAGTCCACTGCACCCATAGGTCTAGTAGAGGAGTAAGTCTCCTCTCTGGTAGTTTGGAAGCTCCCCTGAGAAAGCACAGGATGGGGACCTCCTTTCCTACTGTGGAGCTACCCGAGAGTGGCCCTGGCAGTGGCAAAGGGCAAGTGGAGAGAGGTTTTGTTTGGTTTTCACATCATCGGACATGGTGACTGTATTAGTATCACAGGACACAAATGCTAATCAACCCGTTTAGTAGCCCACTCTGAGAGGGGTGAATACAGGGCCATTTGGGACCACTCCTCTGGATGGGGGCTCCACCTTGGGCACAGCGTAAAATAGATAGAGATTGAATGGAGAAAGAAAGGGGAAGTGAGGAAGATGTGGGTGGGGATGAAACAGGTTGTTAAATACCCACCATCCCAAACCAGAGCTCAGGGGTGAGGGACATTTTCCCCTTCCCAACTCAGCCCAATCCGGGATGGTTGGGTAAGAGGAAGCTGGTCAGTGTCTACCCTGTGAAATTTGAGGCCGACCAGAGAAAGTTGTGAGAGAGGTTGTAGGAAAAGTGAGGGAGCAGGGTAAGAAGACAGGGTGTCAGAAAGAAGGACAAGAGGCTAATCTGGGGCCAAATGGGGTGCTGAGTCCTGTCAGCACAGTGGCGAGGAAAGCAAATCGCCATGCCCTTTATGGGTGGGAAGGTGAAAGTGCATTGAGCAGCCAGAACCTCTGTGAATAGAAGATCAAATTTGCAAGGGGTTAGGCTGGTATGTAACAAAGAGAAGTAGAGAGATGTGGGTCCACTAAAGAGTATGGTGGGTGATCTGCAGTACCCCCTCCCCCAGGCACCATGTCCAGCAAACTGAACTCTGTCTAGGTGAGAACAGTTCCTCCTGGTACAAAGTGCTGGTAGACAAAAGGTTGAGAGGATAATCATTAAAAAATAAAAACATAAAATAGCGATGGATGAGATGGAGCGAGGGCAAAGTGCACCAACAACTCTCCCAAGCCCCATTAGAGTTCAAATCAATCCCCAGTGACAGGGCCTCCCTAATTTGCACTCATGCCTGGGAGGATGAACAGCTCCCTAAGGTATCAATTGTAACAGGTCACACAGGGTACCCTTCTGCAGGAGGCTATGTAAAAAGCACTCCCTTTAACACACTAGGCAGGGGGTCAGCCATGTTGGTATGTTATAAACCTGGAAAGAGAGATTAGTTACATTGATTCAGCAAATACCCATTCCACGATAATTAGCAACACATTTAGATAAGATTCTAATTTCACTCCAATCTAGAAGATTAGGAGTGGTAGGTTATTTAAATAGGTTTAGTTTTGATAATTCTACAGATTAATGACTAATATTCATGTGAGAATGCAAGCACCATGTATGACAATCATCACAAAGATCAGTCATTTTGAAATTAAGTGGTTCAGTCATGAAAGGTTTTCTAGAATAGGGTTGTTTTGTTCCGTTCCAGCAGGAAAACAGTACAGAAAACCTTACAGAAGTTACTAAGAACAAACCAAAGGAACCCACAAAACCTAACCTAGTGGAAACACAAACTAAAAACCTAACCAATGTATTATTTGGGGCATTCAGAACATGCTATCAATAATGAGATGGTTGCACTCATTTTTCTATATAACAGCACAAGTATAAATTTTTGATATCATAACTTGTGAAAGTGCTATATTATATTAGCCTTTCCAATTTATTCAAAATACAAATATTTATAACAAAGCGCCTCTGATTGTGATAAAGTCAATCAGTAGAATTACCCAAATTCTTTTAGTGATCCTCAAATTTTGAATATCCTTGTTTAAAGGAGGTACATAGAAAATACCAAAGAAACTGTTTGTTTTGTTTGAACTTTGTCACATGCACACATATGAGCATACCCTTTAAAAAAATTTTAATCATAAGTTAAAATCAATTTATGTGCAAATTCAAGCTTACATGATCTACTTGCCATGGTAGGTTATCAATAGCAGTGAGAAGTTCCCACAAAGAGAGAAGTGGCAATAACGTAGTAGTTGCACCACTCAAAACCAATCAATCAACAAAGAGAGGAAATTATATCTCGTAATAAAAGGCAAGTTGATCACATTTATCATCTTGATATTTATGTCATCACTATTAATATACATAAATAGTTAAAAAAAAAACAATATAAGTAGAGAGAATAATAAAACTGACCAATATAAGCGGAGATCTCATTTGTAAGATGATCAGTTTTTGTGACTCATATAAATGGAGATCAGCAGTGGTAACGATACTGGAAGATCTTGAATCATAGGGATCATAGCCTACAAGAGGAAGTAAAGCTGGATGATGAACAATTGCAACCTAAAATAAGTTTTCAAATAATCAAAAAATGGTAAAACACTAGCTCCCAAATATTTTACTTCTTCAGTTTCTAAAATTAATCATTTAAAATGAATACTACCATGGTATAATATGTACATTTTTAGAAATATTAAGATATATAACTACCTTTGTAGGCTTCAATGTGGATATAAGAACATCCACAGCGAGTTGACCTACATTGCCTACGCTTACAGAAGGCTGAAATGAAAGATAAATCAGAGATTAAAAAAATAAATCAATTAAAATTGGTCCCAAAGCTTATTGTATACTGTTGAAATTTAAAGATATGCAACAGTTTTTGAAGTTTTATGTCAATGCCTATCTTTGGTAGTTTGAGGCATATTACAATAAAATGAAAACAAAAAAAATTCCAATAAAGGTTACATTTTTCTAGGGTATTAAAATAGAATCTACTACACAAAATCATTTATGTTGTTTAATTAAATATAATAGGCTATTAATCCATTTACTGGCACTGAGAGAAGAAAAGAATATATGTACATCCAGAATAATAATAATAATAATCATCATCATCAGCATCATTATAATCATTATCATTATTCCTATAGCACTTTATACTTACCATAAGAAAGGTATAATCACAGAAGTCAGAGAGAGAAATAAGTGCCTTAATCTTGATTTTACTACCTGTATTCATACTTTAGTTAAGTATTTATATTATCTATTATATTCTGCAATGAAAGGAATTTAATGGAGAATATTAACTAAATGGATGAATAAATAAGCAAAACAACTAATATACTATAGATTGAGGCAATTGTAGACAAAATTATAAATTAAAAGGGTATATATTTTCCAATGACAATGCCAAAAAGGTATTGAGGCTGGAACAAGAACATTCAGGCTTTGTACCCTATCAACAATCAGCAATTCAACCTATATTTAGATATTAGATAATCAATTAATGCATTAAACACTTATGCTGTCATTTAACACATTTAAAGTGAAATATCAAAAGAAATATTTACTTCTTTTCTGAAGACTACTTTCAAGGGCACAAGTTACCATAATTAAAATTTATGCCTACTGCTAGGCTACCCTAATATTCCTAATGAAACCAAACAAGATACAAAAAAGAAAAAAAAACAAGGACAAGGAAGCAGCTTCTAGTGGCTGGCCTCCTTTAGGAGGATAAACATGTGACTGTCAACAAAGTCAAATAAAAATGAAATGGAGGCCAGCCTCCCCCAAAAAGTCAGATATAGTCCCAAAGTCTGTATACACGAGTACATGATAAGATTGAAAAAAAAAAAAATTGTAGCCTCATGGAAAGTAGATACTATGACCCCCCCTGAGTGGGGAGGTTAAGAGGTTAAGAGAAAAGTTTCCATAGGATCAGAAATTCCAGAATATGGTCATTTACATATATAAACGGTCCTGGTCAAACCTTAATGGGCTTTGCCAACCTGCCCCGCCATTTAGCCGAAATTGTCTTGGAACTTTGACTATAAAGGATGGTGCTGGCATACCCACCTTATATGTGTACTGGAGAAAGGTGAGCAGAGTCAATGGCCCAGCATACCTCGTTTCTTTTAATATAGAATTGCTAAGGGGTGATTTGCATAACATTTGAGAGAAAAAACATTAAAATCCAAAAACCTAAGGGTGTTTGATGCACCCTAAAGGGGTGACTGACCCCTTACCATAAACAAAACTTCACTTATAGTCTAATAATATCCTTTATTGTCTTTCAGAAACAACGGAAGCTAAGAAGACCAGATTAGCATATGCCATTTTTGGTCTTGGCAATGCTCTTACAGAAGATGATACATTAACAGGAGTCTGCCCCCAACTTACTGGCAGGTTCTTCGATGCGTGATGTGGCACATCCAGAAAGAAATATGTGAAGGCAAACAAACTCAGCCACTCAAATGGAAATCTGCCAGCATCATCCTTATTCAGTTGAAAACATTCTACACTAAAGCAAATATTTCTATGCCTTCAGACCATCAATGCTGCAAACTAATACTTGATCTCTTAATGACAATAACAAATTGCGTCAAAAACTTGTTTCTCACAGAGAATCTCCAAACACTTTGGCTAAGTTGCAATCCATGAATGAACGTCTTAATAAGACCTTTGATGCAGGGCAAAAGATGCAATGACAAACATTAAGAATGAGGAAGTGGAACATTTTTAGAGTCAATGAAATCTGACAGATTAGCCTCATTTGGTAATGTTGGCAAGAAGAAAGCTGATAAAGATTGTAGAAAAAAAAATCATCTTAGTGCAAACTTCAAGGTGAGAATGTCATGAATCATCCAGTGTACAAGAGATGAAAAGTTCTTATGCTCTGATGATAGTACCTCTGCAGATAGCTTGGAAGAAAATGAAGAAGAGGCTATTCCAGAGCTTCAAAGGAAGCATAGTCTCCACAGATCAACATATGCAGGTACGTCTGCCTTTATTCCTCATGATATTCTTGAAAGGCCTTCAGTCATGTCTGTTGCTACTCAATTAAACATAACTCCTGTTAAACAGGCTGTGCTCACCGAAGCTGTAATTCAAGAGGCAGGAGATGATCCACATTGTACAGCCAAGTCGTATTCAACTGCTGATAAGGTTAGACGATCAATAGCAACAGTCCAGGCTTAACTCACCCTTTGACGGCGGTCTTTTGGCAGATGTCGAAAGACCTGCAGTAGCGAAGGATTTCTTCATAGGCGCCTGGCCAATAAAAATATTTAAAGATCTTCTGGGTGGTCTTCAGGTGGCTAAAATGGCCTGGAAATAGGCTGTCATAAGCAGTGGTTAAAATGTGACCAACATGGGAACATGGAACACACAATACTCGCGTCTGGGGTTTACAGTTTTCTGAGCACATACAGTAAAGTTGGTAGGAGATCACCTTGTCTCCCCTTGGTGGCTTCTTGCTCTTTTGACTGGGCCTTAGCCCACAGGGGTCAGAGGGAATCGCATTTCTTCTGGTTCCTTGTGAAGTCTTCAATCATGACCTCCTTGAATTCTGAGGAACGTGAGGTTTCTAGGGGCAAGGGCATCTTTGAATCTTTTACCACTTGCAAATGGGTAACCACGGTGTGGTGGAGGGAATGTGAGTGTTTGTAGGGCCATTCTCCCACCCCCTTTCTAGCAGACCTCTCCTTCCCTCTGTAAGAATATGTGTGTGATGTTTATATATATATATATATATATATATATATATATATATATATATATATATATATATATATATATATATATATATACACACAAAGAGCAACTAGAGGTTCTGTGGGTGATAATACAACCACCACAGGGCTACGCCTTTTTTATTTTCTGCCTTACAAATAAATTTGTGCCTGGTAGCTTAGCGGTAAAGCATCTGACCAGCAATCAGCAGACCCGGGTTCAAGTCCCGGCCAAGAATTTTCAAAAACTTTTTTCCCCTGGCATTATTTCTGTCTTCTCGGTAAAGGATTGCCTTCACTGTGCCGCCCTCTACTTCCTTTGATTCTGAATTCTTCTAATGTCCCTCTTTCTTGCCTTTAAAAAAACCTTGGGTTTCTTGTCTCATTTGCTCATTTGCGCCCAATTCTTCTTTCTCTTATATATATATATATATATATATATATATATATATATATATATATATATATATATATATATATATATATATATATATATATTATTTTGTAAGAAATCCCAAATTTAATCCAGCCATTCATAAAGAGTGGCTGAGATTGTAGGATTTGGAGTAATATAATTGAATAACTTCATTAAGTTTATTGTAGGTCCTGTTTGGACAGAAGGCTTTAATAGCCTCAATTCACGACCAGATCGCATATTACTAAGCTGGGCTCGAAGGCACCAGGCATTTAACGTGCATCCAATTTTGGTCACAAGAGTGACTGCCGGCAAGACCTTTCCCCGAAAGACCCTAAAACCCCAAATTATAAAGTGTTTAGGTAAAATTTTGTTTGGTGATAGGACTGCTTATTTTGATTGTGTATATATTGTAATTGTAAATTTATCTCATACTTTTTTGTTTGTAAGTAACAAGATCTCAAATATATTTCGACATATTTTTGTAAATAAAGGACTGTACAGTAGAGACTCAATATTTGAATTTAATTTGTTCCAAATGGCTGTTCGAGTATCAAAAAGTTTGACTACCGATACCTATAAATCAGGTAATTCATTCTAACCTTAGCAAAACCTTAAGTTTACAAAAATTTCAATGTAAATTTTTTTAGAATTTTGATTTGTACTTACCGTAAGTGAAGGCTGGTGATGGATAATGTAGAAGAGGAGGGAGGTTATTCGTTGGAGGATGAGTCACCATCCATGAAAACGTCTGGTAACTCGTCTCCTGGTGTGATTCCTGCGAACCCACCAGTGGAGGGCTGTGGCTCACTAACACTTGCACTCTCACTAGATTCCTTTTTCAACAAGAATGTGTCTAATGTGATCTGCCTTTGCCTTTTTTTCAAAATGTCTCTGAAATGCTGCATCAAATTTTCATCAAACTGGTTTATGTTTCTGTGTACGGCAGCAATATCAGGGTGGCACCTCTCCAAAAAGTTTCCCAACTCTGTCCACTGCTGCAAATATTTCTTGATCTCTGCAGTGGAGACTATTTCCTTGCTGTTTCCCTCCTCCTCCCCTGAAGGCAGCTCCTCAGTTACCTCCTGCAGATGTTCCTGGTGAAGTTGATGCAGCTCATCAGTGGTGAGGTCTTTAGTGTGCTTGCACCAGCTCCTCCACATTATCACTGTCCACCTCAATGCCTATGGCCCTCCCAAGAGAGACAATGTCCTCCACCACAGCAGACTCCTGGACTGAAGGCTCAAATCCCTCAAAATCCATGGCTGTCACACAGGTTGGCCACAGATTTTTCCAGGCAGACTGCAAGGACCTCACAGAAACTTGACCCCAGGCTTTATCTATAAGCCTTAGGCAGTGGAAGATAGTGAAGTGATTCTTCCAAAACTCCCTCAGAGTGAGCTCTGTTTCAGAAGTCACCTCAAAGCACCTCTCAAAAAGTGCTTTTGTGTAGAGCTTCTTAAAGCTGGTGATGACATTCTGGTCCATGGGTTAGATCAGTGGCATGGTGTTGGGGGGAAAGGAACATCACTTTGATGAATTTATACCCCTTACCCAATTCTTCTTCCATGCCTGGAGGGTGTGTAGGGGCATTATCCATCAACAGGAGGGCCTTGAGTGGCAGATTCTTCTCTATTAGGTATATCTTCACTGCAGGTGCAAACACCTCCACAAACCACTCCATAAAGAACTGCCTGGTTGTCCAGGCTTTCTTGTTTGCCCTCCACATCACACTGAGTTTGCTCTTTTGCACACCATTCTTCTTGAATGGCCTGGGGTTTTCCGTAGACCAGCAGCGGTTTAATTTTGCAGTCGCCGCTGGCATTGGTGCACAGAAGCAGGGTTAGACTGTCTTTCATGGGCTTGTGTCCAGGCAAACACTTCTCTTCCTTTGTTATATAGGTCCTGTTTGGTAGTTTTTTCCAAAACAGGCCTGTCTCATCACAATTAAAGACCTGTTGTGGGCTTAAGTGCTCCTTATCCACAAATTCTTAAATTCAGGCACAAACTTCTCAGCAGCAACTTTGTCAGCACTTGCGGCCTCACCGTGCCTCACAACAGAATGAATTCAAGTTCTCTTCTTGAAATTCCCAAACCACCCCTTACTAGCTTTAAAATCTTCACTGGAGTCAGAGGTAGTATCACAAATAAGATCACCATGGAGCCTTCACACAAATTATACCCTCTGACAGAATCACCAGCCATCTGCCTTTCGTTTATACACACCATAAAAAAATTTCTATTTCTTCCACTGCTGCAGGTCACTTAAGTTGCTTTTTCACACCCATCACCACATCAGCTCCCTTAATGGCCTCCTTGTTCTTCAGTATGGTGGATACTGTAGATTTCGCCATACAATACTCAGCTGCAAGATCGGTGATTCTTGCTCCTTTCTCATATTTATCAACAATCTTTTTCTGTTCAATGGTCGTCACTACATTCTTCCTTTTAGGCTTATTTTCACCACTAATAAGCCTCTTTGGTGCTATTGTAAGTTTCTAAATGAAAAACCAGACAGAATGCAGGAGAATGTTGTTGTTGTTGTTGTACAACCACATATGCGGACATTCGAGTACCAGATATTTTTTTCAAGTAACAAAAAGTTTGACTTCCAAGACGTTCGAGTATTGAGTCTTCACTGTATATACAATCTGTTTCATTTCTCCCTCAATTTATCATGTTTGACTTATTGTAGGAAGTGGGTTGGATAGATTGGGGTTAGAGTGTAGGTTTGGTGCCCGCTACATTTGGTGCCCGAATAGGGATATGATATCTCGAAACCTGGAGCATGACAGTATTGGATTGCAGCCTGTCATCAGAGTGGAACTAGTTGATTGTTTTTTCCCTTCTTCTGTCCTTTCTTACTAACCTGGGAGGATGGCTTCTGTGGAGAAGGGTCTCCATGATGAGATTGTGCGACTGAGGTTAGAATTGAGAAAGAAAGAGGAAGAGTGTACAATGTTGAGGAGTGATATGATGAGTATGGATGAGAAGACAGAGGATGAAGAAAGAAATGGATGAGAGACAGAAGCAGATCGACCAAAAGATGCAGGACCTTTATGACATGATGAAGTGGTCAGGACTGGCCCCAGGACCCTCAACCCTGACCCCTGCACCAACCAAAGGGGATAAGACTAATGGGATCAATGGGAGTGTGTGCGAGTCTAGAGAGGACAGGATGATTGTGAGTGATAGGAAGGATGGAGAATGGAAGAGAGTGGAATGCAAGAGAGGAAGGAAGACTAGGTCAAAGGGGAAGGATCGGAAGGTGAGAGGGAAGAGTGTGGACTCATATTTGGATAAAGAAGAGTGAATGTGTGATTGGCATGAGTGAGAATGATGGCAGCTCAAGTGATAGTGAAGTAAATGTGGGGAAAGGTATTTTGATAAGGGAAGTGCCAAAGGTTGATAAGTTTAGGTTGCATGGTAGTAAGAGTGTGGGAGAGTTCTTCAGAGAGTTTGAATGCTATTGCAAGCTAAAATACCCGGAGAATAAGGGGGACTGGATGAATGTTTTAGGGAAGTGTTTGGATGGAAAAGTATTAGAATTCTTCCAACTGATAATGAGTGTGGGTGAACTGAGGTATGAGGTGGTGAAAGAGAGACTGATTGGGCAGGTGAAATGAATGAAAGAGAGTGCGAAGTATAAAAGGGTGAATGAATTTGAGAAGGCTCACATGGGCAAAAGTGAAAGTGTGAACCTGTATGCACATAGGCTTGAGAGTATGGTGAGAAAGAGGTATGGTGATGATGGTGTGAATGAATGTAGGCAATTGATGAGAAAGTTCCTTGATACGGTCCCACGAAAGATAAATGAATGGCTGAATGTGAAGAGAAAGGAGAGAATGAGGCTGATAGGAGAACGATTGATGTGGGAGGACGTGTTGGAGCTTCTGGAAGATGTGCGATTTGATGAAGAGTGATTTGGATGAGGATGGATGGTATAGTATGAATGTTGGTGGTAGGAAGCCCAGGGGCTTTCCTCCACCTCGGCAGTTTGGTAGCTATCGGGATGCCCTGAAGGCTACCCCAGCTGGGGTGATGTCAAGCTTCCTAGGCTGCCAGAGTGAACGGATGAATGGGGGATGGACAAGTGGTAGGGGACAGATGGCTGGCGTACGACCAAATGGGGGTATGAGAGAGCAATGGAGATATGTTCCAGCGAGTGAATGGTCAAATGGTATGAAAAGGATTGTGGAATGTCGTAGGTGTGGAAGGAAGGAGCATATATTAGCAGAATGTAGGTGGATGTCTGGTGCATGTTTTGGCGGTGGTAAAAAGGGGCATATGGTAAAGGACTGTCAAGAAAGTGTGAAAGAATGTTTCAAATGTAAAGAGGGTACATTTGAAAATAGACTGTCCGAAGTTGAATGGTGGAGCAACTGCTGGGGGGAGTATGAAGTATGCTTGTGGTAATTGCGGAAAGGCTGGTCCTCATGCAAGGATGTATTGTGACCAGAGGAATGTATGTAGCTATTGTGCGATAGAAGGACATTCGAGTGAAAGGTGTTGGATTAGACTGGGAGCACAAGGTGTGAATGGAAAGTCTGAGGCAGGAAACTAAATTGTAAGAGGGTACCTAGTGAAGTATCCTCTGAGTGCATGAGTGCGAGTAATGTGTTGGCAAGTCTGTCTAGTGTGAAGTATAAGTGTCTGAGTGTGAAGGTGGAATTGAACAAGTTGAATATTTGGCTTTGATAGATTCTGGGTGCAAGATGAGCTTGGTATATAAGGACATGTATGACAAGCTGAGTGATAAAGCCCTCCTGTCAATGTAAAGGTAGTTTAGTATGGATTGTTGGTATGAAAGTACCTGTGAGTGGAATGATAAGGTCAGCTGTTCAAATGCATGGTATATTGATGAAAGTGTGTGAATTCTCTGTGATTGATAAGGTGATTAGTGAGTATGGTGTGATTTGGGGGATATGATTTTATGAAACTGAACCGTATGGTTGTGCATCCTGCAAGTGATCAGAGAAAGATTGGTAAAGATGGGGTGTATAAGTTGTATGTAGGGTGTCGTGGTATGACATTATATTAAATCAATAACATATTATATCTATGGGGGAGGGACCAATAACAAAGGGATGGAACACCACGAGTTTCGACAGGTGGAGGGCGAGATAAGAGTGCAACGAGGTCAGGTATAATATGGGCAATAGCAACGCTCAAGGTTACTTAAAGAGGCATATACAAAAATATAATTTTATTTACATAAAAATAATGAGAGAATTGATGGGCAAAATTACATCAGAGGATTATTGGGCAAAATTACATCAGATGAACGAGGATGGGATTGTAGTTATGAATCAGATCATGAAGATAAAATTTATGATATTACAGGAGGAGACTATTCCAATTAGGGGGGATTAACTTAAATGGGTTACTGAAGGGGTAGAGGGGTTGGCTTACGGAGGATTCCGGGTTAGATGTCAAGGTAAAACTTCACGGATGTCTTCTGCATGTGAGGCGAGGCCGCTCGTAGCTTTTGAGTGGGAATTTATGATATTACAGGAGGAGACTATTCCAATTAGGGGGGATTAACTTAAATGGGTTACTGAAGGGGTAGAGGGGTTGGCTTACGGAGGATTCCGGGTTAGATGTCGAGGTAAAACTTCACGGATGTCTTCTGCATGTGAGGCGAGGCCGCTCGTAGCTTTCGAGTGGGAATTTAAAGTGATGACGGTTCTCCAAAAAGAAGGGGGTGGTAACATCCAGTCCAGGGAAGAGTATTTCGGCCACCCGAAAACGAGGGGGCGAACGAGGAGGGCTTTGACAGAAGTTGATGGGTGAAGTCGGAAAAATCGCTCGGTAGCGATAGTTAAATGTAATTACATCACTGGCTGGGGCTAATCCTAATACACAACTAGTTCAGCCGTCACTTTGCTTTGTTGTTAGCACCTGACTTGGAACTAGGGAAATCTTCTTGGGTCCGGGCAAAACTTCTCAACTCTATGTCTGCCTCATAGGAGTCGAGCACTATTTACGTCTGAGGCTCTCCCCGGGAGGATGGGTAGCGGGAAACAGCTCTACTCTCAAATGGCCTCAAATCTTCTTGCAGAGATTTGAGTTCGCCAGCCTCCACAGACTCCGGTCATCCTACGTCTCTTCTCTTGTCCGCCATATTTTCGTCTTGTACTTCCGGGTCGCCTTGTTTTTATTTCCCAAACCACTCACCCTTATTATAATTGATTGTATCCCTCTAGTTCGCCTCACATATTTTACATAATTCCTCTTCATGTATCTTTAATAAATGATGAGTCCTTTTTCCTCCTATGATGGTTGGAAAGGACTGTGGTGGATGCGGTTCGAGGCTACTGCTTGAAGAAAGGGGGGGTTAGGCTTACCAATTTAAGCCTAACAGAACCTTCTACAGCGCATGGAAGTTCCGTACTGGACAAGAAATTCCATGTGGGATTTCCCCACATAGGGAAAGATGGTAGTTTTGAGGAGTGTGTTTAGCAGTATTGAGGTGACACGATATTAACCTTCTCGAGTCATTGCAACGGAGGGCAACAAAGATTATTCCTTCCCTGAGGCACCTTGAATATATAGATAGACTGAGGGTATTAAATATGTTCTCGTTCGAAAGGAGGTGTGTGAGAGGGGATATGATTGAGCTCTTTAAAAAAATTTCTGTGATAGATAAAGTGGATGTTAGCAAGCTTTTTGAGTTAGATGATGGAAATCGGACTAGAGATCACCACTTTAAAATTAAAAAGCAAGGGTGTAAGTTGGACTTAAGAAAATATTTTTTCACCAATAGAGTGGTGGACTTCTGGAATAAATTGCTGCGGAGGGTAGTAGGTAGTCCAAATTTAAATGTATTTAAGAGTAGGTTGGATGAGTTTATGGGGAGGAAAGGTTGTGATGGTTCCTAAGTTTTGTATATATTAATATTGTTTGCATATATCTATAGCTGCATGATTTAGTTCTTGACAAGCCTTGATTGGTGATACCTTTGTTTCTGGACGCAATCCTCTGGATGTAGTTTTCTTGGGAGTTTGGGTGCCTTAAAAAAGAGGCCATTTGACTTGGATGACCTATGATGTGCCTTTGTGGCTTTTGTCATCTGTTGTATTATATTGTGGGGGACTTTGATTTTGTCTTTCCCTGGTGATGGTGCTTTTTGTGGGTGGGTTTTGATGGAGGCGGATGACCTTTGATAGGCCCTTGTGGCTTTTGTCATCCGTGAAATTATATTAGTGTAAGGTTTATGATGGTGAAAGGGTGTCTGTTAGAGTGAGTTGGAGTAAAGATATGTTTGAATGTGGGTGAGAACACTGTGTTATTGGATGGAAGCGGTGCATATTATAAGGTAAGGCATGTTGCTTGTGTGTTTGATGGCTTGATGAGAATGAATGATCCTTTTGTATGTGTGCAGGCGGACCCCAGAGTGAAAGGGCAAGTGAGAGGGATCCAAGTTGGCGATGTGCTGGGTCACCTCTCCACTGTCAGTGAGGCAGGTGTGGATTGTACTGATGTCAGGGCAGGGTTGGCAAAAACCCAAAATTTTGAAAAAGCCCAATAAAACCCGGGTCTTATTCTGGGTTTTACAAATCTCAGGTTCTTTAAAAAAAAAATGCTACAAGCATTAGAATAACATAGAAAAAGAATGGTTATCTCTATTTTTATATAATATTAATAATTACTTAGTTTAATAATTATATTATAGTAAGAAAAGATCACAGTAACAGATCACTGAACAAGAATTGTGGGTACCCATGATAGCCATAACCTGTAGAAGGAGAGATGAATTATGGGCCAGTATCAGAGAAATAATCTTAATTTGATACATATTTGTTAAAATTATAAACATAAATATGAATTTTGAATAAAATAATGATGAGTAGCATTCATTTCTTGAAAAAAAAGTGTAATTTTGAAAACCCTCAAAGAACTCGGGTTTTATTCTGAGTTTTTTCAAAAAACAAATGCTACAACAATTAGAATAACATAGGAAAAGAATAGCCATCTTTTGGTCTTACTTAGTCAGGGACTCCACACCCGGGGTGGCAGAGGGGCCAGACATGCCAATCTTGGTTTGGTCGGTTAACAAAGGGGCAGCAGACCCATCTGTCCCAGCAACCACCGCAGATGGAGATGAGCCCTGAGTCTTTTTCATCTTTTTCTTGTTATTTTTTTTCTTTTTAGGAGAGGAGAGCAGAGAATGAACCTGTTTCTCCCCTCCGCTGGCAGGAGCCCCCAGGCCAGATGGACCGGCCTCAACAAGGTCCTTCTCTGAGATCGCGGTCCTGGGATTCACAGGGGCACCAGCCGGAGGAGTAGATCCCTCCCCTTCTTGTACTGACTTTGAGACCCGAGCCGTTTGAGGAGGACTCGGGTTCTGTGGTTGGTGCCGAGCCCGGATTCGCCCCCATGTAAGGCCCTACTGTCTATTTCTGGGTTGCCTCAAGGACCATGTCTATCTCAGGGGGGGGGGCTCCATTTGGCCATCCCCCAGAATATCACAGATAGCATTGGCAGTGGTGTCACAAGTAGAGTGTGGGGAGACACAGACCTTGATCCCTGCCAGCAGGTCTCTGGAGCGAAGCGGCTGATGGGCCATGTCTTCCCTCTCCCCTCTAAGGGGGTTTGTCCTACCAAGCTGCTTCAATGGGAAGCAGTCAGTTATGGGCTGCCTGCTAGCTTTCTTGGAAGTCCCCTTGGAAAGTAAAGGGGAGACTGCCGCTGGAAAGAGGGAGGCACCGAGGGCACCTCCAGACAAGGGGGTGAGGGGGAGTCCCCTACACCCGTAAGCGAAGAGGGGAGTAAGCCTCCTCTCCGGTTAAAGAGATTTGGAGGGTCCTCTGCGAGAGCTCAGGGTGGGAGGACCTCCATTTTTTTTAGTGGAGATGCCCGAAGGCGGCTCCGTCGATCGTGAGGGGGAAAGGGGAAGTTTTATTTGGGAGTTTTGCATCAACGGGCATGGGGACCCTATTCTTTTTGCGGGAAGCAAAGCTAATCACCCCTCACAGTAGCCTGCTCTGTAATGGGTGAGTATGGGGATGGTAGAGCCAGGTGCCGCCATTTAAGGCCACCCCTCCCGCCTGGTGACCTGGCAGCCCTCCGGAATGGCGGCTCTGCCTTGGGCACAGCGTAAAAAGATAGATAGTGAAGTGAGAAGAAAAGGGGATGTGAGGAAGGTATGGGTAGGGATGAAACAGGTTGTTAAAAACCCACCATCCCAAACTGGAGGTTAGGGGTTAGGGAACATTGTCCCCTCCCCCCTCAGCCCCGATCCAGGATAGTTGGCTGAGGTCAGCATCTACCCTGTGAAAATAGAAGCTGACCAGAGAGAGTTGTGGGAAAGGTTGTAGGGAAGAAACACAGGCTGGCTCAAGGAAGGAGAAGAGGCTAAGCTAGTGCTGGAGGGAACGCTGAGTCCTGTCAGCACGGCAACCATGAAGGCAAATTGCCACGCCCCTTACAGGGTAAAAACCCACCATTGCAAAACAAAGCTCAGGGGGTAGGGAACATTGTCCCCTCCCTCTTCAGCCCCAATCCAGGATAGTTGGCTGAGAAAGTCAGCATCTACTCATGTGAAAATAGAGGCCAACCAGAGAAAGTTGTGGGAGAGGTTGTAGGGGAAGTGAGGAAGTAGGGGAGAAACAGAGGCTGACTGAAGGAAGAAGAGGGTAGCTAAGCTGGACCCAGATGGGGCGCTGAGTCCCAAACTCCACAAAAACTCCAAATTTTTATAGGGGCGATTATGATAAATTACGCAACTTGCTAAATCAGATTAGGTGGGATATAGAATTCAGGGGAAAGAATACTTATGGGACACTTTTAAGACTATATTAAATATAGTCCAGGAGCAGTGTATCCCAATGAAGGCTATTAAAAAGAAATGTAGGCTAGTTGTGATGGAATCAAGATAGCTAGGAAAATTTCCAAAAAGAAAAGTGCATACCAGAGATTACATAGAGAAAGTACTTTTGAGAATTTAAATCATTATAGGTCAACCAGAAATGAGCTAAATAAGATTATTAAGAAGAGCAAAAGGGTGGCAGAAATTAATTTAGCTCAAAATAATAATAAAGATCCAATAAAATTCTTTAGCTATTATAGAAATAATAACAAATCTAACAGTAATAAAATAGGGTCTATTAAATATGAAGGGGTTTTGAAAGAATCTGATGAGGAAATAGTAGAGGTCCTTAATGATCATTTTGCTTCAGTATTTACAGAAGAGAAACCAGTTACATTAATTGATGATAATTCTAGGTCAAGGGAAGTAGTGATAAATTCTATTAATGGAGACAGAGAAGAAATTAAAGGGCTTATAATGGAGTAAAATACTAGTAAGGTATCTGGCCCTGACAACATTCATTCTAGGATACTCAAAGAAGGTGTAGAAAGTATTGCGGTAGCTCTTGAGAAGATATTTATTAGATCACTAGAGTTTGGAGAAATACCTAATGATTGGAAATTGGCAAATGTAGTGCCAATTTTTAAAAAGGGAAGCAAAGAGGACCCAAATAACTTTAGACCGGTAAGCTTAACTTCTATAGTCTGTAAAATTCTTGAGAAGATGGTTAAGAAGGGAATTTCTGATCATCTAGAGAGTAGCAGGTTAATTAATGATGCTCAGCATGGTTTTAGAAAAGGTAGATCGTGTTTAACTAATTTACAGGATTTTATGGATTATGTAACTAAAGAATTATATATATACTTATAGATATACTTAGATTTCAGCAAAACTTTTGATAAGGTTCCACATAGAAGACTAGTTCATAAATTAAAGCTGCATGGGATATGTGGGAAAGTTTTAAATTGGATAACTGAATGGCTAAAAGATAGGAAACAGAGAGTTGTACTGAATGGAGTGAGGTCAGAGTGGAGGGAATGTTATTAGTGGCGTACCTCAAGGATCAGTTTTCGGTCCATTATTATTTATAATCTATGTAAATGATCTTGGGCAAGGTGTAAACAGCAGTGTCAATTTTTGCTGATGACACTAAATTGGCAGCTGTAGTCAAAGAGGTTGAGGGTAGCTTTAAAGTGCAGGGGGACTTAAATAAGTTGTTAGCTTGGGCTCAGAAGTGGCAGATGACTTTTAACCTTAATAAATGCAAAGTTATTAACATGGGGAGAGATAATAGGGAATTTAGCTATGAGATGGATGGGTATTGGCTTAATTCAGTTGAAGATGAGAAGGACTTAGGAGTAGTAGTAGATAGGTCACTGAAATTTTCAAAGCAGTGTATTGAGGCAAAAAATAGTGCAAATAGGGTGTTAGGTTACATTAAAAGGAATGTTAGCTACAAGAGTAAGGAGGTTATCCTTAAACTATACAACTCTTATGTCAGGTCACATTTAGAGTACTGTATACAAGCATGGTCACCACATTTTAGACATGATATAAACTTATTAGAGTCAGTACAAAGGAGGGCAACAAAAATAACACCATCCCTGAAGCACCTTGAATATGAAGATAGATTGAGGGTATTAACATAACATAACATAATTTCACGGATGACAAAAGACACAAGGGCCTATCAAAGGTCATCCGCATCCGTCAAAACCCACCCACAAAAAGCACCATCACCAGGGGAAGACAAAATCAAAGTCCCCCACAATATAATATAACAGATGACAAAAGCCACAAGGGCTCATCATAGGTCATCCGAGTCAAACGGCCTCTTTTTAAGGCACTCAAACTCCCAGGAAAACTACATCCAGAGGATTGCGTCCAGAAACAAGGGTATCACCAATCAAGGCTTGTCAAGAACTAAATCATGCAGCTATAGATATATACAAAACTTAAGAATCATCACAACCTTCCCTCCCCATAAACTCATCCAACCTACTCTTAAATACATTTACATTTAAATTTGGACTACCTACTACCCTCTGCGGCAATTTGTTCCAGAAGTCTAGCACTCTATTGGTGAAAAAATATTTTCTTAAATCCAACCTACACCCTTGCTTTTTAATTTTCAAGTGGTGACCTCTAGTCCGATTTCCATCATCTAACTCAAAAAGCTTGATAACATCTAATTTATCTATCCCAGAAAAAAATTTAAAGAGCTCAATCATATCCCCTCTCACACGCCTCCTTTCGAACGAGAATATATTTAATACCCTCAGTCTATCTATATATTTAAGGTGCCTCAGGAAAGGAATAATCTTTGTTGCCCTCCGTTGCACTGACTCGAGAAGGTTAATATTGTGTCTAAAATGTGGGGACCATGCCTGTATACAGTACTCTAGATGTGGCCTAACATAAGAGTTATAGAGTTTAAGAATAACCTCCTTACTTTTGTAACTGACATTTTTCTTAATGAAACCCAGCACTCTATTTGCCCTATTTCTTGCTTCAATACACTGCTTAGAAAACCTTAATGACTTATCTATTACTACTCCTAGATCTTTCTCATCCTCTACTGAGCTCAGCCAATGCCCATCCATTTCATAGTTAAATTCTCTATTATCTTTCCCATATTAATAACTTTGCACTTATCAAGGTTGAAGTCATTTGCCACTTATGTGCCCAGGATAACAATTTATTTAAATCCCCCTGCACTTTAAAGTCATCATCAATATCTTTAACTACAGCTGCTAATTTGGTATCATCCGCAAAAATTGACACTTTATTATTAACTGCCTCCCCAAGATCGTTTATATAGATGACAAATAATAATGGACCGATAACTGATCCCTGAGGAACCCCACTGATAACATCCCTCCACTCTGACTTTACACCATTTAGCACTACCCTTTGCTTCCTGTCTTTCAGCCACTCAGCTATCCAATTTGAAACACCCGCACATATCCCAATCATTTTTAATTTATGAACTAGTCTCCTAGGTTGTACCTTATCAAATGCTTTACTAAAATCTAGTAATTACATCTACATTCTCTCCCTTATCTACTCGATCTGTTACAAACTCCAGAAAGTCTAGTAAATTAGTCAAACATGATCTACCTCATCTAAACCCATGCTGAGCATCGCTGATTAACCCCTCCCTCTCTACATGTTGGCAAATCTCTTTTTTAACTATTTTCTCAAGAATTTTACAAACTACAGGAGTTAGGCTAACCAGTCTAAAGTTATTTGGATCCTCTTTACTACCCTTCTTGAAAATGGGGACTACATTCACTCTCTTCCAATCATTGGGTATTTCTCCATATTCCAGTGACCTAGTATATAACTTCTCTAGAGCTATTGATATACTTTCTACCCCTTCTTTAAGTATCCTAGAATAAATATTATCAGGGCCAGAGGCCTTGGTAGTATCTAACTCACCTATTAGTCCTTTTATCGTCCTCTAATCCACACTAATGGTAGTAAACACCTTTTCCTGACCTATGAGTACTATACATAAGACTATTTAGTTTCTACTTTGTAAATACTGATGCAAAATGACCATTTAGCACATCAACTATTTCCTCATCAGTTTCTCTCACAACCCCTTCATATTTGATAGGCCCTATTTTAACTCTGCCAGACTTGTTATTAATTTTATAGTAACTAAAGAACTTTCTAGGATCTTAGTTGCTATCCTGAGCTAATTTAATTTCTGACACCCTTTTGTTCTTCTTTATAATCTTATTTAACTCATTCCTAGCCATTCTATAATCACTTAAATTTTGAATATTATTTTCTACCTGTAATTTTTTATATGCCCTTTTCTTCTCTGAAATTTTTCTAGCTATCTCCTGATTCCACCATAATGGTTTCCTACTTTTATTCCTAATGGCCTTCATTGGGATACATTGCTCTTGGACTACATTTATTATATGCTTGAAAGTATCCCACATCCCATAAGCATTTTTACCTCTAAATTCTACATTCCTGTCTACAAAATTTAGCAAGCTTCGGAGTTTTACATAATCTCCCTTATGAAATTTTGGAACTTTTACAGCATTCTCGGTTATTTTACCCTTCTCAATTCCCAAGTTAAAACGAACTATCTGATGGTCACTATTTCCCAATGCTTCTCCAACAGTCAATTCTTGAACTAAATGATCACTGTTAGAAAGTACTAAATCTAATATATTGTCCCCCCTCGTTGGCTCATTAACAAATTGATTCAAAAAATTATCCTCAAAGCATTCTATGAACCTGCCAATTGTTCTATCCCTACCTATCATATTTTCCCAGTCCACAGAGTTTAAGTTGAAGTCCCCAATAATAACTGCATCTGTTTCACATCCCTTACTTATTTCCCTTATCATTAGTTCATCCATATCATCAGTCTTCCCAGGTGGCCTGTAAAAAGCTCCCAAATGCACCATTCTATTTTTACTGAACCTAATATCTATCCAAAGTGACTCAACTCCATCCAGCTTTATTGAAGTATTTAAACTTGAAACAATGTTGTTTTTTATATAGATAATTATTCCTCCACCAATCCTACCTGTCCTTTGACTAATGTACATATTATATCCCTGTAAACCAAATTTACTTATAGTGTCACTAAATTCTATTTCATTAACCCATGATTCAGTAACACATAATATATGTATATCCTCATTGCTAATATAACTAAATAGTTCATCCTTCTTGTTTCTAAGACTACGAGCAATTGTATAGAAACAATTTAACCCCTCTATCCCTGAAGCACCTCTTGAAATCTGAATGACCTCACCTCTATCGCCTTGGAACCTATTTCTGTTATCTGCCAAGTCCATTCTACTTTCAGTACTATAATGTCCTCTCATAATTCCCTGACCACTATTAGTATCTAGTTTCCAGCCCGCAAAGACCTAATAACATGATCATACTCCTCCCACAACACATTTACCCCCCTCCTACTCAAATGCAGTCCATCCATCGCATACATTTCTTTCATTCCAACAAACCTATCCCACACATCCACAAACATGACACCTTCCATCTCACACATCCTCCTCACATAATCATTCAGCCCAATCGCATGAGACATCCATTCTACCCCAACATCCATTCTTGGAAGCACACCTGTCACAACACCTTTCATTCTACTTTCTTTCACCTTTTCAATCAACCTCTTGTACCTCTCACGTAACTCACATGCACCCATTTTCTTCATATCATTCACTCCTACATGTGTAATCACAACCGCATCTCTTGCACAGCCAGACACCGGCTCCTCATACCTATCAGACAGATCTCTCATTCCAGCACCCGGCAAACACACCCTCAAACCATTCAATCTACTTACATTCAACTTCCTATCTAAATATCTAACTCGCGAATCACCCATCACAAGCACTTCAGTCAGACTCCTATTCCTAACCCCCAGAGACCTAACTCCATCCCCACTCCTATTCTCATTCAAACTACCAGTCACTCTACCTACACCCCCACCCCCATCAGTCATATCACTTCCAGTTACTTCCTCTCTTAGGGCACTGAATCTATTAGTCAAGCTAATAGGTTGTGTCCCTTTGACTCACACACCTATTCTCCCCCTGTCTAACCACCTCAACAGAGGCAACCCTATTCTCACAAAGAACAGGAGAAGCCTCCCTAGCTACACGTTTCCTAACCACTCTCCACTGTCTCCCATCCTCACTAGGCCTATTTCTAATTAATCTAAGGGGGCTAACTTCACTATCCCTAGAACTATCATATCCTATCCTAAATATGTTTTCATTTGAAAGAAGGTGTGTGAGGGGAGATATGATTGAGCTTTTTAAAATCTTTTCTGGGATGGATAAATTGGATTTCAGCAAGTTATTTAAGTTAGAAGGTAGTAATAGGACTAGAGGTCAACACTTAAAGATTAAAAAACAGAGGTGCAGACTGGATGTTAGAAAATATTTTTTCACTAACAGAGTGGTGGATTATTGGAATAGTTTGCCACCTGAGACTGTAGACAGCCCAAACTTGAATGTATTCAAGCGCAGATTGGATGATTATATGAGGATGGAAGGTTAACTTCTTACTTTTTGGTATGGGGGTATGTTTCTTGACTCATTCCTGTGGATGCAGTTTCTTTTTATTGTTAATTTTGGGGGACTTTGATTTTGTTTTTGACAGACTCCTATGGAGGCTTTAAATTATATATTGTAGATGCATGGTCGGACATAATCCTATGGATTGTTGAAATTGTATATTGTAGATGCATGATCTGACAAAATCCTATGGATGCATTATGTGGGTGGGATTTGATGGATACGGATGACCTTTGATAGGCCCTTGTGGCTTTTATCATCTGTGAAATTATGTTATGTTATGCTTTTCCTTATCTTTATCAATTACATTGCTGCAAATTTGCCCTGTTTGCTGACAATCTTAAATTATATCTTGCTTTTCCCATTACTAAGGTAATCACTGGTACAGGCTTTATTTAGTCTTTCTCTTCAAGAGGATGTTACTTTGCTTTTTCATAGGAGCAGATCTTGGGGCCTTTCTTTTTCTGTTAATAAATGTGTACATATTCGCTTTAGTAGATCAATTTCTATCGCTATAGGAGAGTACTTCATTGGTGATTACCCTAGTCCTTTACAGGCATCTGTGAAAGATTTGAGAGTCCTTGTCGATTCTTCACTAAAATTTCACCTACATGTGAATGCAACTTTCTGTAAGGCACAATTTGTATGTCAGCTAAGTTCATGGTCCAAGTGTTCATCACTCATATTTGACCTATTATTGATTTTGGCTGGGTAATGTGGAATACTGACTATGTTGGCGACTTGCACTTGTTGGAGTCTATACAAAGGCGATGGACAAAAATGATTTGGGGATTTTATGATCTTTATGCTGATAGATTATCTAATTTGGCCCTGTTCTCCATCAGTGGCAGGAGATAGAACGGGCATGTAGAAGTAAGCATGTGTATATAATGGGCGATTTTAATTACAGAAATATAGACTGGGAAGCTCTTGTGGGTGATCAGGAGGCTGAGGAATTTTTTAATGTTGTCCTAGATAATTTTCTGAGGCAGATTATTAACGAACCCACTAGAGGTAATAATATACTGGATTTAGTTCTGACAAATAGGGAAGAAGTTATTAAGGATACTGAGATTGGCGGAAATTTGGGTAATAGTGACCATTGTGAAATTAGATTCAAGATGAAATGGAATGGTATTGATAGTAGCATGAACAATGTTAAAATTCCTGACTTTAGAAGAGCAAATTATAATGGGCTAAGGACTTACCTGGAGGCAGTTGTATAGAAACCAGGCAATGAAATCAAATCAGGAATAGATTCAATGATATCAGTTAGTGGAGACAATAATCACCAGGAGGAAGAGATTACAATTGAAGAGGAGTATGAAAGAATAATTGAGCAATTAATTACAGGTCACATGATTAACATTCCATATAAGGAGATTAGGACTAAAAATAATGACCCAAAATAGATGACAGATAAAATTAAACATTATATTGGCATTAAAAAGGGCATTTATAGGAAAATAAAAAATGGAGAGAATCACTTAAGGCAGAGATATAATAAACTAGCAAGAGATTTTAAAAATTTAATAGAGTAGCAAGGAGAAATTATGAAATTAAAGTGGCAAATAGGGCAAAGGAAGATCCTAAAAGTTTTTATCAATTATACAAAACTAAGGTTAGAGATAAAATAGGCCCACTTATAGATTCCAATGGAGAATTAGTGAGTGATAGGGACTCAATGGCTGGAATGCTAAATGACATTTTTCTCTCAGTATTTACACAGGAGGATACTCTAAATATACCCGAGGTGTCAATGATCTTTCGGGGTAATGATGAAGAGAAATTAAAGGATATCTTGATCACAAAGGAGATAGTGACAAAGGAAATTGATAAAATCAAAAGTAGTAAAGCACCCGGTCCTGATGAGGTCTTTCCTAGAATTTTGAAAGAATGTAAGGATGTGTTAAGTGAGCCCATAGCATGCATCTTTAGAAAATAATTGGAGAGTGGCATTGTGCCAGTGGCATGGAAGAAAGCCAATGTGATACCTATATTTAAGAAAGGGGATAAAACAAATATGTCTAATTACAGACCAGTAAGTTTGACATCAGCGGTAGGGAAAATGATGGAATCTATTATAGCAAGGAATATTAGAGATCACTTGGATAAGCATAAGTTGATAAAAGAATCACAGTATGGCTTTAGTAAGGGTAAATCCTGTCTGACTAATTTGCTGTCTTTTTATAGTATGGTGTATGAAGCAGCAGATAATGATGAAAACTATGATATTTTATACTTGGACTTTAGTAAGGCTTTTGATCGAGTGCCACACTTAGGGCTTCTGAACAAAGTTAAAGCACACGGGATTGATGGCAGTATATTTAGGTGGATTCAGTCATGGTTTGGTGACAGACAGCAAAGAGTTAGTATAGATGGAGTTAAATCTGAGTGGGGGGTGTTAGCAGTGGAGTTCCGCAAGGATCTGTTTTGGGTCCATTGCTATTCTTAATTATATTAATGATCTTGACATAGGTATAAGTAGTGACCTGAGTAAATTTGCTTATGATACTAAGCTAGGTAGGGCCATTAGGGATGATTCTGATGCTGTTGTAATGCAGGAGGAATTGACCATTCTGTCCAATTGGGCCGAGAAATGGCAAATGAAGTTTAACATAGACAAATGTAGTGTACTTAGTATAGGTAGAAATAATCCATTGAATAGTTATAAATTAAATGGGAGAATTTTAGGGAGGACCGATTGTGAGAGGGACTTGGGTATTTTGGTAAGTTCAGACCTTCGTCCTAGAAAGCAATGCCTAAATGCTAAGAATAAAGCTAATAGGATATTGGGATTCATTAGGAGGAGTGTAAGCAATAAGAGTGCTGAAGTCATTCTAAAACTGTATCTGGCGCTAGTTAGGCCTCATCTAGACTATGCAGTACAATTTTGGTCACCATATTATAGGAAAGATATTGATTTGCTTGAGTCTGTGCAGAGAAGGATGACAAAGATGATTGGTGGGCTAAGGAACTTACCCTATGGTGAAAGGCTCAGAAAACTAAATCTACATACATTGGAAAGGAGAAGAGTCAGAGGGGAATTGATTGAAGTCTTCAAATGGGTAAAAGGATATAATAAAGAGGATCTGGGTAAGGTTTTTATACTTAGTGAACATGACAGGACACATAGCAATGGGTTTAAGCTTGATAAGTATAGGTTTAGGAAGGAGATTGGGAGGAATTGGTTTACAAATCGTGTGATAGATGAATGGAATAGGCTCACTAGACATGTGATAGAAGCCTCCTCTCTGGGTTGTTTTAAGAATAGATTAGATAAATATATGGAAGAAGCTGCTAGATGGGACTGACTCTTTTTTATGTACATATGTATATATTTTTCTAAGGAGTGGGGAGATTATATTTTGTGGTTGCATGAATGGACATAATCCTCTGGATGCATTTTATGTATATTGTAGATTAGATCTGACGAACTCCTGTTAAGGGTGACAATGTTGATGACTTTTCTCTGGTAAGAAATCTTTTGTGTGTTGACTGGAACAGGAGCTGCCAAGTGTAGGCCATGAATGGTCTTTTGCAGTCTCCTTCTTTTCTTATGTTCTTATTGTTAAATTGTATATTGTAGATGCATGATCTGACAAAATCCTATGGATGCATTATGTGGGTGGGATTTGATGGATGCGGATGACCTTTGATAGGCCCTTGTGGCTTTAGTCATCCCTGAAATTATGTTATATCACAGCAAAAGGATCCTTCTACCCTACTCAAATACGGATGCTTGCACTTGTTTTTTCTCTATACATGATGTCAATCTCTGGAATTCTCTCCCGGATGATTTTGTCAGTGCAAGTTCGGTTGATGTTTTTAAGCAGAAGTTGGAACTGTTTCTTAGTCCCCTACTTTATGAGTTTGTTTTGTTCATTTTTCCTTGTGGTTCTGTTCTGCTCCTGTAATTAGCCAACCTTTTTGCTTGCCTTAAGTCATATTCCTGCTCTACTGGTTGAAAGATGCAGCAGTGACTGATGAGGGCTTGAAGACCCTCATCAAGGTAAAGGTTATCTTTAAACTCTACAACTCGTATGCCAGGCCACATTTAGAGTACCGTATACAAGCATGGTCACTACATTTTAGACACGACATCATAACATATAACGGTAAATATGTAGATTAGCGGCCCCGCCGGAAAAAAAATTTGTGTGTAAATATTATCGTTGACTCGTGTCGGAATATTCATGCGCGTTTGAGTCCTTTTTGAATTATTATTCTATAAAACATTAGGATTATATACTGGAGGGCTGTGCCCCCCAGACCCCCCCAATTTAATGAAACTCAGGATCATCGTAGTGTAGTCCCCCCATTGTGTTTACCCCCACACGAGCCATCAACTTAAATGTACTCCAAAAATGTGAAACATTTTGGAACGCGGACGAAATAGTACGTCCCATCGTTCGCGCCGATAATCTACATATTTACCAAATATAAGAACATAAGAAAAGAAGGAGACTGCAAAAGACCATTCATGGCCTACACTTGGCAGCTCCTGTACTCCAAAAATATGTAAATTAAGCGACTCGGCCGAAAAAGTTTTTGGGTAAATATTTTCGCTCCCCCCTACCGGAATATTCCTGCGCGTTTGAGTCATCTGACATCAGCCCCCACCCCCATTATAATTCGCAAAACGATTAAAGGCGCTAACATGATTTGGTTAAATCATTCACCTCTGTAGACATTAGCACATTAGTCTATAAACAATTAGGATTATATACTGGGGGCTGTGCCCCCCAGACCCCCCAATTTAATGAAACTCAGGATCATCGTAGTGTGGTCACCCCATTGTGTTTACCCCCACACGAGCCGTCCTCTTAAATGTACTCCAAAAACGTGAATCATTTTGGAACACGGACGAAATAGTACGTCCCATCGTTCGAGTCGCTAATCTACATATTTACCGTTTTCAAATTCAGATTAGATTATTATAGGGGGTGGGGATAATTCTGGACTCATTCCTGTGGATGCATTTTTTTTATTATTGTATATTATGATTGATTTTGATTTTGACGAATCTTGAGGATGATGCTTTTTGTTTTTGACAGATTCCTGTGGATGGTTCAAATTGTATATTGTAGACGCATGAACTGACACAATCCTATGGATTGTTTAAATTGTATATTGTAGATGCATGATCTGACACAATCCTATGGTTGAATTTGGGGTAAACCTAAAGATCCGCGGCACGCGCTCGCCTGCGATGTGTCTCGGTCCTGGAACGCAACATAATTCGTCCATGTTCCAATAGGTTTCACCTTTTTTGACTAAATTCGAGGGGAGGCTGCTAGCGGGTGGGGGGGCGCAATGCAATGACCCTGAGTTTCAATCAATTGGGGGGCTGGGGGCACATCCCCCCCCGTATATAATCGTAATTGTTTAGGGATTAGCGGCCCGGCCGGAAAAAAAATTTGTGTGTAAATATTATCGTTCACTCGTGTCGGAATATTCATGCACGTTTGAGTCCTTTTCGAATTATTATTCTATAAACAATTAGGATTATATACTGGGGGGCTGTGCCCCCTAGACCCCCCCCCAATTTAATGAAACTCAGGATCATCCTAGTGTAGTCACCCCATTGTGTTTACCCCCACACGAGCCGTTAACTTAAATGTACTCCAAAAACGTGAAACATTTTGGAACACGGATGAAATAGTACGTCCCATCGTTTGCGCCGATAATCTACATATTTACCATTGTTTATAGAATACTCACGTTTGTTTTGTTTTTTTAACAAATCGTTTCTGCGACTTGTGGGGGAGCAAAATCGCGTGTGCGATTCGTGTGGGAGAGCTGACGTGGGGGAAGGCTGACGTCATAACTGAATAAATAATGAATGTGCCCCCCCCCCCACTTAAGATCACTTTATAATTATTTTTTCATATATTTATTTTTCATTTTTATACGAGAACTTCAGTTTCAACATGGATTCTTCGTGTACAACTCGCCCTAAACCTGTTCTACAACTTTCCGGTGAATTTGGTGATCGATAAAAATTAATAACATTGGTATTTGGCCGATCATAAATTAATTAAAGTATATAAAAGCATTTTCCACAATAAATTAAGTAAAAGGCATTTTCCATTTGGTTTATTTCTGGGATTTTTTTACATGAAAAATGGCGCCTTGTAGATTTGAACTAGGATTTAAACGCGCATTTATTTATTGGTTTTTGGTAAACCAAAATACATTGGAAGTGATTTGCCACAATAAAGTATATAAAAAGCATTTTCCACTATAAATTAAGTAAAAAGCATTTTCCACTGGGTTTATTTCTGGGATTTTTTTAAATGAAAAATGGCGCCTTGTAGATTTGAAATAGAATTTAAATGCGTTTGAACGAAACATTAAAAGCAACTTGGTTCCAATAGATTTCAGCTGAAAAACATACACTTTGGCGGGCGGGCCGCGGATCTTCAGGTTTACCGAATTTTGTGGGTGGGTTTGGACAGATTGATTGATTTAATCTGTTTTATAGGTGCTGAAACCCTATAAGGATTATTGACACCGTGAAATTACAGTCAAGATAGTCACCATCACCTCTTCAGTCTAGGGACTCCACTCCTAGACACTCAAGAATAAAGAGAAAGGTGGAGTCTGTTAGTATGAGAAGATAAGCTAAACTAGACGGTGCCAACAGTTACACAATTGTGTATACAAATACTCATATCTATATATGTACATAAATGGATATACAACCTGAAAAAAAATAAAATAAAAAAAAAATAATAATAACAAAAAAAAAAAATAAAATAAAAAAAAAATAAATAAATAAAATCAAATAAATTAAATGTGTCTATATAATGATGTATCTCTTAGAAACTTTAGTACTAGTTCAAATGGGACTGAGGAATTTAGGACAGTAGCATATGAAAATCTTAAGTTGTTTTCCAAGCAGAAATTTAATAAGGGTTTACGACTTAAAGCATATTCAGGGCATTGAGTTATAGCATGTTCTGGGGTAAGTTGTGTATTGCATTTTCCACAAAAGTGGAAAAGTGATGGATCAAAGAAGTAGCCATGGGATAGTCTACTGCAACCTAATCTTAGTCTAGTTAGTACGATACTGTCACGACGTGACATTCTATAAGGTCTGTTATTGTTTAAATTAGGAATTATTTGCGGGAGAATGCCAATATTTTGCCAGAGGTTGAAGACTGAGGGCTGCAGCATGCCTATCATTTCTGATACTGAGAACCCCAGGTGTGTCGTATTAGCATTGTGTATTGCTGCTTTAGCTGCTGTGTCAACCACTTCATTATCTTTTATACCTGCATGACTAGGAACCCATAAAAAAACAGCTTCCAGGTTGATTTTATGTATATAGTTAATTATACGGTGGGTTAAGTAGTGACTTTTTTGTTCTTTCACAGCTAGCAAACCTGATAGGGAGTCTGAAACTATGAGTAGTTTACAGTTGTCTAGTTTTTGATTTATGTACTTGAGTGAACTCAATATTGCATATAACTCAGCAGTAAATATAGAGCAGTGATGGGGCAGTTTGAAGGTCTTTATGGTTTCCCTCCAGATAAAAGCACATGCTACTCCTTCATTACTTTTGGAACCATCTGTGAAAGTTACATTAAAACCTGAGGATTTATATAACTCAATTAATTCTAAGGACAATGTTTGGTAAATACATGAAGGAGTGTTGTTCTTAGGGTATGCAGTTAATGAGAGGTTAAAGTGAACTTTAGTTAGTGTTATATAGCAGTTAGATATTTTTATGGTGTTTAAATCAATGGGGTCATATCCTAAGTTCATTATATATTTTTTAATCCAACCACAAAAAGGTTTTGGATGAGGCCGAAGGTCATAGAAATTATACCAAAAGAATTGTAAAATACATATACGTGTGGGGTGATTTGCAATACTGAGTACTTTAATACCATATCTTAGCCCTAGCAATATCCTACGAAATTTAAGAGGCATTATATTAGCTTCTGCCTCTAAAAAATCAACTCTGGTACAATTTAATGCACCTATAGCTAGTCTAATACACTTAAATTGTATTCTATCAAGTTTTAATAGGTTGCTTTCTGATGATGTATGGTATAGGAAAGAGCCATAGTCTATTTTACTTCTAACAAGGGATTTATATATATGTAATAGATGCATTCTATTTGATCCCCAGTTTGTATTTGCAAGATATTTTAGGAGCAAAATGCTAGATATACATTTCTCTATTAATGACGTAATATGAGCTGTCCAAGTTAGTCCCTGATCTAATACCATGCCCAAGTATTTATGAGTTTGCATGTAATTAATAGGGTAATTTAATATTATCAGTTCTGGCAAGTTATGTTTCCTAGGGCGTTTTGTAAAAATTATACACTTAGTTTTAGTAGGAGAAAAGGTGGTGCCCCATTTTTGTGACCAGTCAGATATAGAATCCATGATTTTTTGCATCTGGTTATGCATTTGATCCAAGTTTTCACCAGATAGCCACACTGCAATATCATCAGCATACAAGGCATGGTTTATGTCTAAATTTTTGAATAAATCATTTAACATGATTGAAAATAGGAGTGGACTTATAACGCTGCCCTGTGGTAAGCCGATTTGTACAGCAAATTTTTCTGAAGCGAGATTAGCTATAGAAACTCTTATAATTCTAGAGGAAATGAAATTTTTAATAAAGTTGGGGAGGTGGCCACGTAAACCCATCTTGTATAGTTTTTTATAAAGACCATGGTGCCAAATGGTATCATATGCTTTTTCAATGTCCAGAAAGATTGCCATTACATATTTATTGCAGAGGAACGCTTCCCTTATGTCACATTCTAAGCGTACCAAACTATCCATAGTTGAGAAGTGCTTTCTGAATCCACTTTGGTAGTATGATAAGTACTTTTTTTCATTAAGGTATTTCTGTAATCTAATGGTCAATATTCTCTCTAATGTCTTGCATAAGCAGCTTGTCAAGGCTATAGGGCGGTAAGAAGATGGTTCCTGACTTGGTTTCCCTGGCTTTAAAATAGGGATGAGTAAACTCTCTTTCCATGTATCTGGATAGGTATTATTTAGAAATAGGTGATTGTAGAAATTTAAGAGATTATGTTTATTTAGGTTACTAAGATTTGCTAGGAAGGGATATATTATGTCATCCATGCCAGGAGAGCTTGGTTTGTTTTGGGGAATAGCTTTTTCTAATTCATATAATGTAATTGGGCAGTTATATTCCTCATTGTTAGATATCCCAAATGAAATTTCATTAAATTCAGCCTCCACCATAGTGTATACAAAGGGTTCTATGTAGGAGTGAATACTGCTAATAGTAGCAAAGTGGCCGGCTAATATTTGGGCAGTCACAAATGGGTCAGAAGTAAAGTTACTGCCAGATTTTAATGTGACGAGTGGATGGGGTTTATGTCCTTTTGTAAGTCTCCCTATCTTATCCCAAACTTCTGCTGTATGAGTGTTATGATTAATAGTTTGTACGAACCTTGTCCAAGAGAGACGTTTCGATAATCTAATTACCCTTCTGGCTAAGGCTTTAGCTTTATGATATAACAGTAAAGACTCTGGATTCATGTACTTCTTAAATAGTTTATAGGCTTTTTTTTTAACTTTTATTGCATAGGCACAACTATCATTCCACCAGGGATTGTTATATTTAGGGAATATTCTTCTGTATGACTTTGGTATGGTTTTGGCTGCACATTTGGTGATAGCAGAGGTTACTAGAAGGCAAGCATCATTTGCATTAAGTGAAATATTGACTTTTGGAATTTGTAGCTCTTGATGAAATTTTTTTAAATTACCTTTATATAGCCATTTGGGCCTGGTATTATACTTCATTTCATACATCGTTTCCATAATTATGGGGAAGTGGTCACTATCATAAAGATCTGGTAGTACTTTCCACTCTAAGTTTAGTTTTAAAGAATGGGAGCATAGAGATATATCTATATGAGAAAAGTGTCCTCTAAATTCATTGCAATAGGTTGGGGCCTTTGAGTTTAGGATGTATAAATTTGCTTCTTCAATAAAATCTGTTATTTTATTTCCTCTAGGACAGCATTCTGATGAGCCCCACAGGTAGTGATGTCCATTCAAATCTCCAGATATTAATACTGGTGGAGGAAGTTGGTTATAAAGATTCATTAAGTCTTGTGTAGTTAAAGGAAATCTTGGAGGTATATAGATTGAACAAATTGTGAATTTTAAAGATGGTAAATTAATTCTAGCTGCTATAGCTTCCAGATCAGAGGTGATATTTAAAGTTACAAATGGTACCCAGGAGGCTATGGCAAGTAGAACTCCTCCTCCATTACGGCTTCTATCTTTTCTTAAGATGGAATATCCTTTTAAAGAAATGTTTTGCTCTATTCCTAACCTTGTTTCTTGTAGCATTACAATTGATGGGGAATATTCATTTAAGATCATCTGCAAGAATGGTAACCTAGTTGTATAACTGCGTATATTCCACTGACATATTCTAAAGTTCATTATCTATATATAATTTAAACTATTAATCACCAAATAATATTCTGTAACCATCCCTTGAATCAATTTTTTTTGTAAAGCCCATTTTATTAAACACTATAGCCATTTTGTTAACTGCCTGTTTAGGGGCAATGTTTGCTTCCATGATTTTCTTATATTCTTTAAGGATAGACCATAGGTATTCATTTGAGACATCTACATTATCAACATTTTGAGAGTTTTGTTTATCTTCATTATTAATACTTTTTGCAGGTAGAGATTGTGGTCTAGTAATGGGTAGGTCGCATTGTGTTTCTTTTGTAGCTTTTTCAGTTATAGTTTTTTTCTTGTTATTTGTATATATGTCACTTGCATTTATAGGATGATTTTTGAAATATACCTGTCGAGCTTCCAAGAAGGATAATTTTTTATCAATTTTTAAATGAATAATTTCTTTCTCCCTGATCCACACAGGACATTCCTTAGAATTTCCTAAATGGTTGGGAGAAGAACAGTGAATACATTTAGGAGCCTCCCTTGGAGCGATACAATCCTGAGAATTATGTTGCTCATTACAATAAAGACATCTAGATTTATTTGTACAGGTCCTACTTCCATGTCCAAAATGCCAGCAATTAAAGCACATCAAGGGATTAGGGTAGTGGTTATCAATACTGAACGTAAGGTATCCATAATATAATTTAGAAGGCAAGACATTTCCAGCAAAAGTTAATACTAACAAGGGGGTAGGGATTCGGGAAGGGCCTTTATTGAGGCGTCTAATTTTCATAACGGACTCATTTTGAATTTTTAATTCATTAAGTAATAATTCTTCCTCAAAGTATAGTAGATCAGGTGCATATATGATACCTTGAATAGTGTTTAAATTTTGTGCAACTGAGCATTCTACATCATATTGTCCATTGATAATGGTTTTTGTATTTAAAAGGGCTGTTGTCTGATCTGAGGATTTTGTATGTATTAAGAGGGATCCTGTTCTGCAATATTTAACCTCGATGACAGGGCCATGACAAATGGATTCAACAACTGTTTTAATTGTTAATGGACTTAATTTTGTCAAATTAACTGTTGGAGAACTTAAATATACCCAAGAAACAAATTTGGGATCAATATTCAATTTGGGGTCATTTTTGTTTATGGAAGTCACATTTATACTACCTGTATCATTGATCTTACTTTGTGATGTTACAGGAGCTTTATTACTGTGCGTTGAACTATGATATATAGCAGGGTAATTCGGGTACTTGTTCGATTTCTCTGAACCAGAAGTTGATGGCTGTGAAGAGAAACGAGAGACAGCTTGGTCAGTCTCTTTGATCACTTTGTGTAGTTGTTTTAGAGTAGGATCAACGTTAGGGGATTCGAGATCAGTATTAGAATTAGGTCGTTTTAGTTTAACTCGAGATTTGTCCTTTTGAGACATCTCGAGAGAAGAACGCCCCCGTGCCCTAGGGCACGGGCGACTTTCGTTAAAGAAAAGGTCTTAGGTTATTAAGGCAGTAGATATAAGGAGATAACCTAGCTTAAGCAAAATTCTCACTAAGGTACCTAACGATTAATCACTTATATCAAGCAAGATTTGGAAAGTGTGGAGCAATACAACCTTTCGGGAGAAAGTCTACAGAGGGCGGGTTTGGACAGATGCGGATAATCTTTGATAGGCCCTTGTGGTGTTTTTTCTTCCCTGAAATGGACTTAACACTGAATCAAGATAAAGGTAGCAGACGAACTTACGCTATTCATTCGGGCAGTTTTTCAAAATTAATAATAATATTATAAGTGTTCCGAATACCAGTAATAGTGGGGGGGGGTGAATCCCTTTGTAAATACCGTTTAACAGTGTAACTTCAGTGCTTATTTATTTTAAAAATATAAATAGTCCTAGTTAAGAATGCAATACCCGGTGTTAATAATAATATACATTTTTGTAATCTTTTACATTAACGACTCGGTTACTGGAAGCCGGTTTCGAGCTGTACTATGGTTTACAATATAAGGGGGCTTCGCCCCGCATACCCCCCGCTTGCTTCGCTCGCCCTCAGGAACAAGTAAATAAACGAGAGATTTGGGATCAAAGGACAAATCATTATGGGATACATATACAGACGTAGGTTGCGCTAAGGCCTTTGCAACAGCATAACAGTAATAGAATCCTGAGTCGCTAACGTAAAAGATTACCTTAAATTTGTTGGACCAAATTTAGTACATGAAATCCGTGTTAGGAGTAATTAAAGTTAATTTCATAATCCTAAGCTCATTTTAGAAAAAAATTGCTTCGTGTGGGAGCAAAATGAGGGTTTTCTTCGCGGACCGCGGTGAGGAACTGCAGCTCCTACATGAGGCCGCTCAATTAAATCTTAAACGCTGGGCTTAAATAAAAAATCTCAGGATTGCTGAACCTTCTAAAATTTATGTTTTGCAGTCAAGAATAACAAAAAAATGAAATAAGAAAGTAAATATAAAGTTGTGGTGCGAACACATAAAGAGCTGCATGCATAAAAATAGAATAATACAGAACCCTAAGGAGCGCTTGAGCATTGAAATTTATTTTGCAGTCATAATAAATTAATGTAAGTAGAGTGTATAAATTTAATATTATTTGAACTCATATCGAATGTATGAAAATTAATTCCAATTGCAATCCGTCAAATACCGCCGTGTGAGCGGGCCGTTTATGTAGAAGGAAAATTGGAAGATGTGTGGGGGATAAGTCATTAAGGTTTTCTAAGCAGTGTATTGAAGCAAGAAATAGGGCAAATAGAGTGCTGGGTTTTATTAAGAAAAATGTCAGTTACAAAAGTAAGGAGGTTATTCTTAAACTCTATAACTCTTATGTTAGGCCACATCTAGAGTACTGTATACAGGCATGGTCCCCACATTTTAGACACGATATTAACCTTCTTGAGTCAGTGCAACGGAGGGCAACAAAGATTATTCCTTCCCTGAGGCACCTTGAATATATAGATAGACTGAGGGTATTAAATATGTTCTCGTTCGAAAGGAGGTGTGTGAGAGGGGATATGATTGAGCTCTTTAAATTTTTTTCCGGGATAGATAAATTGGATGTTAGCAAGTTTTTTGATTTAGATGATGGAAATCGGACTAGAGGTCACCACTTGAAAATTAAAAAGCAAGGGTGTAGGTTGGATTTAAGAAAATATTTTTTCACCAATAGAGTGGTAGACTTCTGTAATAAATTGCCACAGAGGGTAGTAGGTAGTCCAAATCTAAATGTATTTAAGAGTAGGTTGGATGAGTTTATGGGGAGGGAAGGTTGTGATGGTTCCTAAGTTTTGTATATATTAATATTGTTTGTATATATCTATAGCTGCATGATTTAGTTTTTGACGAGCCTTGATTGGTGATACCCTTGTTTGTGGAGGCAATCTTCTGGATGTAGTTTTCCTGGGAGTTTGGGTACCTTAAAATAGGTCGGCCGTTGACTCGGATGGCCTATGATGAGCCCCTGTGGCTTTTGTCATCTGTTATATTATATTGTGGGGGACTTTGATTTTGTCTTTTCCTGGTGATGGTGCTTTTTGTGGGTGAGTTTTGACGGAGGCGGATGACCTTTGATAGGTCCTTGTGGCTTTTGTCATCCGTGTAATTATGTTATGTGTGTGATTGTCTTGGGGTTGTCAGCTGTGGTTGATTATGCCGTAGAATTCTATCTGACTCCAATTGAAAGTTCAAGATGCCCGCTGTTTATCACTTATACGACGGCTATCTATCGGTAATCGACTTATTACTTGGTGGAGGTAAAGAAATTAGAAAAATTGCCGTTTTGGCGGTTTATTCTTGGTTTTATGACTGCCTTTTGTTATCGGGCAAGTGGAATCGCGGAGATACTGGTTTGCAGTATGCTCACGTCCTTGTATCTGGCTATCGGTGTTAACAGCCTAAATGTCCTTGTATTCTCTCTCTGCCTGAGTCTTTTACAAGCCCTTTTATCCTAACAAAAGATTAGGGGTGGGGCTCCGTTTCTCCACTCAGAGAGCTGAGCGAAGCCTATTTGCCCAAAGGGTATCAAAGGTAACCACTTGAACAAATACGAGGATCGCGCACAAACAAACATACGCGCGTGGGAATATTTATCAGCAGATGGGAGACTACAAGGCAAGCTAAACAAATACAGGCTGTGACCAGAGAAATTTCACAGAGATTTGCAACAAGCGATTCCCTACAATAAAGATAAATCTATGGGAAATATGTAGGCACAACAGATACAAAGAGCTGTCAGAAACTCCGCCTAATGGGTTGTAAATAACGAACAAATAAGATCACTGGGTCATCCCCACGGACAAGTCAAGGTCACGCCCTTTGGAGACGACACACATATAGAGAGAGACAGACTTTCATTATTCATTTACTCAAATCGTTCATAATTCCATAGTCAATTTATTCCCTTAGTAGCGTTACTGAATACCGTTTACTCGCCTAAGTCCTGCCGGGTTTAGACTCGATACCTCACGTAAAACATAAAGCCTACACATTGACCGCAAAGAACTCGAGACGTTTCCGCTTGCCCCTTTTAGTAATCCAATTTAAGAACAAAAATATATTTTCTTTGCCGCGTCCTTTCGAAGTCCATTACTTACCCCGATTACTGTAAGCCCAGACTAACGCATAAACCTCGTGAGAAGTTATAAGGAGTCAGAACCTTTTCAACAGAGGCATAAAGTAAGTCCGCTGCTTAAAGTCATCGTTGCCCGTCAAGCGCAATAACAACGAGGACCCTTCAATACATTCCCTTATAATTACCGACCACGCACCTACAAACCGGTAACCTATACCACCCATAAACTGATAACTTCAACCCCCCATAAGATGTCCCTTTAGTGTTTCCCATTCTGTCAGTATGCCCATCCTGTTGGAGATCTTCTCCAAACATATTTACTGGCATGTGGCTTTTGCAAAAAGAATCTCTAGACCTCATTTTATTGAAACGTGTTTCCTCCCTATGCCCAATCTATGACTATATCGATGGATCAAATTCAACCCTTAGTGGATAGGGTATGAATGTACTCAGAAAAATCTCCGTAGCTGACTTTGCCTAGGATCGCTTATTTTAATTGCTGAACTATCGACTATTCTTTTAGATTTTCGCCTTATACAAATTATATAGTTTACTGATTCTAAACGTGTCTTAAAATCCCTTCATTCTTTTAGCTCTCACCCCACCTTGGCGATCTAGTTCCATATGCATCTTTACCGTACAGGACTTTCTTCACAGTCCTTGAGGAATATGCGTGGAGCATTTGGCAAAATGAGTGTGATGGCTGTACGCGCTTCAATTAGTGGATGACCAAGCAGTCGGTCGGCTCGTGGTAATCGAAACCAGAAAATCACGGCCCTTCGAGGATACTCTGTGCCACTTTCCAATCGGACGTTCCCGGGTGACCCCCAGACACATAATATCGGGCAAAGATTCACTGTCCCCTTCTTGTGGGGCATGAATATATATCCCACCTGTTTATTTATTGTCCCGCCCTCGTGCTTTTCTAACCTTCTTAAACACTACTTTGTTTCCGTTGTTTAATAGGTTCTTTCTGAGCATCCGCAGTTCTAGACTTCTGATCAAAGTCGGGTTACCTTGTCCTTTTATAGAGTTCCTTTACTGATTTCACAGATTTAGTTTACATGGAAGCGTGGCAGTTGCTTATCATCCGTCCGCGATTAACCAGAAGTTTACAAATTAACGAGGTATTTTATATTTTTTACTTTCATTTTTCACAATTTATTACATTTTCTTAAAAATTACCCAACGAGAAAATCCGTGGGATTTGGGCAGCATGACAATTCTACTGGGAGTAGACTTCAAACTGCTTTGAGGGTGAGGATGCCGATGGTCTCACGACCAGCAAACTTTTACAGGGGATACCTTAAAGACCCGGGACTATCACGGAACTCAAGGAAGCCATCAGGGAGGAGATCAGAGCCATTCGTCGGTCGGTTTGTAAGGACGTCATGGACAACTTTGTGATGCGCTCAAGAAATGCACAGAGCTAAATGGAGGTCATCTCGATCACGTGCTCTAGAATAAAGAAGAAAAGTCCAAAGACTCATGTTTTGATATGATGTTTTTAAACACAATAAACTAATTATCACCAAAGTTTCATTCGATCCTTGCAGAAAATTAAGAAATGAGGCCTATCGAAAGTTGGGGCCCGTTTTGAGGGAGTGACCCTGTAATAGTGCAGAGGGAGAGTTAACATTGAAGACACGCTTGTTTCTAGAGTCGAGAGTGAGTTTGCGAAGGTGGACTATGCTTGTGGGAAATACGAAGAATAGACGTTGTGGAAAGTGGGGGTGGGCATTTACGGTGTTAGGAGTGGGACGAGGTGACTGGGTGCGTCACAGAGGGCCACTCGATTTTTTTTTTAACGAGACTGTGGGCCACTGACCGCGGTATATGTACCAAAAGTGACTTGGTCCAGGGAGGGCTCGTGCGCCCACCGCAGCAAGCACTTTCCCCCACAAAACGATGCTTTGGTTCAGGGGTTTTAGGCTAACTACATGGTGGATGGACCGCTCTCCTCCTTAAAGGACGACTCGATGGGTTTTCAGAGGGAACTGCACCACATGGAGCACTGAACACCGCACGTTCTCCTCCCAAAACAGTGCTATGGTTCGTGTGTGGGGGGAAGAGGAGGGGGAGGTGCGATGTGTATTACAATAGTACAACAGCGTTCAATGTTATGGGTGCGGAGTGGGGGCTCATGCAATACGGGAGGGTTTCAATTCGTGTTATGCTCCACATTAAGCTTACAAAAGCGGTGATGCGTCTCTGCCGGGAGACACGGCCTGAACGAAACATCGGGAAGACTGTCAATGTGAGTGCCCGATGAACCATGCCAAAACCTAGCAACTTGGTTGTCGGGAAAGGTACGAGTCCGTTCTCAGCTAGCCTAAGAAAGGGAGGTGGGGGTAGGACTAGGATTCGCCGAGGAATATTGGGCAGTGTTTGGATAGTGGTCGATACTCCCACATAGGGGATATTAAAAAAAGGACCCACCCGTAAGGCGCTTCACCCAGGCTAACTGGTTATCCCCATCAGAAACAGGAAGTTCGTACCATGGGGTAATGCAGCCGCGCCCACTGGTGTGAAATCGAGTTGACCACAAACCCTCATACTAACCAATGAGGACTAAATAAAAAAAAAAAGGTAAAGGAAAACGAGGAGGGGTAGAGGGTATGATTCAAGCTAGGTTGAGCAGACAAGCCTACAAACCCGCCTCGCCGCGCACAAGCTCAGGAAAGACCAGGGACAAGGAAAGTAAGACACATGCGTCATCGAACCCCTATCATAAAAAAAAACAAGACATGATCAAAGCTCCCTTGGGTACACCAGGACAAGAATGGCGAGGGACGAGACTGGGGCGCGTGATAACATACAATCGCTGATAAGTCAAATGTGATGAACCGACGATATATACTAGACTGCATCTGTTCCTTCAGTATGGTTGATTGGCCACAAACGACTACCTCAGCTGTGAAGAATGTAGCACTACTACCTTATCCCTGAGGTGTAGATCGTTGAAGATGAAAATTAAGGGTGAACATTTCACACTACATTCTAGAAGTGGTTTTCAACCTTTTTATGATAGTGGCACCCTAATTGCTATCTGAAGCTTACGTATAAATACTTAAATAGGTGAAAAACACTTCAAAATTAACCCAATTTAATCGAAAAAGTTAGTTTGCTGGTTTCACTCCTATCAAGCCGTTGCTTCTCAGACGGACGCCAGCCAGGCGGCACGGCGGTAATTCCCCTTAATAAATAGTGTCAGTTTGAGATTCAAACTGCCGACCGTGATTGGGTGGCAAGCGCGCTAACTAACTAACCACTATACTAGACGGTAGTCTATTTAAAATTCGAAAATTAAATCTTGCCTTTATAAGTTTAATAGGAAATTTGATCTTTATTATAACATAATTCTCTAATATTGAGACGTATAGTTATCTTTCTTTTCCGTTTTTTTTATGTTGCACAATTCAAAAACAATTTAGTTTTAAAATACTTTCAAGTATCTTTTGTTTGTTTTTTTTAGAAATGTTTGCAATACTTTTTTTTATGCATTTTAAAAATGATTCTTTGGTCGCTCCCGCGGCACCCCGGTTAAAACCACTCTTAGACAATGTGTAAGATTCACCGGAACATAATCCTTCAGAAAACCTCACTCGATCTTGTCTATCCAATTAAAACGGGTGAAAACATTTTTAATAGGCCAAACTTTATTGACTTTTATCTACAAATAAAACTACAGAGGTAGGCTCCCTTCTCAATCAATATTAAGAAGGAGACAATTAAAGTAATGCTAGTTTGAGAAAGCTGTGAGAGTCCCACATAAGCTTTCACTACAAACCGTAATAACATATGGTGATGATAGAAATAGTGATAGAAGTTTTAGCAATAGTAAATTTATTAAAGATTTTCCCCACTCATTAATAAGGGTACTGGTATAACAAAATTACAATGGAAAAAACTATACCAAGAGGACTTATTCAGCCTTTGTAAGAGGAAATAGAAATTTCAAAACAATTTTAATTTTCTCTATGGCTTCAAACTGCCCAAAATTAATCCTGTCATAAAGTCGACGGTTTGTCCTCTCACAAAGTCCAAATGTAGTTTCTAAGCCATGGCACAAACCTTGAGGGCACTTTAATAATTTTTTTTGACACAGGTGAGAAAGTGTATATATCATTAATCAATAGAAATCAAGTTTATTAATCGAAATAACATTTTTTTTTCAGCCGATTAGAATTTTTCTCAAGCTAAATGAAAAAACAGTTTTAAAAATTTATGCAATTTAGTTATTTGGGAAGGGAATATTAAATACAGGGTTTGCCACGAGAAACGAGGCTTTACGGCAATATCATTTTAGACCAATTTAACTATAGTATTTTAATTGAAATAATTTAAAGCTCTTAAAAAGTAAACAAATCTTTACACTTTATGACGATTCGTTACGCAGGATGCAAATGGATGTTAGGGGGCAGTTCCCCAAAACACCCACATACAGAAGAAAACAACAGAATGTCCAAAGCAATCTTAATTTTGGAATTACAAAAAGAAACAAACATGGAATAAGATTTTTTCAGTATCTGGAAGTTTGAAAGACTTTAGTGCTACACACACACACACACATCAATACGAGGGCTGAATAAGCCCCTACGTACTCTCACACAGTACACATGCGTTCATATTACGAAAAAAAAATCAAGAACGAACAATGACGGTGATGATATATGAAAGATGGTTGGTTATCAGACTTTCAATAAAACCCCCACCTTAGTGGGAGGGTTTGTTTTTTATTTAACGTTTTTCTTCAGAAGTTCTGTATACCACGTAACTACATCACAGATAATCTACACACTGGTATGGGCTTATAGTAGTTTAATTAACGGTCTCTCTCTTGTCCACCATTCACCAAATAAACGATAGGGAATATAGTTGGGTCAGTCGGACTCAGTCTCTCAGACAGCGAAAACTCGCCCCAAAAATCACATCGTAAAATCATCCAAGAACGTGCCATCGGTTCAAGATGAAGGCCATTTCTCAAATTGGTGGACATCATTGGTCTTGATAAAAAGGATTGATCGGTCGGTCAACCGATCGACCGCCCGACTGACTGATTGAATCGCTTCCTGGGTTATCAGTAAAAAGGGGGCGAGTGACATTTGGCATGCAAGCGCCCAGGAGGAGTGAGTAATGCAAGGTGGCGGCGGGAGAGCGTTTTTGAGATCATAATTAGACTGATGGGGACGCGTACACATTCATTCTGACGTCGAGAAGGGTGGATGGGGCGGGGGAGGGGGGAAGCCAACCCTATGGAGCACCCTGAGAAAGAGGGGAGTGGTCGCGGAGGCAAACGCCATCCCCTCACTTGTACTCTTGGCGTTTTGGTGGGCTCAAATGATTAGAATAGAAAGGGGTTACGGGGGGTATTATGAGATGTACGGACCGGGGCCGGAACCACGCCAGAAATGAGGCGGGGATGGGAAAAGAACGGGTCCTCCTTGATGGAGTCTCGCTCGGGTGTGTATGTTCCTGAAGACGTCTTTGGTGTGTCGACTCGCCGGGGGCGAGAAGGAGCAGCCGTGGCCCCGTACTGCGAGAAGGTAGGAGACAGTGGAAGCAGACGGCGAATCCCCGTTTAAGGACTTGTCTTGATCCGCTTCCTCGGGGGGCCAATGGGGGGCATCTGTTGGGTGGCGAGGGCTCGGAAGGCCTCTGCGATGAGGTGGGGATGAGATTGGATCATAGACTTCCAGCCCATCGTCTCCATGACGTCAGTCGCGTGCCTGGAAGGAACAATGAAAAGGAATCTCATTAGACCGCGGCATTCGGCCATTTAAATTTGGGAAAATAAAAAGCAAACGACGGCATTTACAGGCGGGGGAGGGGGGGATACAAATCCTAAATAATAGGTAATTCAAAAGTAGAACCCCCAACCGTTGCACACGGTAGGGGTCGGCGCACGTCAACGCAATTAAACACACGGACACCCATCATTTTGTCCACCCCAAATTAGCCCTTGATAATTGGGGGCTGGGGGATCTCGTCCTGTCAAGCTTCATTCCCTGGGCAGAATATCCTCTATCCCCCCCCCCATCTCTCTCGCATTCACCCCACCGTTCACGCTCTCTTCCAACCTTTCCTCACACCCTGAACACTCCATTCTTCTAAACCATAAACTTCACCCAGTCTTTCCTCACTATCCACTTTTCGAAATCTTTCCTTCTTCCATAACAATCTCAGGCTCCAGCACTCTCTCATGCAGTTGCCTGCATCTAATCGCCACCCCCCCTCCACACACACACACTCCAGAGACCTTCCTATCATTGCCCTTACTCTTTTTCTGCATTCACTTTTAGCACAATTCTCTTACACACTGTAAAAACGTATCCAAATCTCTCTCACTCAATACCAAGTCATTATCAACATAGATACAACTCCATCTCACTAGTTTTCCTTTATTCCCAAATGTACTCCAACCATAAAGATTAATCAGTTTTGTCTAAGACCCCCCCCCCTCCCTACATGTCAAACCAGTACGACTCTCTTTCACCCTAACGCATGCTTTATATTTCCAACATAAACACTACATTACCTTTAAGGAAGCGCCAAGAAAAAAACTAAAAACAAAACTTCTTTGGACACACTGAGAAGACGGCCCTCTCCACCCCCACAAGAGAGTCAAGATCACCTGGGTGCCCTCAACGAAATATTCATCCACTCGCTCATTCTACAACCAAATTCCTAATAATCTCGAAAATCGCATTATCCCTCACTCAAACTCCCCCTCCCACCAAAAAAAAACCATCATCCTACAGCCTTATCTTGCCAAACACTAAAAACTCTACAATTCACATCCTACTGACATCCACCTAACGAGGATTTTTTAAAAAAACACCTTCCTCAAACACCAGACAAACCAACCTGCCCAATATGCAACCACCGCAACGAAAACATCGCCTTCTGGTAAGCTGCCCATTGTGAGAACCCCTTCAGTAGTGCAACTTTTCGTGTGTGGGCTCGGCCCATGGGATTGCGGCTTTATTGGGAGAATGGGTTTGCCATGATGCTAGCACAGGGGTAAAAAGTACTCACTCACTATCTGATAGTTTCATTCACTACATACATTCTTAGCACCTGCCATAAAGCCTCTCTACACTATCGAAAATGGGAGAAGCGAATTTACCGGAAAACAAACCCCCCAAAGCATCCTTGCAAAGATGAATATAGAGCCAAAAGTTGAGGACATTACATAGTTACATCCTCCTATGTAATCATTAAGGTATTTGCTACCCACACCAGAGAAGAGGGAGCATATAAAAATAATAGCCATTAACGGATCGCTCGATATTAATCCCCTCCACCTCAATATTCTATTAGGGTGTCGAGCAATGTCATTTTAAAAGACCAAAAAACTTGGGTTCTTAGTTTAAATTGTTCCAAATTTCATGCAAGCTGTTTTAAGGAGAACTTGAGGTATACCTTGGCCTTCTTGTAATGTCTAGGCCTTTTTATAAGCTAGAAAAAATGGAGTTTGGGGCCACATGAATTGTCTGAACGGGAAAAAGTTTATGTGTAAATATTGCTTCATCTCAACCGTAACCTTAAGTTAATCTCTTGAACAATGGAGCTTCACTGGTCAACCGAAAGTGTCCCCACCTCTTGTATGACAATGCAAACCCACATGCGGCAAGGTTGGAAAAAAGCTAGGTTCTTCCTCTTCCTCCAAATTCATCAGCCCTTGCATCATATGATTACTATTTATTTATTACACCACATGACAAAATTTACTATGGTATGGAGGAAGGGAAAAAAAATATATATTCTTTCAAAACCGAATCAATTCTTTCCAGGAAGATTCGACTGCTTATTTCAAAGATGGGACATTTATTTCTTCATCTAATATACCAGTCAATTACCTTCTCGTACTTTCAACAAATTCAAGGATCTATTTCATCGCTGTATCCCCCCCGCCCCCCATTAGATAAAACCAAGTCAAGTCAACTCACGTGTTTATGTATTCGATGGCTTGGGCTTTCAACTGGTCGGCCGAATGCAAGTCGGCTAATATGAGGACATCAGCAGAATTTTCCGTGTTTAAATTAATACAAAGAGCTTCTTCACACATCACTTTTAGTCGTTCCAGAGCGTACTGAGGATAGGAAAAATATTTAGCATACAGAGCAACCATAAACCTTCCTAAAGAATATATTTAACCCTTGCTCTTCCATGAGAGTGAGAGCACGTCTGATTCTCCGATTAAATGGCGTTTAGTCGAACTGATCAAAAAATAGCTTCCCAGAAACAGTTGACCCCGGCTTGGGAGATTAATCGACAAAGCTTTGATCCTACAGCAGGCAAATGCATTGCTACTTTCCCAACTGGCCCCGAAGTGCAATGCCTTTAAAATAGATGGCAATCAATAAATGAGGCAGTGATTTTCTACTAGCATCTTTAATAATAATAATGCAGGACTCATTTTGAAACAATGATATCAACGCCAACCGGGCAGAAATGATGGGAAAATTCAAAATTGAAAAAAAAAGAAGATTTTTCAGCTTTACTCGAAATGATTCCTTTGAAATTGAGAATCGACAGATGTAGATTCAAATAGTTGTGTCACGCGAATCTTTTCTCGGGGTGTATTTTGGGTGTTGAAGTAACTTTCAACATTTTTTTATAGCGGCTAAGTTAGAAAGAGTGAAAGTACTTTTAAAAAAATGGGGGTAAAGGGCGAAACTGTCCTTTTCTGCCTAGAGCTATGAGAAGAATGAACACCATTTTAAGGTCACATGATGAATACAATTACCCATCTATAAAACTACACCCAATACCAACCCTCAGACACGCCTCTTATAAAAAAAAGTGGGGCCCCGAAACCTCGGCCATTCTTTGGATACACAACAATAAAACGATAAGCCTGTTCACCAGGCGCCTTGCGCCTCCTTTTGCAAATCTCTTACACTACTCTTTTTCACATATTTCGTTCTATCTATACCACACATGCATTGTCCCCCCTCTACACGCACACACTAACTTGTAACCTGGGCCATTAAATTGTCAATGGATGGATAAAGTGTGATCCCCAAACTCACTTTATCGGCGGCGGCTAACAAGTCGTCAGCCATCTTCTCCAGATTGGACGCTTTGGCTGTGTAGATGAAGCGAAGCATTTCTCGGAGGACCTCGTGGTCGACATCCTGAATCTCCACACGATTGTGTTTCCTCTCTTCCATCTCGTGCGCGAACATGGCCGCGAAGACGGGCGACCGCGCTGAAATTAAAGCAAAGCACTCCCGTAAATACCCCTAAAAAATGTTGCGGATTATAGTATCTACCACTTTCCCCACAAAGCGAGGTTGGTAGGCATCAACGCCAATAAAACTAATTCCCCGCCTTTATGCCCAGTGAAGCAAAAAAGCCACATGACTTTGATGACGCCCAAGACCCATTATACCGAAGAGGTACTACGTGCTGTAACGTTTGGTTGAACAATGTTACTACACCCCTGGGTAGATGATCTTTATCACGCTCCCTCCATGCCCATCACACTCTCAAAACTCATTCAAAGTTGAACTCCAGAATAAAATTTAATAATTCCTTCACAGCTAGAATATGGAACTCTTTGGCCCCCTAATATTTTTCCCAGAATCTTATAACTTGTCTCTCTTTAAGGGGCAGGATCTACCATCACATGAAATGTAGTCAAACACGTTCCCATCCCCGTCTCCAACATAAACAAAAAATCAACCCACTTTTTATGCGGTTTACCAACCCTTCGTACGCTTCGACACTTTCGCATTTTCTCTTTACATGTTTATCTACATCAATTCTTATATGCACATACAACTTCCGAAAAGCTTCCGATACAACGCCGTTCGCATCACCCAAACTTTTCTCATTATCTACTCGTCCAACACCGAGCATCTCTCTTTCTCCATTTGCACTGCTCTCGCCCGAGATTTGTTCTTTCACGCACTCACAAATCCAACATACTTTCCTACAACTTCTTGGCACATTCTCAACTCAAACCCTTATGATTTACCATTGCCCTACCATTTTTAAAACCTTATAGTTGCACTCTACTTCATATATACCACCTACCATTCACAAATGCATCCTGGAACCTTAATCAATACCACATGCCATCCCACAAAGAATGTTAACATGTTTTTAATGTAGGTCAACAAGGAAAAAGGATAAGGTAGGCTCCAACTCAACTACCCCCCCCCCTTTTCAGAATATGGACAAGCTTTGCGAATTTCTGGGAAATAAAAAACAAAAACCACAAATTATGACAACTGGCAGGGTTTTTTTTTTGTTTTTAACCCTTCCCTGCTGTGCGCCGATTAAGGTTCTAAACCAAGGTATGGTGGGATCCAGGGTTAACTCAAGCCTCACTCATCCCCATTAACCTACCCCAGCTGCTGAACGACGGGCCATGACAACCCTGCCGCTTTACCTGCTCGTCCATGCCCGACACTAATTAATCTTACCTGCCAAGATGGCTTTGTGGGCCTGAAATTCCTTCCCTCCTACGGATAACGTGACGTCGGAGAATCGCTGCGACTCGAATAGGACCCCTAAATCGTCTGATAATCGACAATCGGGGACCTTAAACTGAACCGCGTTGCTCTGACCCGATATGTTAATACTATCTGCAACCACCGATACCTTCAAAACAAAAACAAAAAAAAGTTTTAAACTCTCAAACCAAATAACGCAGGCCAAACCTCCTACAAAAACCGCCTTCATCTTTTTGCACCAACAGCGGCTCCAGAGATTCAACTACCGATTCCTTTTACCCGTAAAAAAAAACTATTCTTAGAAAGGTCACCCTTAAAAATCATCCCAAGGGAGGAAGGATCACCATTAAGAGGGCACACGGCATGAGTCGACATTTTAATTTACGGAAACGCGCCTGCGGGCCGTATTTGCTCGCCTTGCGGTTCAGAGTTCACAAAGGATCAAATCCATCTAAACGAATGGATGGCAGGTGGCAATAATTAAAGATGGAACACGGCTAATTACCATTAAGTGGTGGGGGAGGGGGGTAGAATATTGCCCCACTGTATATACAATATTACTAAAAAATATCCCCCACATTGGTTTGAAGGAGGGGGGGGGCTAACAACACCCCCGGATGCTGATCCAACAGGAGAGGATGTATCTGCAAGGTCCGGGAAAAGATGCTCGGGGCGGGATGCTACAATCGGACCCTTCCACATTCAAAGCTTCCGGTGGGCAGCTAACCATCTCCAACTTTTATGGATTTTCGAAGGTCAACTCCATTTTCCCAACAATTTAGTCCCAAATTACCTCCCCCTCCCTCACTAATTACTATTAGACAAAGACTTACCTCGCAATACAACGTGAGTTTGTCATCTGGTAACAGACCATTCGCCTCGTCCAAAAGAAAATCTCGGCGAATGAATTTTTTAAACCCCCAATCCTTGCCTTGCACGAACCTATACGCTCGCTGGCTCTCTGCAACACGAGAAAGGAAGAAGTCAATCGAATGCACTCGGAAAATGTCACGCAGAGGTCGTTTTGCCACGTGTCCATAAATAATAATGGTTAACTACCCTACACCCCGACTGACACCGCACATCAATTGCAGGGTTCAAATTCTGTTTCGCAGAAAAAAAAGGAGCGCTTATCAGAGAAGCAATATTATATATACACACACACAAATATACAGAGAGAGACGTCATATTTTTGCGTCAAGTCCACCCCCTTCCCTTCGTCGTTTCAATAATAAGCCGTAGCTTCCAAAGGTTAAACTGAAAATTTTTCTTCTACCATAGTCCTTCGTTCAACCGTTACACACACACACAGCTTGGGCAAAACTTTGCTTCGGAGTTAAAATCAAACAAACAAATGAAGAGTTCAAACTCATTAAAATGACTTTAAATAAGCTAAAGAAAAATTAACAGAAGGACACTAGGAAAAGAAAGGTTCGTAAAAGAAAGTAAATACATGTATAAAGTAGGCCACCCAATAAACGAGTGGTTATCATTCAATTGGCTAACTAGTCTAATCAATTCCATTCAATTTTAGAGATGCTTAAAAAAAAAGTAACGCTCACGAAAGACGTACACATACGCCTGCGCGAACGCACAGTGGGTCCAGATAAGTATGAATACAGGAGCCCTTCGCTCTAATAACCTAAATGCATAAATCAATGAGCTAAAAACCAGAGGGAAAAGATAATACAAGAAAATATACGAGTTGAACTTTTGCAACAATGATGAGCGCATTGGTTCTAACCTAACGGGACGGGGAGCTCTGGAAAATGCGCACAAACACACGAAAGCGTCAGACAAAGAATCCACCGCAGTAAGCATTTGCCTCTCGAGCTTCAAACGGGGGGGGAACCCATTTGACTGAAGGGGAGTGTGGCAGGAGACAATCAACAGCCCATGAGTCACAAAACTAATTTAAGTTTAGTTAAAAATAAAATAAAAACCGAAACCAGGAACTCAAGAAGAATGGACAAAAACAAATCTTCACTTTACGAACCTTTTGCCAAAAAAAACTTTCTGGATACAATAGTAGACTTTCCGCTTTTTTTTTTAATCACTACAAAAAATAAAGACGGGAGGGATGTTTAAGTATATCCGAGGAGATTATCCAATTCTCTCGCATCGAAGAAGTGACGTCAGTACAAACAAAATATATCAGCATACAATTTTTTTTTTTTTTTTGCTTAAGGTCCGCTTCGCAGCTGATACAGGCACAACTTCCATTCCTTAATGAAGCCGGGCAGAGGGAGAAAGCGCCTTCAAATTTACACGCACAGATTAAGGATGGTAACGAAGACACGGTATTTTTCAATATGGCAAGAAAAAGTGCTGATCTACTCTTCCGGCAAGGGGGATAAAATTTAGTTTCGACTACGTGTGCTATTTTTACGAAAATGTTTCCCCGAGGCTTATAATACGCTTTTCCGGACTTAGTATTTACGATTATAAAGGTTTGCTATATGTACGTGGTGTACACGCACAGCGAGGCTTATTTCGTTATGTCTCCCTCCCGCGCCACTCGACCTTCGGGTAAAATTTCCGGGATAATAGAAGCAATGAAAAGGCCTGCCTCTCTCCGAGAGGCGAGAAAGCCTACAATGGTGAGGAACGAGGCCCCAAGGGAAAATATGTTCGTAAATAACCAGTTCCCTAACAGAATACATGGAGGACGCCAATATGGACCCAGACTTATCACCATCGTAGTGGAAGCAGGTTTCCTTAAGGGCCATTCTTGCAATATCAATTGGAGGGGAGGGGGATTCGTCCCTAGCAACAAGGGGATGCTGATCACTTACCCATAGCTTTAGTTTCTTCTCTTTTCGCATTGAGGATGGAGAACTTAAACTTGGCCCTAACTTCAGATTTATTGGAGGAAACTAGCAACAGGTACAGGGAGAGGTAATCTTTGCTTTCCTCGTCTAAACCTTTTGGATTTACTCGTAAACACCTGTGTAGTAAACAAAAAAAGGTTATTAAAAGGGGTAAATAATGTCATAATAATTCCACATGCCCTAAATAAAAAATTCATTTCAATCCAAATTACACAAATTGGCAGAAAACATAAAGCCATAAAGTAGGACCCCCATCCCCCTCAACCCACATTCCAGACAATAGAATCACACCCACGCACAGACATGCCCCCTCCCCCAAAGAAGTAGCACAGTGAAGCTCCAGCAGCAGTAGATGAGCTTCATCCTCAACACCACCTTGACACGAAAACCAAGTGACCCGAGCAACAGCGACTACATATTAAAAAATCGATCTCTATCACCCATTTACGAACCGAACAATTTATTCATGGTGACCTTGCTTAATCAGCACTCTCCCCCTCCCTCCCAGAAACAAAGCGTCCGGTGTTAACCCTCTACACAGTTAAAACTAAAAAGATGTCGGGAGATAGGAAACTAGAAAGGGACTATGGGTGCCAGGGACACCAGAAGCTAAAAAAAAATCGGGAATCGAGTCATAGTCAATGAACCAAGAACAAAATCGATCATTAGCTTTTATTTTATGGCTACATCTAGAGAAAGTTGAAAATACAAACACCTACAAATAGAGACTAGAACACCGGTCAAGAATTCATCCTCCCAATGTCTCAGAGACGGTGGATTGTTTTGTTTTTTTAAACTATAAAGGAAGGAGTTTTTGTAAATGCGTTCATACAAATGCAGTTAGGAAAGGTTATAAGGTCTGCTGCAAAGTGTATATAGGTCTACCAAAACTAGTAAGTTAAGGAGAGGGAACACCCATAACGCTCCGAGACGCCAACATCCAAAAATACCCCCTTGCCGCAGAGGGGAAAGGTGGTATTCCAAGACCGAGCTTTAGCCCTCGATATTGGAGGAAGGCTCAGTATGAAAGGGGGTTGGTAAGTGAGCCAATCTCAAATATAAACCGACGCGGCACAGCCAGGAAACATAAATGGAAAGCCCCCAATCGGGGAACACTGAGTGAATGAGATCCACATTCCGAACGTCGCTTCAAGACACACCAGATATCAGTGGAGAGGAGCGCGAAGCGAGCTAACCTCGGAAATGGGAACGCGAGACAAAGGGGGATTCCTTTAAGGACGGCAAGTAGTATGTCGTTATAATCAGACACGGGCAAATAAACTGGCGTTATAACATCAGATTCAACGCGTCATGGTGGATGTGTAAAAAGGACGGAGGGCCAGCAATGGGAAGTTGGAGCCAGTGGGGCGTTTCCTCGTAGGCCCCCACAGTAAAGGAAAAGCTCGTAAGAGAACCCCTCTCAGGGCTGACGGACCCTGGCTTGGCTATTATTTCCGGGAATAAAAATAAGATACCAAAAATTGGGGCCAACTTTATCTGCAGAGTCGCTCCTTTTTGACCCGTCCCATCAGACAAACAAGGGTGGAGGAGCAAGGATGAAAAATCCAACACTAAATCCCCATATAAAAAACAAACAAACAAAAAAACATCGCCTACCCCCGCCTCAAGATATAAACAAAGGCACAAATACCGAAAGTGTATCAAGGCTAAACTCGATCCAACCAAATAAACCTTCGTTAAGCCGCCCAGGGACACAGAGCTATATCGAGTCCTCGAGCGACCCCATACAACAGCAGGATGCGTGACAAGCCCTGATTAGAAACCACCCCTATCTCTCCCATTTAGCCACCCCCCCTCTAACTCTTTAAAAAGTATGTCTGCCTTTTCTTAGGGTGTCAAGGACTAAGATGGCTAACTTCGACGCGAAATGACTCACAAAAAAAAGCTTCGAAATGGCACCGGCCACAGTCGGCGACGCCTTGCGCTCGCGCACAACCGTGGCGCCAATACGCCCACGTTGTTCGCCCATGACGCAAACGGTAAAGTGCATCCAAAGCTCTAATGGTAATCTTGAACATGAAGAACCATCATATAAATCGATATCTTCATGAAGTATGTGGAACCTTGGCTGGCAACGTGTACGTGAAATTGAGAATTTGTGTACATTACTATCGCACACTCCCCCGAGAACAGCTTCGCGCTCTTCTTGCCCCGAATATAAAAGGCCCTGATGACGTCTGTGGGGGGAAGTAATAACGGGCGAGACCCCCCCCCCCTCCCCTCACATAAACAAAGAATGTGCCAAACAAACTCGATTCGGGGTAGGAGTACTTGAAACTACACACGGCCCACCCAACGGTCCGTCCCTGCCCCTTCTAACCCGATTTGCCTGCCACGCCCACCCTTCACGCGGGTTAAGGCGTGTGGGCGGCGGTGATACCGTGACCCACACCCACAAGACTTCCCTTAACCTCACTCTCACATGAGCTCCACAAAGACCCCCCCCCCCTCTAACTACGTTACCCTGCTCTCGCAAATATAACCCAATTCTGAAAATCACTCGTAAAAATTACAGTACTCTTACAATTGTGATCTTTCCTGTATTAGTGTAGTGATCGCCCTTGCCTAGCGGGGCACCAGACCTTATGAAAGTCCAATGGCGCCACAGGATCTTTCTTTTCTAACGTACCTCTGTTCCATAGCCGTGAATACGTTTGTGTCTCGAGGGGGGGGGGCTTATTTCGTTCCGTGACATCCACACACTCCAGCAAAGCATACATGTTACATCCATTCGCCGAGTTTGGAAAGAAATGATCAAATTATGACGCCTATTCCTCCCTTCAGGCCATTCGAAACTGAGCAAGACGTTCTTTTCACCCAAACTGTTCCACCAGGACAAGGACCCTTTTGCAAGGGTGCAGGGAGCTGTAGCGTCCTCAACGTTGCAGAAACGTAAAAATATCTGGGTGAAAGTAATTAAAACAAAAGGCTTATGAGAGCTCTTCCATACATACAGAGGTGGCGAAAGTGTCGCAATGACATTGGAGTCTCTCACAAAGTTCACGAGATAACTACTAAATTAGCTCCAATCTTGACCGGGGAAGGAGCGAATGGGGAAACACAGAAAGGGAGGGAAAGAGGGGGGGGGGGGGGGCAGGGGAGAATTAAATGCGAGCGAGAACATCCTCGCATAAAAGCACGCGGGTCCACGGTCACCTTGGCGAGTCATGGCATAAAAAGCCCAATTATGCAAGATGTAATTACAGTCGAGGCAAAGCAGTCAAATTCTCCAATTTCCTTCAACCCGAATACCTATTCCTCAAATGCCACCGTCTATTCGGCCCCATACATACACAATCGGACGCACATACATAAACTCGACACATTTTAATAGGCCTTTCACTAATCGAGTACTAGACACCGACCATGAAAATGTCAGAAAGGCCTATCGCAAAGATGCCCTTGGAACAATCGCGTTCACCGAAATAACCTTCCAAAGGTGGGTTAGTAACAAACCAGAAACAGAAAAGCAAAATCAAAGAAAGCCAGCCCCTCCCCACCTCACCAAGTTTATTATTCTAGATATATCAGCATCCGAAGACTAACGCCCCAAAAGACCACACAAGAAGCGAGCCACAAGCTCCCCCTCCCCTCAAAAAAAAAACCGCGCACCGGTACAATTACAGGTTGGCCGAATTTCATAGCCCGCCCATACCACCGTAAATTAGGTTTTGATGGTTCTACCACCCTAAGTAAAAGTAGGGAGAGTTAGAATTCATCTAATTTTGGTTTTAGTCTTAAATTGCAGGGACAGGATCAGAAATGCTCCCTCGTTTCACAAAGTTTCTCCGGCGAAATAACGACCGACCACCCACAAGCTCTAAAACAAAACGCAACGCCATCAAACGGGGCAGGGAGAGGAGAAAAGAACACCCCCTTAGGCCATATGGACCCCTCCCCGACTTCCCTTAGACACAATACAACGGAAGCACCGAAAGAGGCTGCCCACCTGGCGAAGGTGCGCAGGAAATGGCCCACAACCTGGGTGGGGTGGGGAAGATGGGTAAAATAAAGCAACTTACCATTTTAACTTATCGTTGGCCCCGGCAGAAAATGTAGACGATTTTAGTACCTCGCCCATCTCCTCTCGACAAAAACTAAAGTTATTGATGGTCCACATGTAGCTAAACTTTATTACTTTGACCTGTGTGTGTGGAAGAAACGAGAAATTATACACACACTCTCAACTAAGAGAGTTTCGCCCAAATTCATCTTGGATTAAGACTAAAATGAATCAAGAATTAAAAAAAAAAAATTAGTTCAAGCAAATGCCCCTTTTAATCGGTTTATTCAAGTGTGGGAAAGGGAACAGAAAAAAAGCGAAGGGAAAGTGAATAAAGACGAAAGGAGAAAACTTAACGTGCAATAAATGGGTATAAAGATAACCCCAAAATACTAATAGAAAGCCTATTTACGGGAATACAAGTCTACTACCAGCCTCCCATCTGGCAGCAGACACATATCCTACAAGATTCATCTATTTAAGTAGTCACGTTGATCGCCACCGTTGGATCCTTTGTTCAAAAACGCCTCCCATTAATATCTAACTACCTATATTTTATAACTGGTAGTAGATGTGGAATGTCCTTTCACCCTCAAAATCATACACTGCTTAATTAAGACTTGCATTCAGGCAAACTCGTTTATCTGCCTAGTGGAGTTCTTACAGCATACTGGTGGGGACTTAAGGGGAATCGCATTTTTTCCACCAGTATCTTATACTTTGAAATGGAACATCTTCACCATTGGCCCGTGTCCTATAAATTTTCCCTCTGCGCATATGTTCGTCGACGAAGCAACATTAAACCGGTCTCAAATTACCTGCCTAACAAAACGGATCAATTCACCCTGCCTAAAAGAACCCGCTATATCACTACCTGACCAAGAGCCTCTACGTGTGCAGGTTATATCATAATTACGACGTGGTGGTACGAACGGTAATAATTTTAGTCAATACCCGACCAAAAGAGTAACTGTGCAGCTGTCATTTACGTAAAAAGGAGCTATAGAACTGTAATTAAGATGCGGTGATAATTTTAGTAAAGATTCGGGAGGGCGAGACGCTCATTTTAAGGGTATTTGATTCATCTGTGGTACACATTATGGAAGAAAGCTGGGGTAGTGGCATTTCGTACCACCTTCTCAGACACGCAATTACCGACTTTACGCTGGTGGTATATTTACTCACCTTAACGGGGATGGAAAGATAGCAACGCTGTATAGAAAAAACGTACGAGAAAAGATCCGTGAAGTAACAATGCACTCGAGAAACGAGACTACCCAATTGCGGCTAAACTCTGGACTAGATAGTTGGTATCAAAACTAACGGCATTAGTCATAATCAGACCAGCAAGGTGTATTAGTTAGTTCCTGGAAGCGTTAAGTACTCTTCAGAACTTAAGACGCGTCCTACATTATTTTTTTCCCTTTAGCGAAGATCCCCCCCTTCTTGATTATTCTCGCTTATTAGTATTTATCAAATAATCTTGGTCAGGCTTGTTATGCCAAGTGTCGATTATTTCATATTCAAAGGACGAAATTCCACCCTACTTCGGAAATGTGTTTGGGCGAATTCTAAATTGAATACAGACCCTCCACCCACCTTCAATTGGCATCAGCGTAAAAAGTTATAATCGATTGACCGATTTTACAAACCAATTCAAGAGTGACGCATAATTGCATTTATCAAATAAAAGCGTCCATAAAATAAAGCTAAGGGATATTAGGGGCCTGACAGTCACCCTTACTCAAACGAGCGGCGTCAATGCACTCCGCTTTCCATACCCACTGATTAATTACAAGAGACCTCAGCTTCCCAAGCACCTACCCCACCCTCTCCCAATACATTGGCACCATTCTACTCTGAAGCCACACGCCCTATCCGAGTTGCGGAAGGTCAATAAATTCTTCCTCCATTTATCGCCGGTCTCTAGCTCCGTCCTCATTCGAGCTTAAGCTTAAAAGGATAAGAATTGAACAAGGGAAACCAAAATTTACTTCTTTTTTAAGAGCTCACCTGGTGACTGCCTACTTGTGTCGCCGTATTCAACACTGCCTAGTACTAGGCTACTTTAAAATAAATAAAAAAACAAACAAAAAAAACGACAATGAAAAAAGGGGGGAAAAGGCAACAAGCAAGCTCTGGCGTCGGGGGCAGGTCCGCCTCCCCCCGGCGCAGGAACGTGCGACCTACTAAAATAAAAAAAAACCCAACTAGTTAAATAAAGGGGACAAGGCCGGTTACAAAGGCACGGGTTCCTAACTACACCTCCCTTCGTGTAGGCCAATGCGGCTATCGTCAAAATCAACTCGAGGCAAGGAGACGACTTTAAAATGACGGGGGCTGGAAGCGAAAATACTTATACACATCGCCCCTGGTTCCTGTGGCACTAGAAACTAGGAGAATCCCCCCCCTTCAATGCACACGCATTAAAAGGCGTTACATGAACAAAAAAATCTGGGACAAACCTGAGTATAACACCAATTTTCGGCAACTGGGGTATTCGACTCCTGGGGCAACGGAGATGGCACACGGGCCACCATCATGCTGTTACCACCGGCAGACGACACCTGACCACTGCCGTGAACGGAGTGCGCCTGTCCAGCTGCCGCCACTGTCAGGGGTGGGGAAAAAAAAGGGGTCAGGAGAGGTCAACCTGTCAGAAGGATCAACGCCACACGCGGCCAGACCAACATAATTATCCACCAAATTTGCCGCATTGTAGACCTGTAATACTCCCTGCCACACCATTTAGGTCTTCTCTTTCAATTGTGAACGAGCTCCCAAGGCAATGACATTAACATAAAGATCAGAATGTCAATCTTTGGCAAATCTTCATGGCCTGCGTGAAGGCCACCCGGAAAAGGTTATGGAAGTGTGACTAACTACACCATTCGGCAGGTTGCATGGACGGAAGAGCGCGAGTTGAGTGGGAAATAGACCGTGCTTGAGTGTGTGGATGGAGCTGACTACACGCATTCGTCAAACTAGACGCTCCGCCATGTAACCTCCCCACGATCGCCGATCATTATTATAATGGCCTCTGCTGACGAATGCCAGCAAGTCCATACCCGCCGAAATTATGCCCATTTTTAGGCCAATTAAAAACAAAATCGTCTGAGGTAGGCTCACCCTCCACTTTTTAACAATACTATCCCCCCCCCACAAAAAAAACCCTAATCAATCCATAATCTTGAGTGCACGAACTCGTCCCGAACACAAGAGACAAGCGGGAGCGAGCCCGCTTATCCGGATACAAAGCCGTCCCAGAGATTTTATGAGAATGTTTCGGCTAGTCTATTATGGGACCTAGCACCACAGTTCGAATCAGGGCCTCAACCACCATCAAATGGCCACGTGTCTCGCGAATATGCCCGATTATGAGGTGACAACGCCCCCTCCCCCCCTCCCAACCCGAATGCCTCGAGTCACTGGAGCACTGATACAGCGCGAGCCTACAATGCACACAACAAACGGGCTTCCTTCCTACTCTCGATTCTCGCTATGTTCCGAGTTCGGGAGTAGGAAGGAGTAAAACGATGGGATGAGAAGGGGAGGGGAGGGGAGGGGAGGGGAGGGGAGGGGAGGGGAGGTGGGCTGTTCAGGAATTAATTACCGCCTTGAAATCCAACCGTATGAACCTAATATGAATCCCTCTCTACCCAATCATCCACCCCGCTTGTCGTACTACCAAAGTTCGACCACTAAACCCTTTGATGGCCGAATTGGACTACATAAAATATAATAACCCTTAAATCAATATATATCAAGAGTCAAAGTGGCTTGAAATTGTGGTTCCCCATGGCAACATAAGTCATTACCGGGTTAGAAGAATAAAAGGTAACGCGACAAAAGAACCAATAAAAAAAAATCATGCACAGAAGCATTTCGATCAATATTGCCAAAGATATAAACAAAGACCAGACACAAATCCAAGGCTACAGCCTTCCGATTACGCCGATATATACGCAGGGTTCGGATCACACGGTTAAACTAAGTCCGCACTGAAAAAAAAAAGTGTGGTCCAGGGGATTCCTGCCGATGGGTATCTATATCCACATACCTCTGAGGCGGAACAGGTCCCTCTGCTCCGGGAGTGCGAAAGTTCAACCTGAGCGCTGTTTAGTCTCAAAAACAAATACTTCCTGGCACTTCTCCCCAAAAGAGGAGCCAGTCCCTGATACCCTCAGGCTCACCGGCAATTGTCATACTGACCTTTATGTCCATCTCATTATACGGACGGGATCCGCCTGGATAAAGGCAGGTTAGCGAAATACTACTACTACTACTGAGAAAAAGGAACCTTAAATGACTACATATGTGGTTAAGCCACATGCCAATCTATTACAAACCACAAACAGCCGACAAATCCCTCCCCCGTCTAAGTCGAAAGGTACAGGAGAGGAATAGCCACCCCCATTTTAAGGGGAAGGAGCAAAAGGTACAGGAGGCAAGGATACGAATAGCCCCCCCCCCCTCTTAAGGGGAAGGAACGAAAGGTACAGGAGGCAAAAAGAGAAGTAGGCAGATATATTTTTACTTCAAGATACCCAGATAAGAAAGATCTAGACGGGGGAGGGAGGGAGGGAGGGATTAGAGCGCGCTTGGCAGCGAACTCGATCTCCCTCCACCGAGGTCACCGACCCTATGAGGCACGAAATCACGCCTGTGGGATCGAACCTTAAACATACCACCACGCTTATTAGGGTTCTTCCTAAACTAGTTAAACGCTCTCTTTAGTCCAACAGAGGGGGCGTGGGGAGGGGTCCAGACATACGCGAGACGAGAACAAGCAGAGGATGAACCGGTAGCGGGGGGGAAACCGTCCAGGGGCATTCTACTCACCCAGGTGATGTGGTGGAGGCGTATGCGCCTGGTGGGCGGCCTGAGCCACCGGGTGCTGGTGGCCGCTAACGTGGCCGACGGCAGCCAGTGCGGCGGAGGGTCCTGGACCGTGGGGCTGAGGGGGTACGGCGGCGGCAGCAGCGGCGGGACCGGGCTGCGGTTGCTGCTGCTGAGGTTGTTGCTGGGGCTGCGGGGGTGGCTGCTGTTGCTGAAGAGGGACGTGAGCGTGCGGGAGCGGCGCTGGGGGCTGGGGCTGAGGGGCAGCGGCAGGGGCGGGAGCCGTGGCTGCTGCGGCGGCGGCGGCGGGAGGGTGCGGCAGGGCCCCTGAGAGGCCGCCCGAACTCCCGCCCCGCGACTCCACTGTGGCGGCTGACCAGCACAATCCACTCCCGTTCACCCACGCTCCGCACACCTGTAACATAAAAAACAACAAATGATAATAATAATAATAAACCCATACGAGAGCACCTTTAAACCATGACCAAAGAAGGAAGACAAAAAATGAGCTGAACCCCCCCCCCAAAAAAAAAGACGAGTGAAAGAGAATTCTGAAAAAAACTACTGCCATGGTAAAGCCCCCTGGAACCGGGGAGGGGGGATGAAAATAACGGGAACAGAATCTTACAAAAGCCGAGTACAAACATACCCCCCCCACCAACAATAAAAGTAAAGTCTGGCTCTGCAATAACTAAACTAAACCAATTTCGTCGCCATCGATCAAGTAATTTTCTTATGTTTAAACTTTTGTTAGCCACAAATAGTTAATTATTATTATTTCTATTTTCCTCTGACCCAACGAAATGGGCACGGCCACAGCATGAAGGAAGAAGTGTTAACACTGTTAATTTAAAATGCGAAAGAAGACAGACCGTTAGCACCCCATACAAGTTCGTGTACTAAACTACAAGTTCGTGTATTAAACGCGAAAGTTGAGACCACTTTTGAGTATAGAGCGACCGGAGTCGGAATTTTACCGGGGCCGAGGTGGGGGGGGGATTAAAACCCCGGCTGGGGAGTTAGCCGGGGCCGTGGATCACATATATGACCGAGGCCAGGGTGGAAAAAAACTGGCCGAGTCGGTCTATACTGTTGAGAGGGAAGACCATGACAGCCCCATCGCTAACAAAAGGCACAGTTAAGTCCACCCGCAAGCAAATCACGGAGAAACTGGATTACCGTAAGTTTAAGGTCATACGGATTCTTTCCAAGCCAAGGGTTATCAACACTAGAAAAAACGTCGATATGTCTGTCGCGTGCCCCATCGGCCAGCGATTTTTTATTTAATTCAGTCTCCAAGCTCTAGGTCAAAGAGCTGTCATACACAAAGCCCACATCCAATTCCACCAAGCAAAATGGCTGCACCCCATTGGAGAGTTAGGCCTCTAACCCCACCCCCGTTACTACCATAGATCCAATGCCTATAGGCATGGCATTTATCCAGACAACAGACACGACAATAAACCGGATTGAATAACTTAAGGAGTAAATAACAAAATTAACAACATCCATGGATGACAAAAGCCACATGGGGCCTATCAAACGACATGAGTTAATGCTCCCTCCCAAATACCCTCAAACAACATGCAAAGGAGTGTCCATAAAAACGCCAAAAGCTCTACGATGCAATACAATAAATATTAAAATATATACAATTCATACCCCCACCTAAAAAATTATCCTCCATTCCCATATACCCAAAGACAAATGAAAAAAAAAACCCTTACCTTCCCATATACTTCTCGGCCAACCCTCACTTGAAAACATTCAAGATTTCTGCAGTAAATCATTCCAGAAATCTACTACGATTAGTGAAATTATATTTTCTTACATATAATCTACACCCGTTTTCTAAGTAAAGGCCGCTAGTCCTGTAATAAACCTGCAACTCAACTGTCCCAAATCAAACAGGCAATTATAACACCTGTCACATACCTTCAAAATCCTCAGTCTACCTACATATTCAAGGTGACTCAGGGAAAGGTATCAGCTTTGTTGCCCTCCTTTCGCAGGTTATTTTTAAAAATATGGGGACCATGACTATATACAATAAAGACGCGACCTAGCATTCGCGTTATAAAGTTTAAGGAGAACCTCGCTAATGCCCATCTATTTCGTAACGAATTTCTATATTTTCTACCTATGTGTATAACTCGGCATTTTTAAAGGTTAAAAGTTATCTGCCACTTGGGTATTTGCACAAGCAAATAAAGTTACCCTCAACTTCTTTTTTAACAGAAGCTACCAATTTGGCGTTATCTGCCAAAATTGACACTTTGCTATTAACTGCTTCCCCAAGGTCATTTAAATAGATTACAAATAAAATAAACCCAGAATTGATCGGTGATTATAGTCAAGTCAAACCTACCTTCTACTTCCTATCTTTCAGCCATCCAATTCCATACTCTTCCATATATCTCAAGCCTTTATTACTTTATGAACCACTTTATGAACCAGTCTCCTATGTGGAACCTTGCCAAAGGCTTTCTAAAGTCTTAAGTAAATTATATCTACATTCTCTCCTTTAGCCAATTATTTTATTACATAATTCATAAATACCAGCATGTTAAACATTATCTACCCGTTCAAATACACCTTTTAACTACCTTCAAGAAGTTTACAAACTATAGAAGCTAAACTTACTGGTCTTAAGTTATTTGGGTCCTATTTACTACCACTTAAAAATGGCGTACTACATTCACTATTTTCTAGTCGTTTGGCACTTCCACGAAATCTAATGATCTAATATATTTTTTTTGCTCTAGGGCTACTGCAATGCTTTCCACATCACATTTAATTAACCTAGAATGAATGTTAGAGCCAGAGACCTTGGTAGTATTTAACTTAATTGTCTTAATGATTGCCGCATCTAAAATAATGGTATTTAACACCACTGTACTAGAACCATCATAAGTTAAATTGTTCAGATTCTCTTCTGTAAATAGTGAAGCCAAGTGCCTCAACTATTTCCCTCATCAGTTTCCTTCATATTTAATAGGTCTATATTATCCCTGCTAGATTTGACATTGATTTTATAATAGCCAAGGAATTTTCTTGAATCCTTATTGTTGTTCTGGACTAAACTAATTTCTAATATCATTTTAATTTTCTTTAATAATCTTGTTTAGCTCATTCCAAGTTGACCTATAATGATATAGATTCCGATTCCAACATAAAGCTGCCTGTATTTCTTCCTAATGACCTTCATTGGAATACACTGCTGTTGAACTAGGCTTAATACATTCTTAAAAGTATTCCATATCCGTTGAATTATGTTAAGTAGATAGCAAAGAACCAGGAGATCCAGGCTCTATATGGGTCCTCTTCTAACCTATACATGGGAGTGCTAGTGTCTTATCCCCATGGTTCTTGCCTACCACATTGAAGTACTATACTCCCCTCATCTCTTAGGGGTCCAGTATAACCGCTTCTTCGAACGTGATGATGCAAATGTTTTTGTTTTTTTTTAAGTGAAAATGCGGATAACTGGGTGAATTCAAAAGATGCGTGGCTCACCAATCACTCTTGCGCCCTTAGGTACGCTGGCTGTTCTTTACTCACATTTTCACTTCATACAACAAGGTCTGCTGACCAAATTCACGTGCTCTCACTTCTTCTCATTTATGACCTTACGACCTTCAAAACTTTCAATAATTTCCGGACTAACCTTGGGAGGACCATGGCAATTATATCGTTCCAAAGAACGAGGACCGACCGACACACTGAGATTTAGAGTCGCACGCGATTAAAAATTAAAAAAAAACCGTCATAATATCTTAGGCCTTTTTACTCTATTCTTGTTCTAAGACTGACAAAAATGAGAATTCTATGCTCCACATCGAGCAACGAGAAAACTAAGAAACGGGAGTAAAACCACACGTACAGATAGCTGCAATTCCTGCAATGACAGCACCACGAAGAGGATGCATTTAATAAAGCATCCAGGAACAAGTTGTAACAATGAGCAAATGCAATCAAATAATTACGAATGGGAAGTTAGTTTATTCCGCACTTTTTTTTATCCATCTTCATTTAATCTTCGTTCTTTGTTGGGTGATGCGGGCGCTCAGAAATTGCGCGCAAAGGGAACAGCTATACTGGACCAGTGGAGAGAGGAAAATCACCAGAGAACCAAAGGTCGAGGAATACTGCCGCAAACCGAATATAGTTTGCCATTATCATCAATATTGCCTACGGGAGACCTATTGCGACATTACTGCCCTCATTTAATCAACTCCACATTCAGAAATTGTGTATGTAAGTGGTAAATGCAAGTCATTTTCGACAAAGATCCGAGCACGTGGCCCAACAATCACTATAGCCCGAAATGTCGGCACAAGGACAGGACACCATACGGGCGAATTTTATGAAATTACATCACAACATAACGGAATTAGCATAAGTTAATCGTCGACCGCAAAATCGGTGGGGGTACAAGTAACTAAGTTCAGTACCACCTCCCATAGGTCGGGGGCAGAGAGATGGATAAATAATTAAGAAACAGGAATAAATAAACAAGAAAAAAAAGTGAGGAACGGCACAAGAGCCAGGGTCGCCAGAAGGAGACTGAAGGGCATGAAAGACGGGGTCCAGTTCCATGGCGAAGGTAGGCTTCCTTGGGTCGGGGGCGGGGATGGGGGTAGTAGAAATGAACAGAAATAAAAGCCAGGAGTGCAAATTAGTGGACCAAGGTTGTTAAAACATTAATTACTGGGTTATGCATAACCTTTCGCTAGGGATTTTGGATGTTTTAAGCAAAAGGTCAAAAAACAAAACAGAAATTTACGTTGAATAACGAAAAACAATTGGTAGACCCAATTTGTCCCCATTGACTGCAACTTTCGTGTGTGTTCTCAATGGTCTCTGAAATTATATATTCCTGCTGTCATGCCATAGCAAATTGTGATAACAAAAATCTCGTCCCTTTTTCCCCATTTTTATTATTAATAAATGTCGCACACACTTCTGCTTACCTATAAGCATTTTCTCTAATTCTCTCTACACTGCTATTCACTATTAGCCATAAGGGGTGCCATTAAAACATTTAATACGAAATGAAATATCACATTAGTATCAAGATTCCAGCGTGTACAGGAGCGTGAGAACCAGCCGCGATTCCTTATCCGAGATGAACACAGTCCAAACCCCGTTAAGATGTCAACTTAATATCCATCACAACAGATCAAACAGTGAAACTGAGCTGCAAAGGCCACCATAATTATTTTTAAATTTCGCCACCGTCCTTCTTCGAATACAAATATTCGTTCGAAGGACCTTTATCAACCTTCAAAGTGAAAGCAGCCCCGTCCTTTAGTATACTAGGCCCTGCCCCCACCCCCTGCCCTGTACCGCCACCACGAAGGTCGACGGGGCGAGAGAGAGAATACCTTCCGCATGGAATGAGCAGGAAATAAAGCGCGCGGGGGGAGGGAGAGGCATCGAGGGACGACCCAGCTGTCCAAGACCATCTGAAATTTCCGAGACGGGTGGCTAGAGCGCATTTATCCGTTTGCATGAAACTTTTTTTTTTTAACTGAACTTGGTCGCTTTCCTGCCACGGGGACGCAAATTAAGTCACGGAAATTGTCTAAATAGATCTCAAAGTCAGGGTGAGCAGTAAGTTGGAAACAAACGATAGGGTAGCGACAAATACTCAAGTCGCTAGACGATTATAAAGACTCGCTGCCAGGTTTTGTTCTGGGAGGTGAAGCCTACAACAGACACAATGGACCCATAAAACCAATTCTAAAGCTTACAGGAACTTTTCATTCCGCAGATTTATAATATAGGTCCAAACTAGTTCCGCCTGTAGTAAATAAAAATACTCGAGAATCCCCCTTAATCTTATCCTAATGTCGGCGCGCGCGTGGATCGATATCCAAGAGGCGAAAGTTGAAAATGAGTTTCCTTACAATTAAGAGGAAAATTGGGAGCCTACTCTTATGACAAAGCCAACCAGAAACGTCTTACTCCATTCCATAAGCTAGAGAAGTTGAGCTGGCATAGCATCAGAAATCGAGAAGGGAAGCCGCGGGATTAGAGCATAATAAACAGGCCTATTTGCACCACTGACGAAAAAGCCCCCCCCCCCCTTGACATTCTCCCGCGGCGGTGCAGTAGCGTTGTAATTAACCTACGAAATAGAACGTAAAGAGGCACGCGAAAGGGCTCTTCATGTAGCCCCCCAAATGGAATATTTCTATAGAATTGAATAACCGTTAGTTTTCAAAGAAAAACATTAAAAAATTACAAGACCCAATCAAGATTACCTCAACAACGCCACGTGGCAAGGGATAGGCCGGGATAGTGGAGACGAGAACTCACTCAATTGACCAATCAATATCTTCGTCTCCTTAGGCACAACCAAGACCCGTCCCTCAGACCTTCCTTCTTCAAAAAATGAGGAAGGGTACGTGCGTTTCCCAACGAAGCCTTTATATATGCGGAGAAAAGAGGCTTACAAAACGTTCGCTAAACTCTGCTCGGGTCAAAGCTCTGAGATGGGAGACTATAAATAGGATTCTCCCCTCGTTTTTAGGGAAAGAGCCCTCCCCACATACAATACTTCTAATCGTGAAGGTTTCAAACCATGTCACCCACCTTTCGTTTGCGATAAGCGAAAGTAGGCCCCCTCGACAAGTTGACCTACTGTGGGATGCGAAAGGGGAACTTAAATGATTTAAGAACGTATACATGGACAGGAACCCGCTTAATATGGAGGTTGGGTGAAAGGCAACCCATTTTCAGCCACATTATTGCGGGGCTATGACGTGTCTCGGGATGGATCTTTACGCTGGAACCTAAAACAATTCATTTTACACTAAAGTTATTTATTATAAGTTGAATGGCCTCCCCTTGGGAAACCAGAGTCAGAAGAGAGCACGGCAGGAGTCACATCTCCCCAGCTGGCTTAAACGCCAACAACAGACGGCTGAGGGAGGCGTACGATAATTCTGGAAGAGACCGGAAGTCTACTTTCCGCCTCAATTAGAGATATCTTAACCCGCACATGATCATGTAGGATAAAAAAAATGCCAGCGTCGAAAAACAAGTTACGCTCACATCTGGCCTTAATTTTGAGGTCCAAAACAGAGGCAAGACCTTTTTAAATGAACTGATCCAAGCAACGGACCTTGCTCCCGGTCCAATATCTGCAGTTGCAAGCGCACGGATGCGAATTAATGCCTTACACCATATGGCATCAAGGGCGAATTCCCTATCCGTATACGCCAGTTGCCAACAACCAGTTTAGAATTGAGAGGGCGGAGGCAGGCAAAATCAGCTCTTAAGCCAGCGCACATTAAGACCCCAAATCGCAATGCCCTTGAAAGCACCTTTACACATGCTAGGTAGAGGTCGAACTATTTTCGCCTTTATGATACTAGTGAAGAAAATGCATTTCGTCTTGACTCTTCAATGTCAGTCTACGATAAAGCCAAGGTGCCTCCACTACAGGCACGCAACCAATAACAGCCAGATGGAAGACGCCTCTCCCCAGGTGTAAATAATTTCCTTCACTTCCCCTACCCGGTAGAGTCGCATTTTCCTGCCCCTCCCAATGCGCAGACGAGCCTCACCGCAAATGGCAGCAAATTCTGAATCTCTTCAAACCAAGGCAGCCTCCCCTTTACGAGAAGGCGCCTAAATTCTATTCAGACCTAAGAGAAATGGCCCCGGACTCGCGCAACGCTGATAAAATGGAGAAAAAATACAAGTATCGAACGAATAAGAGAAAAGAACTAAAATTCCGCCATGCCATCTAGGGACCGTAGGGAGCTTTTGTTAATTCCAGGGTCGAACACGACTGGCCTATCAGAGCCAGTCTTAGACCCACCCGCACTGCCCTTCCTCCTCTTCCAGGCCATTTTTTTAGTTCCGGGCGTCTCTCCTCGTGGGTTGGGCCCCACGAGGGATTCGTTTGGGAGGACGAAGCCGGAAATAACAAAAAAAGGGGGGCCTACTAACATACATAGCGGTTCTCTTTGTGAAGGAAAATTCGAAATAGCGACGATTCACACAAATCCCCGACACGTCGAATCAGTATACACTAAACCGAAATTTCCACGACCCACTTCCCTCTCGTACTAACTAGAATTGGGCTTACCCCCCCCCCCCCAACCCAGAACTTATTCCTTGAGTGGGTAAAAGGTATAATAAGGGGACCTAGGTAAGTTCCATAGTTTTAGTGAACAAGAGAAGCAGCTACCAACGCGCGTTCTGGACAAATTTAGGGGGTTAGGAAAATTTGTTTACAAGTGGTAGACGAGTAGAATAGGCTCACTAGTAATGCGAAAGAAACATCCTTCTTGGGGGCTTTTTAAAAAAGTAGACAATAAATTTATGGATGAGGGTGCTACGAGGTGGGACTGAACTGGGTGATGGGAACAAAACTTGCCTCGTATGGACTCTAGTAGATTCCTCCTTTTCTTGTTCTTATGTTAAAGAAAATCCTCCTCCTCCTCGGTGCACTGAATGAACGCGTTTTCACATCTTAACTTAACGGTGGGCTCTTCGCCCCAATTCCACGTAAGTCAACGCAATGGGGAAAGGAGTATTACACTGTATCCGATTGGGCCAGCGTCAGTCATATGCCGAAAGAGGGCCAAGGCAGAAGACAACAGCGAGAGTAGCACAAAATTGCAAATGGACGCCAAGGTAGGAAGGGGGTGGAGGCGAAGGGGAGAAAGTAGTAATTAAAAGAATGGGTTAGTAGGGGTTAGGTAAAAGCAATAGACGCCACGATACATCTAAATTCGACTTTCTTCAAAGTTTTACTTTCAAATTGAAAATCCCAGAAAGGAGTGAGTGAGAGATAGGACCCAAAACTCAAGCCTGAATTTAGGTCCCTTTTATTTTTACTCTCTTCACATGAAAAAAAATGAGAAGAATAATCCGACCATCAAGAGCACAAGGACTAAATGAACTGAAAAAGGTCAAATCGAAGCATTATTTGCCCCTTCACAACTATTACACATGTCCAAGCGTTTTATCTTCAAACCAATATAAAACTACATTCAAAAACACAAGACACGTTTTTTTTTGGGGGGGGTGATGATAGTCAACTAATCGGTCACGTCTACCCTCGCCCTCCCAACAAATAAAATGCTAGAAATGGTCAAAGAAACTAACAAGGCGACCACTGATACACACTTCCTAGTTTCTCATCTAAAATGGTTGAAAGGCCACAGTTCCCTCCTAAATTCAACATTTTCGCATCAGAAGTTGAGTCGAAGTTTAGGATAAGAAAGGAAAGACTAAAAAAGATTATTGAAAATGTGCTGAAAGATCTATACAAAGGATTACTGAATGTGTTGAAAGAACAATACCAAGGATTATTGAAAATCTTGAAGCAAAATGAACGAGCATCATTCCCACAACGCTGGGTTAGCCGTAGCTACCCAGGGTTCGGATCCCACCCAGAACGAGGCCTACGGTAAAAACGTACAAACAGGCATTAGTATTATGTTGTTTCTAGTTCCCCTGAATCAGGTGGAATCTCTGCTCCTCCCTCGCCACCGTGTCCACAATAAAATGGGGTCCCGGGCTTTTTGCGAGGCTGTCTTGAGGGGAACAGATTAGAGTGGACTTTTGCTAAGGGTTCATCCAACAGCTAAGTGGAAGTTCTAATGCAACTTAACCTCGCCCACCTGCAATAAATCCAGGTGTAATATCCACTACAACTGCATTTGTGACTTCGAAATACATTCATTTTCTTCAACGAAATTTAATGCAAACAAAATGTAACCCCCCAACCTCAAATAAAAAAAAGACTACAAGAAGTGATTTCAGAATCGAAATTTAATGTAAATAAACTAACGAGAAACAGATAGGATAAATTTTTCGATTCTAGGCAATCAAATTAGATGTTGCCATGTAGAGCCACAATCTCCAAGCCACTTTGACTCTTAATATATTGATTTAAGGGTTACTATATTATAATATAGATAGAGAAAAATTATTGCAGTAACGCAATTAATTATGGGGTTAAACGGCTATTTTTGGCAAACACAGTCTTCCTCAAAACCCTCGGAAAGAGCTCTTCTCACATACACGAGAAGGTAATATATATATATATATATATATACATACAATTCAGGCATTAAAGGGTTAAAAGCAATAAAAATAAGTCTTTGTAAAAACTTCCTCGGCTACCACGAAATAAAAAGGACGTGGAACTCACCCTGAAATTCCACAGCCCTTCTCAGTTAATTCTACTTTTTCCACAAAGGAAGGCCACATAACATGTGTATCGAAAGAGTCTCACCGTCGTTACCTTCACTTCGACAAGAGTCGCATTAAAGTGAATGCTCGTTTGATCTCTCATCATACAATTTCGCAAACAAAAATGCACATTTCGTATTCAACAGAAAAAAAAACACCGCAATTTGTTTGGCAAATAAGTGACAAATCTTAATGCCTTAGATAACGAGATTTCAAAATTGGCCTTAGTATGAAATTTGAGGTGATTACAAGTACATCATTAATTCAATTAATTTCCTCTGATCTTTTTTCTGCATCTGTTCAACGCTTGATCAGCTCAAAAAGTGGGAAGGAAAATTTACCACACGCCCCCAGAAATAGTACACACTTTAAATCACACCACATTGACGCGTCAATAACTCCCCCCCCCTCCCCAAGTGAATTTACGAACAAACCGACTGGCATCATTAGAATCACGAAGACCCTCCCTTTTCTTACTACTGCGAGATGCCATTTGCCAAACTTTTTCAAAACGGATATTTTTAAAATGAACAAAGACTAACGAGTTAGAATCCATTAGGGCCTATCAAAAGGTCATTGGGTCAATTAAACAGCTACAACCTTCAAATTGAACCATTTTATGCACAACTCAAGCCACCAGGGGACTATCAAAGGTCAATCAACCAGCAACCATCCATATATAAACAGCAGTAACAGACATGATTGTATCGAGAAGAGTGACAGCGTAATCACCAATTAAGGCCTTTCATAATTTTTAAAAATAGCTTCTTATAGAAAGTGGTCAAGTTGGTATTGACGGTAAAGGACAATGCATTTGTACACAACTCGCAAGACGCTAAGATTTTCAAAACAGATACGAGGCTCCAAGTGTTATTATAGAACGTTGCACACGTATGAATTACATTGCAACGCTTTGGCTAACATTATTACATCCTAATTAAAACGCCAAGATATTACCCGCTCTAACGTAACTACTAGATTATATAAGGCTCTAATAGTTAACCTTTTGTTCATAGTAATCTTCGTGTAAGATGGCAGTTCTTGCTTATCAAGGTTCATTTATTAATCAAATATACATTTAAATGCCAATTTTAAAGCATTTAAAACTAAGCAGGTAACTAAATATTGCACTTACCTAGTTAGGTTAATCCAATAAACGCTATATCAATTCTCGAATTTGCAAGATGGGGAGTAGGCCGCTTTAGAATTGAATTGAGGTTGGGCCTAGTTTCTTTGGAAACTGAATCAGGAAAGGAATAAAACACTAACTTCGTTTAAAGTGATGGCGAGGCATTTCACGATTTGAAACTCACGCTCTACTAATACTTAGACGTTTGTCAGTTATTACGAAAGTCAGTACTAGTTAGAAATAAATAAATGACAACAGAAACCATCGCCACAAAACTGCTATCACTTAAGTTTTCTCGTCCATCTGCCAAGCCAACAACAACTCAGCCAATCAGAGCATCACAGCCAGTCAGCCAGCCATGCAAACTTGTCTTCATTATCGGAGCCAGAAACGCAGCCAGGTCAATAGGTGAGAGGACGGCCTCTTCAAACATGAAAATCCTAACGTTACTTTCCGCTATATCTTTTTAAATGAGGTTAAAGTATGTCCAATCGATTCTTTACCCCCTCCCACCGGGAAAATTTTACCAACAACCCTACGAAAATGCATCATTATGTTAAATATTCGTTCAGACTAACCTCCCAATAACAAAGGTATCCCAGAAAAAAAGCAGGGTTATGTATACATATCCAAACCACGGTAGAATAAGTCCTATTTGGGGGGGGGGGGGGACGGTCGGCCTGGCCAGGGTAAAACGTGAGACAAGATCGGCGGCTGCCCTTCGTGACGTCATCACACGCAGAGGCGGTTGGAAGTCCGCCGACCCCGGGAAGAGGTAGCGCGTAAATCGATGGTAACATCCTGTGTATCGATTCTATCTCGTGAGGGAAGGGAGGGGGGGATGCTCGTACATTTGGGGTCCCTGTACGAGTGCGGCCCTTCCTACCCCAACATTCGGAGATGATCTTTGTTAAAAAGAGCCTACTTTTCCACAATCTCTGCCATCCGGGTTTCCCCCCCTTCCCTAAAATGAAGCCTAGACAAACAGAAACTGGCCATAGCCAATAATGGCCTTAAATGCTTTTGTAAGGAATAAATAAAATGGGTAGTACTTTGGGGTGGTAGGGCGCCACGATGACACATAACACACTTGAAGTTACAACTTAAAGAGCTTTCAAGTTTGTACTTACTTTTAGATGACGCGCTTCTTATCCAAGCCTAACCCTTCGATATTTTAAATACGCCCTTCCGCCTGATTGTTCCAATATTTTTCCCTATTTATCCTATTTCTTACCCGCCACCTCCTCCTACCATGATGAAAAAATTGAGAGGATTTTAGTGAACGAAATTAAAACCGACATCATAAGACATCCTAAGATGACTAATAGGCCCCGTTTTTGTGTTTTTTAATCCTTAATCTTTAGGTCGTTATGAAAACGCCGGGAGAATGATGACCTATTCGAACACATCGCCATCTACCGAAACGCCATGCTGGGAGGAAAACTTTAAATCTTTAAAACCAAAAAAAAAAACATCACCGATCGAAATTCCTAAACTAATAACCAAGAAAATTGTATCAAATTTTGCGGTAACCCACATATTATGGTACATCTGCCTATATCAATCGGCAATTAACCCACAACTTCTTTAATTGGCGAGCAATTGGAGTAGAGTGCGAGAATGAGGGGGGGGGGATCAGAAAAAATGGCCAGAGTAAGGAAATGGGAGAACTACAAATTAACGAGAATTTTAACAAAATATAAGAAAAATGGACTTATTAAAATAAAAGCTCAATTATCGAACCGAGCATAACACACGAGAATGCACGAACTTAGCCAAGCTAATTGTCCATAAACTTATGTCAAGTCTTCGCGTGAATTTGTCACTTAATCAACGCTTACTCACAATTTCACCATCGCGACCTGCGTTAGGGTAGCAACATTCCGTTAAACATCTCTCAACGGATGACAAAAGCTAAAAGGGCCTATTAGAGGTCATCCGACTAAGAACCTCTGCAAGAAGCACCAATCCTCCCCACAAACAAGGGCCTATCCGAGGTCATCCGATAAACTGGATCCACAATACTGCTTCTAAAACATCACTAGCCAAGGCTCGTCAAAAACTAAAGCATACAGCTACAACATGTACATCAATATTAAAATGTGTACATCTGACCCAACATATAAGTAAAAAAGACAATCGCTTCATACTCATCTAACCCGAAACCATCGGGCGATGAAGCCAGCAGCGAGAAGAGAACGGATACGACAAAATAATGAAGTATGAAAAAAAAGGTAGCACAAATATTGGAAGAGGTTTGCAAAGAGGCTGTGAATTAGGGTAAGTGAAAATATGAAAGGTACAAAACCCGATGAGCGTACTAAAGAGCCCAACATAGTCCTCCACTCCGCTTACACTCACAATGGACTCCAATCTCCTTTTCCTTAAAAAAAAAAGAAGTTTACATTCTGTCGCTCTTGTAGGTTACTACTCCCTGCCCTCAGCAACCTCGCAAGACCATTTTCATGCCTCTCTCCCTCCCGAACAAAGGGAATGCTCGACCCCCCCCCACAAAAAATATGTTCGGGGCACTAAGAAAGGACACGAATAAAACAGGCGAACATAGTCCAAATTACACCAGGTCACCTTGGGTCGGCCTGTGTACGGCATAAGGGGTGGGGTCACGTCTCCCTAAGTTAAAAAATGCAAGGATTGCTATACCATTGGCTGGCGGGCATATAACTACACGCGCAACGAAGTTCAAGTGTGTGTGTGTGTGTGTACTCTTCCGAACGACGTCGTATGTAAGTTAAATCGACCCGGAAACGCACAGGGGCGACGCGATCCACTTTGCGTACAACGGAAAACTAAAGAGAAAACGGCGAATAGAAGGACGCCAAGGAACATAATTGGGGCAGGTAACAGTCTCTTTCTAGGCAAAAATCCCCCTCTCCCAAACCTCATTTTTTTTCGTTATTCTCACTGACCAATCAACCAAATAGGCCATTCTCTAGAGCTAGTCACTCGAAAACAACGTCAATCTGGCTTCATTCAACTTTTTTTTTCTTTTTTTTTTACCAAGCCAGAGACGTCTCTCTCTTCACCTGCCCTCAATTGTCTGGGCGGAATCGGTACAGTAAAGACTTTCCACTTCTCTCCACGCTGCCAGTTCCTTCAACCTTAATATTTAGCAAGACATTCTGTGGGTGACCCCGCAAAGGAACAAAACCAGGTCAAACGGCGGGCGTTGTGTCACAGCGAACTGGGGAAAGGGAGTGTGCTGAGGGAGAGGTTAAGAACGGTACAGTACCGTATGATACCCCCCCCCCTTTTCATGTAGAAATAGCAATGATCAGACCTGAGAGATGATGAAAATGTGGGCGATAAACTAAATTGTATCCAATATAAACATCACTGGTCGAACTCGTGGGAAACTGCGTATCGATCATCTAAGATCATCTAATCTATTAAGACGAAAGTTCATTAAGACTGGTTCAAATTGCCACCAAAACGCAACCCCCGATTTCTCCAATAATAGGCAGCGACACCGAATCTGCAGCAGGTCGCTTATTCCTGCCATAATTACCAGTTAACCCTAATAACCGACGTATCAAATGCACATTACTAGAGAACAACAGTTATAAATTCGCAAACAAGAATACAGATGTAGGCAAAGGAAAAAAAAAAACCCGCACCAGTCAACCGACCATAAGAATAAACCTCAATGGACTACTTTTTTTAAAAAGAAAGAAAACAAGTATAAACAAGGGCATTTATACTTAGTAAAAAATGTGGTGAGAGTGACAGACAGGTGAAAGTTAAAAATGGAATAAATAGAAGAGAGAACTAGTGAAAATGACAGACCGAAATAACGATGTTCGTCAATCTTAGCAACTAGAACCTGTAATAATAATGAGCTTCCAGGAAGTAGATTGCACAGATTCATGTAAAAATGTAGTCCAAATAAACTTGGCTGACCACCAATGTACTTAATACCACAGCCCGGAAGAACGTTACACACAATATAACCAAGAGCGAAGGGAGGAAGGCGCACGCAGAAGGCAAGAAAATGTTTGATACCACCCGCTTAGAGAAGTAATTCCGAGGATGTGGGATGACCAACTCTAAAACATTGAGGGGAGACAATAGTAGTAGGACCCACTACAACCTCAAAAGAAATCTGCGATGAAGTTATGGGAAACCAAACTGTATGAAAGGTATCTATGGGGAGGCAAGGTAACTTCTTTGAACCTGGCTGACAGCGACCATCGTGCGTTAAAGTTGAATTTTTGCCGAGCCTTCACGAGACGAAGGAAACATTAAAAAAAAACACGCTAATAATATTCAAACTAAGACCCAAACAAGACCCCCCTAAACCCAAAGCAAGGCACCAGCCCCCCCCCCCCCACTTCCAAGGCCCAGTTGTAAGAAACCCTCGACCACAAATGTGTGACAGAGGGAAGTAATTTTCAAGGACTTCGAACTATAATACAAGGAAAAGAACTTAAAAAGCCGCCGCCGCGCGCGCACCTACACACACATACACACACACACACACACAAGGACTTCTCAGCATTTATATAAAAAAAGGCGCGAATTTCATCGAGATCGCATCGATCAATATTTCCCGTCCAGACAGATAGCACGAGACAACACTTGGGCGCCTCAGGTGGAACGGACATACTAGTTAAAAAAATGATTTAAAAATCGAAAAAGTTTCACCCACGGACACATGAAATGGATAGTGGGTGTTTCCACAATAAAATAATTTTATTGTGATTAGTTCTTGTGGCGAACCAATGCGGAAGATTCCTGAGCCCAAAGGAGTACCGCGTGTGGCCACTTTCGCAAGGCCAAATCCATTGCCTCGACGGAGACCAAAGATCCTTTACTTACTTTTCAAACTTCCAGGTCGACTTACCCTCCCCGCCACCCCGTCAATGAGAATATCAAAGCGACAGTAATTGAGGTCCTTTGCAAAATGAACATTCCATTACAGCGCGGCAAAGCTTTTAAGAGCTCAAGTTTTTCAGCAGATGGAGACAAAATAGTCTAGACTAGTCCTAAGCCGCTGCCTTGACATTCAGCGACTTGTTCACTACATAAAAATACCAATTTCCCTTCCAATTTAAATTAGGCCGTGGTTAAGGATAGCCGGTTGGTCGGAATCGCACAAAGACGAGCTTGCTTTAAAAGTGGCCGGTGTCAATGACTGAGTCCTCATGGTCGGATAGAGATTTAGGGGACGCGAAAAGAAACCGAACTGCTTTTTCCATGATAGTCCACAAACTACCCCCCCCCCACCCCTCTCCACAATTAACATCACAAATACTAGCTACTTAAAAGATAAGAGGGGAGACGAATATGGTTAGGTAGGGGTTTTTTTGTTGTTTTTTTTTGGGGGGGGGCTTAAGACCCTATTTTCAATACCATGTGAATTCCATGATAGTCTGCACAAGGAAGGTCAAAAGAAGGAATATATAGTCCCAGGGAAGAGAAGTGTTACAAAGGCACGATACCTCGGTCGTTTGAAAGCGGGGTGGCCTACAATGCAAATGAAGGTCAACTGGTAATAAGGGGTAGCTATGAAGTAGGTTGCCGAGCTAACTTGATGACCTGCGTTGAAAAATAGCTTTCGTGGATGGAGGGAAAAATGGTATCAAAGGCCCGGTTCATAAGGCTATTTAGCGGCCGCTGCCAATGACAGGGACTCCTAACAGCTGGATGAAGACTTAGGGAATTTAGTTATGAAATGGATGAAGATTTGGGTAATTGACATAGTTTGGAATTTATTTATGAAATGGATAAAGATTTAAGGAATTCCCATAATAGGGAATTTAGTTATGAAATGTATGAACATTTGGGTAATGACATAGTTTGGAATTTATTTATGAAATGGATAAAGATTTAGAGAATTCCCATAATAGGGAATTTAGTTATGAAATGTATGAAGATTTGGGTAATTGACATAGTTTTGAATTTATTTATGAAATGGATAAAGATTTAGAGAATTCCCATAATAGGGAATTTAGTTATGAAATGTATGAAGATTTGGGTAATTGACATAGTTTGGAATTTATTTATGAAATGGATAAAGATTTAGAGAATTCCCATAATAGGGAATTTAGTTATGAAATGGATGAACATTTAGGGAATTTAGTTATGAAATGGATGAACATTTAGGGAATTTAGTTATGAAATGGATGAACATTTAGGGAATCACAATGGGAAATTTAGTTGGAAAATTGATTAACATTTAGGGAATTTAGTTATGAACTAGAATGTTGGAACAGTAACGGGTAGCTATAGAGATTCTCCATGCAGATCTAGAGACTAGAAAAAAAAGCGAATTGGGCATTAGGGTTATTAATAGATATGTTAGATATAAAAATCAGGAAGTCATCAAGCTATATAGCTCTTATTTTGGGCAACACTTGAGATAGCATTCCGCTATCACGATTCTAGAGATTCTGTAAAGGGCCTTTCCTTGAGACACCTTTATTATATGGACAGGTTGGGGGGGGGGCACTTCGCATGTTTTCATTTGAAAGGTACATAAAGGGTAACACGATGCGGCTTTTTAAAATGTTTATTGGAGGGGAATACATAAATTAGGAGTTTTTGAACTGGAAAATAGTAATATAACAAGGGGCACTGAAAAAAAATATCTAGATACAAGCTAGATTTGAGCAAATATTATTTCATTAATAGAATCATGATTCTTGGAATGCTTTGCCGGGGAATGTTGTATTCAAAAGAATAACTAGCAGTAATAATAATATAATAATAATGGGTATTTGCAATGCGCAGTATATGGGAGAACATAGGAGGAAACCGAAACCGATTGTCCAGGTTTTTATATGTATTATAGACTTATTAATACCCGCGTGACAAGCCTACTGGGTTTATGGCTGAGAACGCAATCCTAGGGATGTAGATTATGCCGGTGGGTTGCGGGTGTGTTGGATACTCTGATTGGGGTGATTTTCCTACATTGCACTGCTCCCTCCCACAGCTGGGGAGATTAATGAAGAAAGCCTTCGATCCTAGAGCCCGTGTCGTTAGGCCCCGTCGTTACAATTATGTGGGGCCGCGTCTTATGTGTGAGTGTCTAGAGTGTAGGAAGCTGTTGCATGCTGCGGGAATTTTATAGCACCCGTTTGTGTGGAGCTGCAGATCAGCTACGTCAATAGGCACAAGCTCGAACCTTAATTCATATAATTTCAATCCGACAGGGAGGCCTTGGGCAGTCTCTAAACGATTCTCCAGAAAAAGTCCCACATATATCTTATGGATGACATACCCCTCCCCCCCCCACAAGATGGAAGGAAGGCACACCTACGTGATCCCGGTGTAAATAAGGGGATCGGAAGCCTACCGCTCAGAGGATCCAGAGGGCATTTGAATATTTCCGGGAAGCTCAAGAAATAATTTGTTCGCAGAGGCCTACCAAGGCCACGCTTCTTGCTAAAGTAAGTCACAGAAGCAGCAACTGGTGCCGTCTGTGGTCGCAAAGACCTAGACACAATCCTTGATAGGATTCTCTCTTCCTGTGAGCGGCGCCCGTTTGTGACGGCCGTCAAAACACCAAGCGAGCATGCAAGGCCAGCTTTATTGGCCTTGTAACCGATCTGATCGTATCAAGGGTTACCGAGAAAAGGGAGGAGTTGCAAAGAAAATTGTTCTTTTTCGTTGCTCATATCCGTGTCCAGCACAATTCCAGAGACTGCAGACTGTGTAGCACAATTCTAGAGACTACGGACAGTGCAGCAGCATAATTCCAGAGATTACAGACTATTCTATCTCACCACCATCGAAGAAAGGGACAATAAAGTCGCATGAAAGTCATGACAAAAAAAATATTCAACGCGGTTGGTATACAGCGGAATCCTGCAGTTGATACACTTAATTAGGGAAGATGAAAGCACTACTTTTTACACAAGCACAAAAACAGGAGGGTACACACCCTATACATAAGTGACATTACTCATTTGGAGTAAAAAATGTTTTAAAAAATCGTGCAACTATGAGGTTAGATGGGAAGAAAAAGAGTTTGTTTACAGTACAAACACTACACAACTGCCATGTTACCTTCAAAACGAAGCTAGGCGCTAACTTCAAATTATCATAAGGTTTGTTTTTATACAAAATTTCGACATGAACCATAATGCGAGGTAGATTGTGAGTAATCGGGTCTAGTGCGTGGATTAACGTGTAAACTATACGTTAAAAGCAAAATAAAATAGAGCTTGAAGAGGACGGGATGTTAAGAATGAAGAAACTTTAAAATTTGGCAAACAATCGTGGTAAGCATATTCGTTCAAGGACGCTCTCCCAAGGCCAGGCAAATTGTTAACAAACCTCATTTATGTTATTTGCAAGGAAGAGTGATAATTTTACGTGAAAACCTTACACGAAAAATACAGTTCAAAACCATACATAACTATCGAATCTAAGCGATTATTCTTAGTGCAGCAAAAATAAGGTCTGGGTAGTCAGTCAATGACAAGTAGACGATTAACGCAATTGCACAGCAAAACAAAAAAAAATGAAAACTCATAAAACGAGTGACTAGTTTAAAAGTAACGAGTCCCCCTACTTCGGGGAGAGTGCTCTAAGGAAAATACAAATAGGCAGTAAAAGGCGCCTTCTCACTATCAAATGATAACTCGATAAGCAAATCCAACCATCATGTAAACAGCTGGGTTTAAAATCTCTTTTAAGTCTACCCAACAAGTGAAAGAGAGAGAGCGGAGTTAGACCCCCAAAAAGAATGGTGTAGCAAACTTAAAATTGAGCTCAAGGTAACTTTCATATGGTACGCGGAGCCTTTCACGAAGAAAAAGGAGTCCAAACGCAGCAGAGACAATAGAAAAAAAACGCAGCTGCACAAGAAAAATGCCTAAGAATTCCAACGTTGGAGGGCATAGGTCTTTCACATCCCGTTAACGAAGCCTCGACTCTTATTCACTACAAACAAATTTTCCCCCTAAAGAGGTAGCGAATAGTGAACACAGGATATAAAAATCTTTACAAAGGAGAAGGAGGAAATTGGGTCAATCGGCAACATTTAGTATTCATGAATGAGCCTTAAGTTTTATTCTACTCTGGTAATGCCATTGACCCGACTTAAAAAAAAAGGAAGTGAAATTATATTTTTGGACTTTGTAATAACTATTTTTTAACTTTCAGGGCGGAGGATAAAAGGGATTCTAACTATTTACTGGAAAGGAAAAAGAATAAAAATGCCCCTACAATTGGCAAATACAAGCCCACTACGGCCTCGGCTTGTTACTTTAAAAGCTCTGATTAGTCAATGCAAAAGGAGATGAAAAATAGGAAATATAGGCCAGACACTAATTATTAGGCTTCGCCAATAATAGGCTTCCATTCACTTGGAATGAGAAAAGGAAAAAAGTTCTGCCGTAAAATACGGTAACTACTATTTCCTACTTTTCGTTAAAACAGAGATGACAGTATATATAAATACCTCACTCGAATCTAGAAAAACTGGGGGATGGGGTAAGAAATATGGGCGGATGATAAAGTAACACTTTCTCCCCCTAAAAAAAATCTTTTGGGGGCTTGTCTGTGAGGGGGGATGGAGAAGTGTCTTCCCCAACCGTTCGAAACCGTTACGTATCAAACCGAGGCCTATAAAACACGAGGCTACCCTAAATTCCCCAAATTGTTGATTCCAGGTCGCATACAACCAGAATTTTACACAAGCCTTAAATGGAATTGGAGCCATCTTTGAAGGGGGATGAATTAATATCCCCGCGGGGCCAAATGGGGTTTGGGGAAAGGGAACTTCTGACGTGCTTTATGCGAACACGCCAGGTACCAGTGCATACACACCCCAAATCTGCGGCACACCGTGGAAACCAAGTGAAAAGATGAAGAAATTCGTAGGTTTTGAGGTATCCCCATAACACCCTAAGAGCAGACTATTAGCCTATTAATTCCTTGCACTTTTATTCTTTCTACCCATTCAACTTCCGCCTACCCTCAAATGAGTAGGCCCGCATTGGCTAATTTACTACCCGTTTACTTGGCAGGACAAACATCCCGCTCCGGCGTAGTCTGAAGTGAAAGACCCAACACTGGACATAAATTTCCTGACGGGTGAGGGATGCGGGGATATTGTGGGGGGGGTGAACATAAGAGGCGATTCACAGACCTTGTGCTGCTCCGAGTTAAAGGATGAGCTCAGAAATCCTAAGTCCCTTGGAGGAGAGGCGAGAGCTTGTTGCCCGGACGACGGAGGAGGGACCCTGGCAAGAAGCTCTCTTAAGCTGGACTCGACAATTTTGCCGACTTGGTTCTTAGAGCGGGTGTAAGGGGTGTTGGAAGGCAGTTTGGTAGTTCCCAGTGCGAGGAGATAACGTCGGTCTCTCAGGAGGCGTTTTGCGGGGTCTGTTGCAGCGGGGGGATGGGGCAACACGGGTGGAGGGGTGGGGGGCAGCACTGTTACCGAGCGCGGGGGCGTTTTCCAAGAGTGGTGTGGGTGAGCAGAATTCAGTGCCGCCGGAGCAATATTTAACAAATTACACACATCGAGTAACTAATCACATTAGGAACGAAAACAATTGATGGCACTCGACGGATGACTTGGAATGGGAGACAAACTGGCCGAATTCAGAAGGTTTCAAATCTGAGGTAAAAAAAAAAAAAAACGGAATTGATAAATAAAATTAATACCCTTATCTTAATGGCTAATTATCAGGATTACATTTAAAACTAAGATTTTGGAGACAAATGCGTTTACTCATGGTTCTCCTTTCAAAACGAGGTAAACTCAATTTGCCAGTGAGAACGAGACGACACCATAACGTGAATCAACAGTTCAATGCACTCAATCACATTTAATTACTTAAAAGACTATCATTCACATCTTGAACACCAACAAAAATCGATAAATTGGGGCGACCAAGAGAGTCGCGTCCATTCTATCGCAGAGTCCATTTCCAAGAGGGCAATGTACGCATCACAGCAAATGTGTAACGTGAGGGAGGCCATTATATTTAACTGCAACCACGCCGTTTTTAAGCAAAGCAGGGGGGGGAAGGTGCATTCGAAATGAGAGACAAGGGAAAAGTGCAACCTGGCTTCTATTATAAGGTCATTGAATTAGACATTCACTGCATGACCTTTCGAAAATTCAAGCAAAGGTCGAATACTTTTCCTCGGTATAGGAGATACGAAAGCCTACTGGAAAAATGAGGAGTGTGACCTCTTGCGAAAGGTTGCTTTAAATAAGACGTCAATACAAAAGAGTACAGCTTCTTCCTCGCTCGCCACGTGTTTGATTAAAAGGTATGCTAATACAAACACTCCAGTGCCTCTAGAGAAAAATGGAGAGGACAGACAGGAGAAAAGGGAACAATTGAGCAAGCTTAAAAAGAGGGCCAAGGCTGGCAAAGAACAGAAAGAAGCGGACATCATTCGATGCACAGATCGTGTACATATTTATATACGCACATAAACTTTAGAGAGTGGGGATTGTTCATTTAAACAAGATAGCGGATTTAGAGGGGAAATTTGATTGAGGAAAGGAAACTAATCGGTCAAATAAGCCGATATTCCTTTCAGTCAGGTGGTCAGTTGTTCAGAAGGCCAGGCACTAAGCACCAAGTTTAGATGTTTATAGCTTGCCAGGGGCAGGAGAAAGCTTTGAGCCTACAACCTATGATGTAGGCCCCGCGCTTTCTGTGAAGTAGTCTTGAGGGACCAGTTTATTAGCCAAATTTGAGTGGTATCGAGAAAAAAAATGACCCAGGTCCGTAAAAGTAGCCTAAAATTACAGCAAACGTGATTCTGTGCTAGTTCGGATAAACCCCAACCTAATTTACTTGAGCCTAACCATATTAAACCGAACTTACCTAACCCAATCCGCCCTCTTTCTCCGACATAGTTAACATTCGGACAAATATTCCTCTCCCCCGGAATAGTTTAAGGTCACATTGGGTCAAGTACTTTTCTTCCTTATGTGGAAGAAGTTATACACTCCCTTCCCTCTGTCCTAAAAATATTACTCACCAATCCTACGGAGAGTTTTGTAGGTTTATGATCATCATAAATTAATGTCCCCCAAGGAAAAAAAAAGTTTTGTTAAAAAAATAGTAAATTTTTAAGTAAAACGCCTCCTCTGCCAATAGCCCCCTAAAAGCAGGATCAGTTTCTGCTAATGACATCCCAGAAGTGATAAATTAGTAATTACATTTTCCACCGAGAAGCTATATTTTGAGAAGCATAAGAAAATGAGTCGAATATGCTAGGGGAACGCAAAAAATTTGAGGATTATGTGGAAACTGGAGGCGTGTAGACCCCCCAAAACCATGTAGTTATGAAGTTTGTACCTAGTGACAGAGGTAGAATTAGAATAAGAAAAAAAATCTAGAACAAAGTGGCATGAAAGTTTGAATATTCATTAATGACAAAGATAAATGCTAAATTTTGCTGTTAAATAAGGTGCAACTACCAATCATGTTTAGGAAAACAATTATAACCTATAACATGCTTTTATAGGTAGAGTAGATCGATAGATAAAAGAAAGGGGTCTTTCTGTTTTTAACGAGAAATAATATTAAGAGGTCCCGAAGTGAAAGCAATAAATACATCGGATCAACAACTGAGCTGAGCCAATTCCTGCCATGGTGAAAACAGAGAGGGAGGCTGTATTGGAGACGGGTAGGTCATATTTTTATAATAAAATTTAAAGCTAAAATCAACACATTTCCCGTAAAAGTTTTTAAGAAGATCGTGAAAAGAAAATGAATAGGAGAAAGATCCTCTTTGGGCATACTGACCCACACATCTGAACCTCCTTGCGGGTACATACTGGGGCAGAGAGAGACCATTCCTCCAGGTTCAGCATGTACCTATTTACTAAACCTACTTCTCTCTTGCGCCTGTATTCAATCAAGACTGATAGAAAATATGAATTAGGGTCAATGTATGGTGAGCAAGGAGTGAAGGAAAAGCGAAAACAGAAGGCAGTGGTGAACGAAGAGAGGGACTGGAAACGCACGCGTATATATGAGGGGGAGAAAGCCGTGCATGGAAGAAATGTATGATGGAAGCCAACGGTAAATTTAAACTGGATCACTCAATGTTAAGGGTCGGACATATAGATGGACATCTGAATGTAGCACATTGGGACAAATACAATAGAACATATGACGATGGAATGCGAGGGGAAAGGGGTGACAATATAGATAGTGTGACAGTTAGGGGACAGTCTTAGGAATAGAAAGGTAGGATGAAGTGTAAATAGCGGTTTGTGAACACTTCTAGGGCTTGAATTTGGAGAAAATTATATTGAAAGGAGAAAAACTGAACCAAGATTAAGTGGATTTTTGCAATCCTGAGGATGCAGATGTTGGCAACCCTGACTGGGATGGCCTTAATAGGCTCTAGTGGTTTTTCACATCATTTGCATTGCTACAAAGGGTGGCATAACTGTCTAAACCTTACTACGAAGCGACTTAAGAACTGACCAGGTTCAACGCACTTTCAAAATAAACTCCCTTTAAAGGATGTGTTGCCAATTTCAACCAATACACGTTTTCGAAGATACAAATTTCACACGGTGAAATAGCACCAGAAGGTGAAACGGTGAAAATGAAAAGCGCAGACAATGAACAAGTCAAAATTTAGCCAATTTCCAAATCTTTATTTCAAGCACTAACTTTTGGGTCACACCTCTGTGCATATCGATAAAGGGTTTATTTGATATGGCCCAACCTGAGATAAGGGATAAAAAAACGAGGCATTAAGGTAAGACCCCCCCCCCCCAGTTTTGTGTTATTTGTCGTAACTTGTTTACAATAATGCAACTACGTTGAGTTATGTAGCAAATATTGACAAGTTTAAACAAGATCACAACATACGGTAGTCACCAGAACCTAAATACTGTTAATGTGGCTCAACTTCACAACATAGGAAGCGGTACTTTTACGGGCCAATGTTGGGCCGGTGGCTATCTCTGCTATCGGAAAATACAGTGAAAGTATGCGAAAGGTACAACACCAGACTAGGCAAAAGAGGAGACTACTAAGCGGACTGGAAACATCTCTAAAGTGATGTCAATAGAGAGCCTCCTTCCTATACAGGCATTGGGACCTGGGGGGACGCGTATATCTAATATTGGATTTCATCTATCCTAGCAAACCCGCACTTAGACGCAGCACAATAGTTAACCCAATAGAGCGAAGCCGTGAAATGAGGGCATAGGACCAGCGATAAGCCACAGGGTTAAGCCACACGGAGCCTAGCGAGTCTCCAAATGGGTGCAAATTTGCGGGAATCCACATTCAAGAGGATATCGCCTTATTTTATTTCGTTTCACTGTCATTTCTCACCAGAGTTCGTTCATGTTTGTTGCTTTCGATTTCGTTCGTTTTAATGCCGGAGTTGTGTGTCCAGCGTCTCTCATCTTAGGTTTTTGCTCCTTTTTTGTTAGGGATTGCGTTTGTTTACATCCTTTTAGTTAGAATAATGGAGTAGACTGTTTCGAACAGGACGGAAATACTAGTGTTTTTCTAAGAACGTGGTGTGTTACCGAATGGTTTGGATTGCCAAAGATGTTTTTATTTTTTGGTAAACTTGGTTTTATTATTAATTTTACCAAAAAGAAAAACATCTTTGGAACCGCACACCTAAAAGATTTAAGAAACAAAGATTTTTGAAGATCAATAATAATAAGTTTCGTTGTGTTTTGGTACTTTCATTAGTTTCTTTCTTATTCAAGGTTAGGTTGATTATTTTAAGGAAAGGATGGGGGGGTAATAGTAGAGCCTTTATGGTGATGCTTTTTTGTTTCCGACGCATTCCTGTGGATGGTCGAAATTGTATGTTGTAGATACATGATCTGACACAATCCTATGGATGCAGTTTTGTGGGATGTTTTTGACATATGTGGATGACCCTTTAATAGGTAGGCCCTTGTGGATTTTGTCATCAACTATGTTATGTTAGAGTAGCTATATTTATGGTTGAGGGTGCTAGTGAATGAGAACATGAGCTGCTTCGTAACCTAACCTTTTCTGGTTTGGTTAGGATTGGTTCAGTTTTGAAGTATTGCCTTTGCATCAGCATTTCTTTTGTCCTAAAGATTTTAATTTCTTCGTTCCATTTTAAGACAAATTCGTCACTTTTTATTTAATTATGAACATTTGAAAATTATCAAGTGTGGTCATTGTGACCAAGAAAATATAATTGGACAAGGGTGAGGCCATGAATATTGTTTATTTAGATCTTAGCAAAGCTTTTGACAGTGCCTCACAGACAACTGTCTATTAGGTTGAGAGAAAGTATTTTCTCTTAGTTTATGCAAATGGATTGGAGAATGGCTCAGAAATGGGAGGCAAAGAGTAATTTTAAATGGTACTAAATCAGAGTGGACCACTGTGCTTAGTGGAGTACCTCAAGGTTCTGTTTTGGGTCCGAAATTGTTTATATTTTTTATGTGATTTAGAGAAGGGTCTGCAAAGCAAAGTTTGCTGATAATACCGAAATAGCGACCAAGAGTAACAAGCGTGGAGGAAGCAACCAATCTTCAAAAGGATCTGGAAAAAATCCTAGGCTGGTCGGATAGCAAACATGAAGTTTAATTTAAATAAATGCAAAGTAATGTATATGGGTGCACATAATGTCATTTTGTTATGATCTAAATGGTACCTGGCTAAAAGAAGTTTCAGAAGAAAAAGACTTGGGAGTAACCATTTCTAGTAATGCTAAGGTTCACAAACAATGTCTTATTGGGAATAATCAGAAATGTGAGCTATTCAAGCAGAGGTGATCTGTACAATTCATATATTAGGCCACATATGAAATATTGTGCTCAGGCCTGGGCCCCTTATTAAGAGCAGGGTTGGGATATGCTTGAGGGTGTTCAACGAAGAGACACTAAGCTTAGTGAAGGAGTTACATATGTTTTCTGTTAGGCGTAGGCTTCTTTGGGGTGCTAGGATTCATACCTATAGGATGTTTACAGTGTGAACAGGATACTCTAGATTTTTTTTTAATTGTCAAGTCTTAAGGTTAACAAGCGGTCATGAGAGGAAATTATTAAAAAAAAGAGGCCTAGGCTGAATATTCGTAAGTACTTTTTGAGCCAGAGTGGCAAATATTTGGAATTATTTGCCTTCAGAGGTGGTTAATAGTGATTCACTTTAGATTATTAAAAATAGGTTGGACAAATATATGAATAGTTTGGAAATTATTTGACATAGACTACATAATTTAGTTATAGTCATTTGTAAATATTACAAGTCCCCCATTGTGTTTACCCCCACACGAGCCGTCAACTTAAATGTACTCCAAAAACGTGAAACATTTTGGAACACGGACGAAATAGTACGTCCCATCGTTCGCGCCGATAATCTACATATTTACCATATAACATAGTACTGACATGGACTCTATGGTCTATAAAATGGTGTATATAGTTGGGTGTTTGTAAATATTTGACATCAGCCTTTGGATGAAATAGTGATGTACTGGGGTATGTATATTAACTTAAGGTCCACCTCGACAGGCCCCTGTGGCTTTTAGTGATCCTTCCTTTTCTTATGTGAAATATCTACAGAAATTAAGTGATCCAACGAGGGAACCATCGTTAAGTTGTTATGAAAGTTACCAAAGTGAAAGCATCCCCTGGAAACTAAAGCGACAACCAGCGTAAGTATATTTCCAGATTTGGTGGTCTGAAGCGAGAATTATAATGCTCGAGCAACATGAGGAGACTACCAAGTGCATATAATTAAATATCGAGGCCGGTGGGTATTTTAACCCCATGCTCGTTCCTATAAAAGATTAATTTGGTGAAGGGCAATTATATAGTTCCCTTGACCTCCTTGAGGGGCGCATTTTCTCCTTTCCTATTTGGGATAGTTAATGGGTACGATTTGCCCTCAATAGCAAAATGGAATTGTAATGATATTTAAAAGGGCAACAGATTAAAGATAGTCCTTTGATATAGGTGCCACGCAGCCTGATATCAAATTAAAAACAATAGGTACGGATAAATACAAATTTTATCCGATTATTATTAAGAGCTGTACCCACATCCACATCGGAGGTTTGTTACCGATTTCGATGGGTCGACGCTGTCGTATCTCCATTTTCAAAGTTAAAATGTATGATTTGGTCAATTCGTTTGAAATAACGTAAAAACGCTAAAGGATTGTAAACAAACTAAGTTGCCGATAGCTTAGTTACGGGATGCTGGTAGTATGCGGTAATTATACATGGAAAGTCAATGGATAAATTGAGTCAGAAATTTTAGAATCTTAGCGTGGTTATAATGAAATTTCATTAACTAAGTTTAGTAATGAATAATAATTCCATTTTTATCACGTGTAAGCTATCAATGTGCGAGAAGTCATTTACTCGTATTAGGCCTAAGAGGCATTTAAGAGCCACTAAGAAAAAAAATAATCTATTTCACCAGTAAAAAGTCAGATATAACTATATTTAGAAGCTTAATCACTTACATAATACTTTATATTACATAAATAATAAGATCGAAGGTGCGTAGTTTATGAAAACCTAGTGTATTGAATCTTTGACAAATTTAAATAAATTAATACACATCGCAAGAGAACGGTTTATAAACTAAAGAAGACACATCTATCTATGACCACCTTCACGATGAAACTACTAAAACATTATCGAATTCTGCTATTGAAAAATTTCTGTGGTGTCAACTTGCGTCGAGCTCAGCTTCTCGATATCGTACAGAAGCCACAACGCTGCCAGACGAACGAAAATCCATTGAAAACTATGTACATTGAACTACTGGGAAAATACTATTCAAATTTGTTGCTGAAATAAAGTAATAAAATTTAAACGAAATATTTACAAAATTGAATTACCCATTCCATTGATAGACAGTTTCTAAAAATATGCAAATTATATTTATTTTATTTTGAATATTAAATAGACGAATGAACAAAATGCATCTATATTACTTTAATCGAAAATGTAAATAAATGGGGCAATTGATAAGAATTATATTATAAATTCTTTTACATCGTATGGTATTTTTTTATGAAACATTTGAAAATATTTAACATTACACATATAACTAGTTTATATGATCCATTTTCAAATATCGGATATAATCACGGTTAAAAGTTTTCTGATAATAATTTAGTCGTAAATAACAATATATACGATTAAAAAAAAATACGCAAGGAAATATATTTCTTAGAAAGTTTTGCCTGAATAAAAAAAAGTTTAACACTTTTTTCAGATATATTTTTTTAAATATGAACACTTTTACTGGTAAATTCTACAATGTGACATTTTGATATGACGAATGTATATTTCTTCGTCTATTTGTTAAGAAAGTGATTAATACATGGTCGATTACTTCACATAAGCCTATCAGAAAATCCATGACAGTAGAAGAAAATTCCAGAATGTAGTGTAATACAAAAATAATGACAACGGGGCCATCACTAACGGAGAGAGAGAGAGAGGGAGTAGAAAGTTGTGAAAGATTTCGAAATAATTCTTGCTTGATCTCAAAACATTGCCCCAAATAAACTTTTAAAGAAATATTCCCCCGTTATAAATGCCTGGCCCGTCCCCATGACTCTCCCAGGTACCTTTGGATCCCCCAAATACACAGCTTCTCCCCGTCGCTGCCATTTCTGCTATACTTTCACATCAGACAGCTGAAAATACGCGCGAAAATCGGGAAGATTGACTGCTTCGTTTTCCTTCCCCTGCCCCCTTCCCCCACTCTCTCTCTCTCAGGGCCCGTGGTCGAGTCGTAAAAGTCTTCTCTTTTATTTAAAGTCGGATCCCGGCAGTTTTTTTTTTTCCCCTTTGAGGATGTTATCATTTTCTAGGGGGGCTGGGGAATCGCGTGTATGAGAATTTATTATTAATCCAGCGAAGGTTTTTGAAACTTTTACAATAAAATATGCTCACAAGAAGTAAGGAAATGTGTATGAAAGCCCGATTAATCAAATGAGGAGACTTCTTGGAGCAGACAAGAAAAAAAAACTACCTCAGCCCTCCCCCCCAAACACTCACCCTTGATTTAAAGGTAAACAATAGAAGCTCAAACTCCCCGTAGTCTAGTGGATACGGCGATGGATTTATGAAGTCAATGCGGGGGTTCAACCCCAGAGGGCGGATGTACGTCTATTAAGCGGATGCTCTGATACTCCTGCTGGGGTAACTCTACATGCATCATCATGTACATAGCCACAACATACTCTTAGCTCTCGCCTTTAGCTCACCAATTATTAGCATTCTGATCTTTATGTGTATTTCATTATAAGGACGGGGAATATAGCCCACGGTCGGCGTTACCTACCTACAAATGACGCTAGAAGTATTTACCTCCCCCCCCATCCCTTTAATTCCCGGGTTCGAAGGAAACCAAACACACATCTGTGGATGCACATGTTGCCAAGGTTGAGGTACCCACATGCGGTCGTGTTCGTTGGGCCTTGCTGCAGCCACAATCGTGTGTCTCGTGTGTTGCATTGTGCTGACCTCGGGTATCTGGTAGCTTTTTTGATCAGGGTACAGTCATCACGGCCAATGATTTTGGCAAAAAACTGTTCTTTGCCTATTACGTGTAAAATACCTTCTGAATATCATTTATTCGGTATTAATATTGTAGATAATTTGTGTGACTACTAATTACCAGTATAACTTTGCAAATTAATAGTTTGTTGGTAAAATTTTGGTTTGGTGACATTTCCTTACTAGTGGGCATCACAAGCCTCCTCGTGATTTCAAGCTGGAATCGTATGAAAAATAGTAATTGAATAACCAGAACAGTAAATATAGTTATGTATAATGGTTTGGCCAAAAGAAAAACGCCAATTAATAGTTTCTTTACACCGAAATGGCCTCAATCCAAGGGAAATTGTTGTTAAAGGCAGTGCATGTGAAAGAACTGTATACAGGATCATTAAAACTTTCAAAAAGACACGTTCAGTAACTGTGAAAAAGGCACCTGGTCGTCAACGCTTGTCCTCTGATCGCCAAGACAGAGTTTTAATGCGAAATTTTTTGAAGAATCGAAGTGCCAGTAGCCAACAGCCTGCTGATTAATGGAAATCACATGGTGTTGGCGCTTCGGCTCGAACAGTTCGACGGTGGCGCTTGTAAAGGGTCTCGCTTCACGGAGTGCTGCCGAAGAACCGTTTTTGTCCAAGAAAAACGTCAAGGACAGACTTGACTTTTGCAAGAAATATAATAATTGGTCACGCGAACAATGGGATACATTTATTTTTTCTGATGAGGCACCATTCTTCCTGTTTGGCCCATCTGAAAAAAAAGCTTGTCGGAAGGAGAAAAGGTGAACGCTATAAGGAGGCTTGCATCGTTCCCACGGTCAAACATCCTGAAACTGTTATTCATGTGTGGGGATCCTGTTTTTTCAAGGGGAGTCTGTTCTCTATCAATTTTGCCAAAAACACACTTCTATGGATTCAACATAGTATCAAAATGTCCTTAATTACCATCTTCTTCCGACCATTGAGAGGCAGTTTGGAGAGGATAATTACATTTTCCAACAAGATGAGGCACCTTGCCACACTGCTAAAAGCGACAACCAGGTTATCTTTATTAAAATTTCAACCTTTCCAATCAAGTCCCCATCCCAGAACTCAAGAGTTACGCTCGCGCCAAATGGGATACGTATAATCGACTCCTCGAAAACTACATTCCAGACCCCTTAATTGACGCAAATTTAGAAGAAATTGATGGAATTGGACAAAATTAATGATTATTTATTAAAGGCCGATGAGGAAGCCATTTCCCGGACAAAATTTAAAACCCTTCCTGCACCTAATTGGACCTCTAGAATGAAAACTCTCGCGAGGGAATACAGGTACCGGATCAATGAAGTGAACCTCATTGGCCCCAACATCGAGACACACAGACGGATACGACAGATACGTGACGAACTAATGACACTTATTAGGAACCAACAGAGTGCACTTTGGGACAATTTAATATACAGACTTGACCTAGAAAATGACTCACGCACATTCTGACAGACTGTAAAAAGACTAAAAGGAGGACAGACACAAACGACAATAAAACTTACACGAGACAATACGGAAATTACTGAAACTCAAGAAATCGAAGAAGAATTCAGATTCTTCTGAGCATCTATTTTAAAGATTTTCCCGGAAGAGAATCATAACTTTGATTTAGACTTCGAAGACGGAATTATAAATTATCTGAATGACCAGATACACAGAATCTATCCACACCATTATGTATCACAGGAAAGGAATGTGGAGGGACTCGGCGGCAGAATTACTGCCGAAGAACTCTCGGAAACCTTTAAATCCTTTCATCAACGAGCACCTGGGCGTACAGGACTGACACGGGAGAATTTTATAAGAGCCCCACCCAACATCCTTCTTGGGCTTATAAATATCATGAATGCATGCCTGAACGTGGGTTAATTCCCTGACCACTAGAAGGTAGCAAAACGATATTCACTCCCAAAGCCGGTAAGCCACCGGACAGTCCAGCTAACTTCAGGCCTATATCTCTCTTAGAATTTGCAGGGAAAGTCTTGGAGAAGATATTGGCCAACAGGGTGAATACGTTCCTCGAAAATAATAATCTGCACAACAACCAACAACATGACTTCCGAAGGAAGCGAGGAACAGACACGGTGCTAGCCGTGATCACCGAGAAGTTAGCAAAAATAAAAGCAGAAAGACGCCATGCAAATCTGGTACTCCACGACGTCAAAAAGGCCTTTGACAAAATATGGAGGAGAGGCCTACAATGCAAAATCTTACAACTGGGCCTCGACCCCATACTTGAAAGGATTCTATGCGACTACGTAATGGAGAGGAGGGCGTTTCTAAACATTAAAGATTTCAATGGCCCAGAGTTCGAGCTCGAGGCAGGGGTACCACAAGGCGGGTATATAAGTTCCTTGCTATACAACATATACACCATCAACCTTCCCAAACCTCGTTATAGGTCCAATTTGCGGACGATGATCTGCACGACACCTTATCGGAATGTGAATTACATGGCACGGAGTATGGCGGTGGAAATCGAAATCATCAACTCTTTCGAGAGAAGATGGAAGATATCTACCAATGCACAAAAGTTTCGTGTAATTCCACTATTTAGACAGACCCTCGCAGACATCTGTGTGGGGGGATGGGGGATGCACGCATCCCATACCACACAAAGGGCAGGGTTCTGGGACTTCGGGAGACATGTAGATAGAGCTTCAGCGAATACACGGAGGGACATTGGTGAATTTTCCCGATTCTTAAACCTGAGTACCTCCAACAACGCAAGCATTCAACCAAAACTCCTGTACCCCCCGGCGCTATAAACGCGAGTCCCAAGTCCTTAAACTGCAAAGGGTTCAAAATAAGTCTGTCCTAATTATAACGAGAACCCGAAGGAGAGAGAGGAAAACGCAGAGTGAGCTCCAAGGTGAACTTGGGTTGACCCCCATAAACGTGGAGCTTAACAGAAGAGCAAATAAGATCTGGGACACCGTACACCGGCACCTCCCTCGAGCTGCAACTTCATGTACTTTAATGGCGTAAGACACGGTAATATTTTTAGAAGCAGCAGACTACTCATTGACAATAACATAGACCCAATGCTCACTTAGATTTATACCCCAAAACCCACGAAAAACAAAGCCAACACATTCACCTTTCCCTTCAAAATTAGCCAAGAGCTAATTCCCAATTCTAGAGCAACTAACTCTCCCAAAAATTTTAAAAATATACAACTAAAAAACAACCAAAAAAACAATGCAAAATCCGGGCGTAATAACCCCAGATAAAATAAAATATAACTTCACCAAGCAGTAGGGACCAGAGTCCTTGTGGAGCAATGTTTTTCTCTTTGATTTTTCTCGGGGTTACCTCCAGTAGGATCTCTTCTATCTTGTTTCTGTGTATCCTTTAATCGTTTTAACCCATTTGGCTCTGTTCTTGACTCATTCTTGCCTCTCGGGTTGACCTTTGCTACCTTTGTTATAGCTAAATCTTAATGTGAATTTACCCATCCCTCTCCTACTTCCTCATTGGTGATTTCTTGTCTTAGAGGCGGCCCTTTATCCTTTACTAGCTTATATCTACCCTTATTATATTATTTTCTCTTGTAGTTATCCTTGAAAATGAACTGAATAAAGCTCGAAAGTACTTGGAAGCACCTTTTCATTTTTCCTGCGGGACATTGCATTTATTATATATATATATATATATATATATATATATATATATATATATATATATATATATATATATATATATATATATATATATATATATACCAAAACGCCAAGAAAGCCAGAGATACCGTATCACCAGGGACCTGTCTTTCATTCTTCTCTACAATTTCACTTTCCTATTATTTTCCCCACTATTTCTCCTAATAAAATCCTCTACTAGTAATAATATTGCTTACTTTATATGTCCAATGTCCAAATGATGAGAAGAGAATGGCAGAATTGTCAGCTGGTTTTGGTTTGCTGCAGCTGCCGACCGCGTATGTACGTGCCCGCATTCTCCCCAATAAGAGTTTTATCCAACCACTCAGCAATTGATAATGGGTAACGTGTGTCGTTCAGTTTGGCTTGTACTCGCGAACTCCCGCGCTTGATGGTGCGTACGCGGGGTTCTTAGAGACGAACCTCCAGTTCTTGTAAGGATAGTTATGTCTTTTGTTTTTTTTTGAGAAGTCCCAAGTCCAAAGGAGGGGGAAGGAGTACCATAAACCATACTGAATTCGCATCTGAATGATAGCGTCCCATAACGATCTCAATGCCAGGTGGGTCTTCCACACTCGTTCACTTCCACCGTCATTTTCTTTACGGATCTCTCCTTTTTTTTTTAAAAGATGTCTTCGTTGTTTTTTTTTTGTTTTTATTATTTAAATTTAATTTTAGACTAGAGGGATATGATCGAGTGCACCTGCGGCCCAAATGGCTGATTTAACACCTCTAGCCACTAGGTGGCGCCACCTGGTGGTCAACTTATATTTAAATTCAGGGACCTCAATTACCTTTGGTAGCATTCTTTTTAGCTGGCTACATTGAGCCAGCGACTCATTACAGAGAGAAGATGAACACAGCGCGAGATTTGCATGACCCATAGACCTGCTTGCTTCGCTGTAGGAGTTTTCTCTTTTGCTGAACGAGTCTTTTATATCATTTCAGAAGTCAGGATCTTTTGTTAGATTTCTTTATCTCATTTCAAAACACATTGTTTGTTGTTGGACGAGATAAGTGAGCCATTTTAGAAGTATTCATTTTTTAGGAGGGGGAGCTTTCACATTTTCAAAGTCTTTGACTTATTAAAAGAATCTTTGTTACATTTTGACGAGCTTTTGTCCAATTTGAGAAGTCTTTGTCACATTTTTTAGGTATTGTCTTAATTTTTCTCTTTATAGGAAGAGTCTTTGCCGCATTTAGAAGGAGTCAGGTTATTCGGATGAGTCTTTGTCCCATTTAAAAGGAGTCGTTTTTGTTTTTCCTTTTATAGGACAAGTCTTTGTCCCATTTAGGAGTCGTCTTTATTTTCCCCATTATAAGACGAGTCTTTGTGCCATTTAAAAGTCGTCTTTATTTTTATCTCTACAAAACGAGTCGTTTTGCTATTTAGAAGGAGTCGTCTTTATTTTTTCTTTATAGGACGAGTCTTTGTCCCATTTAGAAGGACTTCTTTGTTTTCCTTTTATAGAACGAGTCTTTGTCCCATTTAGAAGGAAGTGTCTTTATTTTTATATTTATAGGGCGAGTCTTTGTCCCATTTCGAAGGAGTCATCTTTATTTAGACGAGTCTTTGCCTCAATCTAGGTCTTTGTCCTTTGTTCCAAGAGTCTTTGTCTTTTCCTGAGTCTAGGGGCCTTTCGGGTTTTTTTTGGAGAGGATCGATTGAGTAATGAGAGGAAAAGGAGATAATCCAACGGAGGCTACCTTCACTCGGTACGGGCAGCATGTAAAGAAAAGGAACAGGACAAATAACACAAAAGATGAACAAAAAGTACCCATCCAACCCCTAAGGAACTCTTGGCAACACCAACACCGCTTAACGCTGGACCCTGGAGGTTGCAGACCGAACATCCAATGCCTAACTAATGCAGACACCTGCCCCTGTTTTTCCACCAGGAACCACACACAACCCAACATAGTCACAAAATACCCGACACACCTAACACAAACTTCACAGATACACGGAGTAGCTGGATATCTGGGAGAACACAGGTCGGCGAGGTTGGTCGAGGCCGTTGTCCTGAGGAACAAAACCTCCCTAAATACAAAATTCCCAGGCCGGATTTTGCTCAAAATATTTGTTTTGTCATTGTTTTTTTTTAAGTCTTTCTTTTTAGGTAAGGACATATCTTTTGTATGTGTTTCCCCTTACTCCAGAGCAATTCCGTCGATATTCCTGGGGAGGGAATTTTTTTTTCAAAGTGACCTGAACAATGACGTCATCACAACACAAGAGGTCGTTGGCATAGCTACGGAATTCGGTCGAGAGATTGCCAAACGTCGCCAGGACAGCTAGGCACTTGGGAAGTAAGATGCTGTAGAGTAGGATTGCGTGAGCAGGGGGAGTGCACCCCTTCCTTAATTCCGTAGCTATGCCAACGACCCCTCGTGTTGTGATGACGTCATTGTTCAGTCACTTTGAAAAAATTCCCTCCCCAGGAATATCGACGGAATCGCTCTGGAGTAAGGGGAAACATATACAAACGATATTTCCTTACCTAAAAAGAATATCCAGAGCAGTTGTCTGGAAACAGGGGTAAATTACCCCAATGGGGTAATTTAGAAAAAATGGGGGGTTAATGTGCTAAGTGAGAGAAACGAATGTGAAAGTTGGAGAAAAAGAATGCATTGAGGAGTCTTTCTTCTATTTTGCGGTAAAATCTTACACCATTTCTCCTAATTAAGTGGCATTTTGCCATGTTTTGAACATGCCTCTTTCAGGAGTAGTGGATGAATTAGTAGAGGTGATCAAGTGATATAATAATTATTTACATAAGGTGAGTTATGATATAATCTATAATATTTACGTTTCTGTATAGACTTTTGTGATTAAAATTCAACAAAAGTTAAATATATAAATATAAGATTCGTTTAGACTTTAGGATATCTTAGTTTATTTGTAAGGGGCCTAATTGTCTCATCACATTTTTAGGGATAACTATTATATTTTTCATTTATTTATTTATTTTTATTTTAATGAATTATTTTATGTTAAAAGTAAGTTTTTTAACGAGTTTAACTCTATTTAAGAAGATTTCATGCAGCCCCTACAGATGTAATGCTCACTCTTTTTAAGTCTTATTGTTTGAATTTTTATGATTGTGAGTTGTGGTTTGATTTTATGTTATGTTATTTTAAAGTTTTAATTTAAACTCTTAAATTCGTCACTAAATATGTTTTTCTTTTTCAAAAATAGAAGTCAAAAGACCTTAAAAAAGTGATAGATTTGTCTTTCATTTTCAGATGGCATCAGCAAGGAAAAGGACATATCAGGCAGAGTTCCTTAATTATGACTTCACAGAAATAGAGGACAAATGAAACCTCAATGTGTCTCGTTGTTACTCCTTGTTGTGTCATCTGTATGAAAGTACTGACTACCGAGTCTTTCAAAAAGAATCAACTGAAGAAACATTTGGACAAGGTTCATTCACATCTGTCTTGCAAACCACGAGAATACTTTGAGAATCTGAAAAAAAAACAGTCAAAAGACAGATATTGGAAAATAACAAGAGTGCAACGTTTGACCAACGTTCAGCAGCAATAGCTAGCTTTGAAGTGGCATGGCTGGTTGTTCTAAACAAGAAACCACATACTATTGGTGAAGACTTAATCAAACCGGCGGCTGTGAAAATGGTAGAAATAATGTGTGGGCAGAAAGTAGCTAAACAACTGAATACAGTGCCTTTGTCTGCAAGAGTTATTAAAGAAAGAATTTCCATCTTGGAAGAAAATGTGAGAGAACAAGTGATTTCTTCAGTATAAAAGAGTGAAGATTTTGCCATTCAACTTGATGAGACTACAGATGTCAGTAGCAATTCGCAGCTGATGGTATACGTTCGATACAGGGGTTCTGATGAAATTGAAGAAGAAATGTTGCTATGTTCTCCTCTTGAGTTGAGAACTCATAGTATTGATGTGTTCAATAAGGTTGATGCATACTTCAAAAAACAAAGTGTTGATTTAAAGTGGGAAGATTGTATTGCAGTATCAGTTGATGAAGCTCCTGCTATGCTTGGTCTGTCACTGGTTTTGTGGCTTTGGCCAAACAATAGAATCCAAATATTAAGGTCATCCATTGTATGATACATCGCCAGGCATTAGTTGTGAAGGATTTAGAACCAGAAGTGAAAGCTGTGTTGAATGATGTAATTAAGATTGTCAATGTTGTAAAAGGGCATGCACTAAACACGATGATGTTTCGTGACTTATGTGAGGATGGAGAGGCTGAATATTCAAACCTTCTTTTCCATACGGAAGTGAGGTGGCTTTCACGAGAAAATGTCTTGAATAGAGTGTGGGCTCTTAAACCCGAACTTGAAATATTTCTGACTGATCAAAAACACACACTTGCAGAAAAGTTCAGAAAATAAACCTGGCTAGCTCTTCTTGCATACTTAGCTGACATTTTTGGGCATGTAAATGCGCTGAACAAGGAATTGCAAGGAAAGAAAATCAATCTCATCTTAGCAAGGGAAAATATTTCAGCATTTGTATCAAGGCTTCAGTATTGGAACCAAAAAGTAAATGCCAATAAGATTGCTGTCTTTCCAAACCTGGCAGAGTTTTGGGAAGAATGTGAAGACTGCAGTCTTAGTGACATGAAGGAATCAGTCACAAGGCACCTGACCAAACTTAGGAATAGGTTCTGTGACTACTTTCCAGAGCTTGATTCACATACTGTCAGCTGGGTTGTAAATCCCTTCAAATGTGAACTGGCTGATTTGCCTGAAGAGCCTGAAGGATTGAAAGAAGAGCTTATTGAACTACGTTCCAACAGTGAAACAAGCATGGGATTTAAGACCAAGGATGACCTCTCAAGTTTTTGGATGTCAAAAGCTGCAAAGGCTTATAAAACTGCACATTTGGAAGCAACTAAAATGCTGCTACCTTTTGCAACAACCTACCTTTGTGAACAAGGTTTTTCTACCCTTGTAAATCTAAAAACAAAATACAGAAACCGGTTGGATCCTGAAGACAGCATCAAAGTAGCAGTGACATTAAAAATCTCTGATATTGAAATTGTTGTATCAAAGATTAAACAGTATCATTTTTCCAAAGCCTGAGGGAGCTGATATATTCAAGTTTTCAATAATTTTTTCATTAGATTTATTTGTGTACCATTTTCATACCAGAAAGGGTAAACATTTTTTCCCCATAATAGTGGATTCAATAGCATTTTCCTATTTTGTTTTTGTACGAATTTTAAATACATGATAGTGACATAGTCAATAATTTTGCTTGTGTGCCATGTAATGCTAAAAAGTGATTGTTTTATTTCTGTTTATAAATATATAATTTCCTAGATTTTTTCTTGTGTGTTATTTCCATGTCAAAAAGACGGACTCTTATTTTTTAATGATAGATAAAATAAAAAAATTAAACATTAACCCAATAGAAATTTTTTAGTGTCTTTATTTTCCATGATTTTTATAAGTAAATTGGTTTGTCCCCCAGAGTACTTCAAAGTCAGGGGTAAATTCATTTTACTACAAATTCTTTTGGGGTAACACCCAAAAAGGTTACCCGCCCCCTGTTGTAGAGTATGATTGCGTGAGCAGGGGGAGTGCCCCACCCCCTCCCTTTAAAGCGAGGACGTATCTCGCAGAAAGTTAGGAAGGAGAGAGCTTTATAGAAAGTAGTGACGTTGGGGGAAGTTAAAATAATGAAAGATCTATATCCGGGGATTCTCTTGCAGGCATTGGGGCCCGGAGGGTGCATAACTGATGTCGCTGGGCCAGGGGCATTTACCCTTGTGCACCCCCCCCTTCTGGGGGTAGAAAAATATGCAGGGAGAATGAAAAAGAGAGGAGTGGGAGATTTTAAGAAAAATTGCGGATGGCGACCCGAAAGAGAGTACTGGGGTCAGAAGGGCAAGGAACCAAATAAACAGACAATGAACGTGGGTCGTCAACGCCCCAAACTGTATAAATTTTCTTTAGCGTTTATTTTAAAATAGCGAAAATCAAAAGGAAAAATAAAATGGTCGTCAAGATAATGGTCGTCAAGGTGATGGTTGTCAAGATGATGGTTGTCAAGATAATGGTTAAGATATGGTCGTCAGGGTAATAATAGTCGTCAAGGTGATGGTCATCAGGGTAATAATGGCCGTCAAAGTGATGGTGGGTAGCGCCGTTTTTCCCTCTCATCATGACCGAGATCACCCGACTGGATAATGAAATACCCATAAAGATCAGAATGACACTCACTGACGAGCCCAAAGATACCAATGGGCGTCCCTCGTTAACGGGGTGGGATGTCCAGGTCGTATTGCATGTTTTTGACACGAACCAGCGATGGTAGAGCTCTAGATGACCCCAAGGGAGGCACCCGTTCCGCGTCTGTGGTATGAAAATATAAGTGGGTATGTTGTGCTGTGAAGACGGAAAGGGAAGTGATAGCATTGTAGTGATTGGCTATGTGCATGAAGATGCGTGGTTGAATATCAGCGTATCCACCCAATGGGCGGCCAGTTCATCACGCTGCTTAAAGTCTTGTGTCTGCGCTCGCTGAGATTGCATCACCTGCCTAGGCGTCAGAAATCCCACGCCGCATCCACTAGGCAGAGCAACTGCTCCAGAAAGTGGTGAGATTAGAGAAAGTAAAGATGTATGGAATATATTTACATAAAACCTGACTGGTCAAACGAGGAGACTACTCATGCTGTTAGAGAGAGGGTCTCATAAACTAAAGAACTGTGTACCCCCCCCCCGCGCCATCACTGTGATGATACAAGAACATCTATCAAAATAGAACCTTAAATAAGATATCATATATGAATTCCTCTAATGCAGGGCTGCACAACCTGCCGAGTACCGCGGGTCGCATCGACAAAACCGAGATGGCCCGCGGGGCACACCGAAAAGGCCGAGATGGCCCCCGGGCCGCATTAATATTTTTACAAAAAAAACTCTGAAAACAGCAGATGTAGAGCCATCTACAAAGAGAAAAGAAGTCTAAATTCGTTTAAAAATATATACTTAACCTGACGTCCTAACCTGAACTAACCAATTAACAACCTAACCTAACCTAACTTAAAACACACTCGTGAGAAAAAAAAGAAGAATAAATTTTAAGACACGTTGGGAATAATGGAGGGCCGTACCGATCACCCAGGTCGGGCCGCGAGTTGGGGACCCCTACACTAACATAATTGCAACTAAAGACCACAACCAGAACATTCCATAGTGTTACAGACGGGTGTTGGAATACATTTCCGAAAAGAAGTTAAAAAAATAAAATACCCTCGCCAATTTGATTCGGGAAAAAAAAAAGGTTTCTTCTCATTAATTTTCCTGATTTAAACCCATTTACGATAATCATGTATTTGTACGTAGAGCGGGCTTTTTCAAAGACCACATATTGGGGAGGGGCATGTACAAGCAGAGGTGGGCACTAAATATTTAAATATTAAATACATGAGAAACATGTATTCAGTATTTAAATACTAAATAATTAAATGTATTTAGATACATTTATAAATACATTTCAAATACATGATATATAATGACAATCGATAAGGACCATTGGTATAACAACAAATAAATATCCATTAAAATGGAATTGTATTTTATAATTACTAATGTAGGATTTGATGGTAATTGGATTTAGGTACTACAAAAAATAGAAAGTTCCATAGAATGAAATTTCAATTAGCTATTTATTTCAGCATTAGATTTAAGTAATATCAGTTGCTGGAATGTGTAGTCAGATAAAGAACTCCGTTTTGGAGATAAGGTCGATCCTCTTAAAGAGAAGAGCCGTTCCACAGGAGCTGACGACGGAAGGGTGGGGGTGTATTTAATAAATAACTTTTTTATGTTTGGATTTCTATCCTAACTTTGAAGTGTTTTATTTGAATCCTGAAGGTAACTGAACAATTCTAAATCTGCGGTTGATCGTGTTTGAGTGGGTTTTGTAAATCCAAAATAATCGTTTCTTTCCGATACACCACTGGATGATTCAGCTTCGGGTCCCTCTGCTAAATTCTCAATCACTTGAATCATAATATTTTTAACAGCGTCTTCAGGGCTTGAACTGTCCCATGAAATACTGATATCTAACCAGCGGAGTTTGAACAATGGATAGCTTGTTGATGCAATAATGGCATCTGTAACGCTGGCTTCATTTGCCAAGTTCAAATAAGATTGGTAGCGCTTCCAAAGCCCTTAGTGAGTGCACTTTAAGAGGTTGGCGAAATTTCAGAGAACGTGACTGAAGGCTCTTCATCTTTTTCTCCACAGTTAGCAAGTCTCCATAAAAAACAGCTTAGTCTCCCTGTAGGCCATCATTTGCCACTGCAATAGGAGCCAAAACTGAGATATACTCCCCAAGAAATTCAATTTCGTGACTTCTGAACACTGAAAGTTCAAGGGAAGTCATGAGTTGATGTAATTTTTCCTTGTGTTTTAAAAGTTAAGACAATGCATCAAACAGAGAGTTCCACCTTGTAATGAGCAGTTGATAACAATTTTTGATAATCTCTGCTGATTTTGGACGACCGCTTTTGTTCCATAATGCTGAGCATTTTCCCATCGCAGCATGATTGATATTTGCAAAAAAATATATTTTCAGTGTCTGTTTTGCACCAGTTGTGGCGACGTGACTGAGTGTGTGTGAAGCACAGCGCACATGCTTAAGTAGGCTGAAGCTGCATGGATCAGACAAAGGGTATTCTTCCTTATCTAAGGCACTTCTCATTAAGAAACTATCCTCCAGTTCGTGCTCACCCTGATCTTTTTCACTTACCTGGATTCCATCTTCTGAATCTGTGGACATATTTGCAGCAGTGACTGCAAATTCCTTAAACGCTTTAACAAAATTAGAGCCGTTATCAGTAACGGTGCTCATGATTTTCTGCAGGGGGATATCGTATTCATTGATGATATTCTCAATATGTTCAGCAATCTTGATGTAGTTATGTTCTTCTTTGAAGCAACAGCATACCAATACTCCACTGTGACGGACAAGAGCAGCTTCCTCAGCTGAAAAAAATGAAATAACAGTCCAATGTTTGTCTCATAAATGTTTCCATAAATTTTACATATTAATATAATCGAGATGAATTCCACCAACAAGTAGGTCTGCTTTCAGCCAAGAGCTGATAACTGCCTGACTGTAAAGACATTTCCAATTTCACATTTCATAAAGAGCAAAATCCCAATGAACTGTAACGCCCTAAAAACTACGGCGACGAGTTGACCAAATATCTGCAGTAAAACATAAATAAGAGGAGCTGTGTAGTTTATGCTTCAGTAGAGCTCTTGTCTCTTTCTCTTCTTCTATAAGATTTCGGCCGAGCGTCCGCCTTGAAATGACGTCATAACATAACATAACATAACATAATTACACGGATGACAAAAGCCACAAGGGCCTATCAAATGTCATCCGCCTCCGTCAAAACCCACCCACAAAAAGCACCATCACCAGGGGAAGACAAAATCAAAGTCCCCCACAATATAATATAACGGATGACAAAAGCCACAAGGGCTCATCATAGGTCATCCGAGTCAAGCCGCCTCTTTTTCAAGGCACCCAAACTCCCAGGAAAACTACATCCAGAGGATTGCATCCAGAAACAAGGGTATCACCAATCAAGGCTTGTCAAGAACTAAATCATGCAGCTATAGATATATACAAACAATATTAATATATACAAAACTTAGGAACCATCACAACCTTCCCTTCCCATAAACTCATCCAACCTACTCTTAAATACATTTAGATTTGGACTACCTACTACCCTCTGCGGCAATTTGTTCCAGAAGTCTACCACTCTATTGGTGAAAAAATATTTTCTTAAATCCAACCTACACCCTTGCTTTTTAATTTTCAAGTGGTGACCTCTAGTCCGATTTCCATCATCTAACTCAAAAAACTTGCTAACATCCAATTTATCTATACCGGAAAAAATTTTAAAGAGCTCAATCATATCCCCTCTCACACACCTCCTTTCGAACGAGAACATATTTAATACCCTCAGTCTATCTTCATATTCAAGGTGCCTCAGGGAAGGAATAATCTTTGTTGCCCTCCGTTGCACTGACTCAAGAAGGTTAATATCGTGTCTAAAATGTGGGGACCATGCCTGTATACAGTACTCTAGATGTGGCCTAACATAAGAGTTATAGAGTTTAAGAATAACCTCCTTACTTTTGTAACTGACATTTCTCTTAATAAAACCCAGCACTCTATTTGCCTTATTTCTTGCTTCAATACACTGCTTAGAAAACCTTAATGACTTATCTATTACTACTCCTAGATCTTTCTCATCCTCTACTGAGCTCAGCCAATGCCCATCCATTTCATAGTTAAATTGTCTATTATCTTTTCCCATGTTAATAACTTTGCACTTATCAAGGTTGAAAGTCATTTGCCACTTATGTGCCCAGGATAACAATTTATTTAAGTCCCCCTGCACTTTAAAATTATCATCAATATCTTTAACTACAGCTGCTAATTTGGTATCATCCGCAAAAATTGACACTTTATTATTAACGGCCTCCCCAAGATCGTTTATATAGATGACAAATAATAATGGACCGAGAACTGATCCCTGAGGAACCCCACTGATAACATCCCTCCACTCTGACTTTACACCATTTAGCACTACCCTTTGCTTCCTGTCTTTCAGCCACTCAGCTATCCAATTTGAAACACCCGCACATATCCCAATCATTTTTAATTTATGAACTAGTCTCCTGTGTGGTACCTTATCAAATGCTTTACTAAAATCTAAGTAAATTATATCTACATTCTCTCCCTTATCTACTTGATCTGTTACAAACTCCAGAAAGTCTAGTAAGTTAGTCAAACATGATCTACCTGATCTAAACCCATGCTGAGCATCGCTGATTAACCCCTCCCTCTCTAGATGTTGGCAAATCCCTTTTTTAACTATTTTCTCAAGAATTTTACAGACTACAGGAGTTAGGCTAACCGGTCTAAAGTTATTTGGATCCTCTTTACTACCCTTCTTGAAAATGGGGACTACATTCGCTCTCTTCCAATCATCGGGTATTTCTCCATATTCCAATGACCTAGTATATAACTTGTCCAGAGCTATTGAGATACTTTCTACCCCTTCTTTAAGTATCCTAGAATGAATATTATCAGGGCCGGAGGCCTTGGTAGTATCTAAATCACCTATTAGTCCTTTTATCATCCTCCGATCCACACAAATGTTAGTAAACACCTCTTTTCCTGACCTATGAGTACTATACATAGGACTATTTAGTTTCTCTTTTGTAAATACTGATGCAAAATGACCATTTAGTACCTCAACTATTTCCTCATCAGTTTCTCTCACAAACCCTTGATATTTGATAGGTCCTATTTTAACTCTGCCAGACTTGTTATTAGTTTTATAGTAACTAAAGAACTTTCTAGGATCTTTGTTGCTATCCTGAGCTAATTTAATTTCTGACACCCTTTTGTTCTTCTTTATAATCTTATTTAACTCATTCCTAGCCATTCTATAATCACTTAAATTTTCAATATTATTTTCTACCTGTAATTTTTTATATGCCCTTTTCTTCTCTGAAATTTTTCTAGCTATCTCCTGATTCCACCATAATGGTTTCCTACTTTTGTTCCTAATGGCCTTCATTGGGATACATTGTTCTTGGACTAAATTTATTATATGCTTGAAAGTATCCCACATCCCATAAGCATTTTTACCTCTGACTTCTATATCCCAGTCTACCAAATTTAGCAAGCTTCGAAGTTTTACATAATCTCCCTTATGAAAATTTGGAACTTTTCAGGCATTCTCGGTTATTTTACCCTTCTCAATTCCCAAGTTAAAACGAACTATCTGATGGTCACTATTTCCCAATGCTTCCCCAACAGTCAATTCTTGAACTAAATGATCACTGTTAGAAAGTACTAAATCTAATATATTGTCCCCCCTCGTTGGCTCATTAACAAATTGATTCAAAAAATTATCCTCAAAGCATTCTATGAACCTGCCACTTGTTCTATCCCTACCTATCATATTTTCCCAGTCCACAGAGTTTAAGTTGAAGTCCCCAATAATAACTGCATCTGTTTCACATCCCTTACTTATTTCCCTTATCATTAGTTCATCTATATCATCAGTCTGCCCAAGTGGCCTGTAAAAAGCTCCCAAATGTACCATTCTATTTTTACTGAACCTAATATCTATCCAAAGTGACTCAACTCCATCCTGCTTTATTGAAGTATTTAAACTTGAAACAATGTTGTTTTTTATATAGATAATTATTCCTCCACCAATCCTACCTGTCCTTTGACTAATGTACATATTATAGCCCTGAAAATCAAATTCACTTATAGTGTCACTAAATTCTATTTCATTAACCCATGATTCAGTAACGCATAATATATCTATATCCTCATTGCTAATATAACTAAATAGCTCATCTTTCTTGTTTCTAAGACTACGAGCATTTGTATAGAAACAATTTAACCCCCCTATCCCTGAAGCACCTCTTGAAACTTGAATGACCTCACCTCTATCACCTTGGAACCTATTTCTGTTATCTGCCAAGTCCATTCTACTTTCAGTACTATAATGTCCTCTCATAATTCCCTGACCACTATTAGTATCTAGTTTCCCGCCCGCAAAGACCTAATAACACGATCATACTCCTCCCACAACACATCTACCCCCCTCCTACTCAAATGCAGTCCATCCATCGCATACATTTCTTTCATTCCAACAAACCTATCCCACACATCCACAAACATGACACCTTCCATCTCACACATCCTCCCCACATAATCATTCAGCCCAATTGCACGAGACATCCATTCTACCCCAACATCCATTCTTGGAAGCACACCTGTCACAACACCTTTCATTCTACTTTCTTTCACCTTTTCAATCAACCTCTTGTACCTCTCACGTAACTCACATGCACCCATTTTCTTCATATCATTCACTCCTACATGTGTAATCACAACCGCATCCCTTGCACAGCCAGATACCAGTTCCTCATACCTATCAGACAGATCTCTCACTCCAGCACCCGGCAAACACACCCTCAAACCATTCAATCTACTTGCATTCAACTTCCTATCTAAATATCTAACTCGCGAATCACCCATCAAAAGCACTTCAGTCAGACTCCTATTCCTAACCCCCACAGACCTAACTCCATCCCCACTCCTATTCTCATTCAAACTACCAGTCACTCGAACTCCACCCCCACCCCCATCAGTCATATCACTTCCAGTTACTTCCTCTCTTAGGGCACTGAATCTATTAGTCAAGCTAATAGGTTCTGTGTCCCTCTGACTCACACACCTATTCTCCCCCTGGCTAACCACCTCAACAGAGGCAACCCTATTCTCACAAAGAACAGGAGAAGCCTCCCTAGCTTCATGTTTCCTAACCACTCTCCACTGTCCCCCATCCTCACTAGGCCTATTTCTAACTAATCTAAGGGGGCTAACTTCACTATCACTAGAACTATCATATCCTACCTCCTCCACCGGCCCTCTACCATCACCTGAAACATCTAACTGGCCTACCTCACCACCTAACCTATTCCCAAATCTAGGCCTAACACTAAGTTCCCTCCTGAGCTCAGCAACTAACCCCTCCAGCCTACATATCCTGTCTAAATCCTGCCTTCTCATCCCCTCTAAATCTACAATGCATTCACGCAGCCCACATACAACACATGTATATCCCTCACCTAATACACCACAACCAATGCATACATTCCGACACTCATGCTCACTTTCATCCCCAAACTCCATCACTTATTCAAACAAAGAAAGAATTTAAGTAGCAATAAGAAAAAAAAGAAGAGCAACTTAGCTTTCGCTGATTGTGGTGAGAAAAAAAACAAAAAACAAACAAACTATAGAAAAATCTGAAAAATAGATCAACAGACTGAGAGCTCTATAAAACACGTGCTGCGTGCTACTTGCGGTAGTGGAATGTGTGATTATTGTGAGCGAAATGAGAATATATGGTATGCATATAAAATTTTATATATAAAATGTAGCTATACGAATATCCTATAGCTATATAGGACTAGTACATTAATTAATAAATATATTATTAGTCCTTCATATTCAGAATTACATAGTAAAATATTGTGTGGGGGAATTCCACGTGGAATTTCTTTTCCAGCACGGAAGTGACGTCAAGGTGTTAAAGAAAATTCTAGAATTTGGTTAGGCTTAAAGTGGTGAGCCTCTCTTCCCCCTCTCCATCCACAAGCGGTAGCCTCGAACCACGTCCACCCCGGACCACTTTTCGCGGGTTAGAATCGCCTGGGCGTGAAGGTTCGAGGCCATTCGAGAGTAGCGCTGGCCAAACACCCCATGTTTCCCCCACCCCTGCGGGGGAAGCCTCGGATATATAGGGCTCATCTTCCAGGTGGGAGATACAGAGTTGAGGAGTCTCGCAAGGATCCAAGAAGCATTCTCTTAGTTCTAAGTCAGGTGCTTAACAACGAAGCAAAGTGACGGCTGAACTTTTCGTGTCGTTGGAATTAGCCCAGCCAGTGAGGTATTTCCATTTGACGATCGCCACCGAGCGATTTTTCCGACCCCACTCATCAACTCCTGTAGAAGCCCTCCTCGTCTTCGGGTGGCCGAAATACTCTCTCCTGGACCGGACGTTACCCCCTCCCCCCTTGGAGAACCGTCATCACGTCAACTTCCCGCTCAGAAGCTTCGAATGCCCTCGCCCTCACGTTTATTGCCTGCAGAAGACATCCGTGAAACCTTACCCTGACGTCTCACCCGGAATCCTCCGTAAGCCAACACCTCCCCCCCTTCAGCAACCCATTTGAGTTAATCCTCCCCATTGGAATAGTCTCCTTCTGTAACGCATTAATTTCTAACTTCAGAGTCTGATGCATAACTCTGCAATTCCCTCCCCCCCTCATTTACCAATATAATTTTGCCCATTGATTCTCTTATTTTATGTAAATAAAATTATATTTTTGTACATGCCTCTTTAAATAACCTTGAGCTGTGCCATTGCCCAAGTTTTACCTGACCTCGTTTTGCACTCTATTCTCGCTGCTCCGCGCGTCGAAACTCGTGGCGTTCCGCCCCTTTGTTGGTTCGCCTTTAAGTTATTAGTCCCTTCCCCATAGATATAATATGGTATTGATATAATATAATGTCACACCACTACATATTGACTTTCAGTATTGTTAGGAATTTATACATTATCAAGCTTTATTTCCTACATTTTTGACCGGCGGGCATGCTAGTTTTGACATAATGATATACAGGTATTGCTACTATAACGAAATACATCGTTATAGGAATTCATCTAATAACTACATATAATCGTTCAATAATTGTACTAATTATTCCTGAAAATTTTTTATTCAATAATATCTTCAAGTAAATGATAGCGCCCTTTAAGAATATATGTATGTGGATTCTCATGAAATTATTGCAATATATTAACCTCTCTTGTTTGTATATGTCTTCCTTTATTTAACTTCGTTATAGAGCCTACGTAATGACCAATGATCCGAACACTTTAGTATTCGGTCCTTATAAAAGCTTAACCTTTACTACTAATACTATAATTGTAAACAACATTTGTAACTCAGTTGTAGCTGGTTGCTCCATGGTTGATGTTGATAGGGGATGCACACCTTGTATGATAAAATCTGCAATCAGCTTATCAACAACAGATTGTTTGACCTTCTTAGTATTCACCGCAAAACACTCCGGTAATATCTTTACTTTAACACCGCTGCATGAAGGACCATCGTCTAATACTGAACATTTTCTTTTTGAATCTTTTCTTTAAGCTATCATTTATTTATCTTCTTTTTGCACCAAAGCTGGATGCTTTCTCTGTTGATAAATGTACATGATCAATTAATTGAAGGATATTTGTTTCAAGTTGTCATAATTCCCGTTAAATTCAATCCGCATATACTATAAATAAAGGTGTTGCAAAAGGAAGCAGGTAGGATCGTGCATGGTAAACCTACGCTACTTAACATTATCGTTAGTTACTAGCAATTTTGTATTTTTAAAAAATAAGAAATAGTGAAACTTGTCAATTCAATTAAGTATCATATAATTAGCTTTAATAAATTCCGTTGGAAGATTTCACTCTAAAAAATTTACCATCAAGTAAAGAATGACTATAATTACATGATTTTTTATCCTCCTCTTCTTTATTATTGTCTAATCTCTCCATTTCACACTCTTTCGAAGTAGCTGAAGTTGCCATGAAGCAGTTGAAATAACGCGAGCGCTCTCACTATACAACCGAACACAATTGTGACCATCTGTTAACTGAATTTATACTGATGCAAGCAATCTTCTCTCAAGGGCTCACGCAGTCAATCGTTTGTGTCATACAAGTTGCGACAAGCTAAAACATGCATTACACGTTCTTAACAGCTATATAAACCTATTATCAGTAAAGTATTTAAATACATTGTATTTTAATACTTTCAAAAGTATTTAAATACATGCTTTCACATGTATTTACAAAGACAATTTTAAAAACATAAATGTATTTAAATACAAAGTATTTAAATACTACCCACCTCTGTGTACAAGTCTGTATGTGTGCGAGAACTGTCTCGTATGTATGTGCTAACAATCTGGTAAGTCGGCATGTGATGACTGTATTATAGTCATGTATGTGAGAACTGTCTCATATTTATGTATGTATCCATGAGAAAAGGGCCTGATATGTATATGAGAAATGTCTTGTATGTAAGTAAGTATGCAGCTATGTAAAAACGGTCTCGTATATATGTGATATGGTCTGATAAGTATGTATGTAATAATGTCTCGTATGTATGTATGTTTGAACGGAATCGTGTGTAGTATGTAGTTGAAAACGAACTTGTATGTATGCGAAAAAGGTATCGTTTTCTTTCTTTTTCTCTCTTTCTCTAACTCTTTTTCCTCTCTCTTTTCTCTTTCTTTCTATGTTCTCTCTTTTTCCGCTCCTTTCTCTCTCTCTTTTTTCTATCATTCTTATATCTTTTTCTCTTCCTTCTTTCTCTTTTTGCTCTTTTCTCCTCTTTTTATATTTGTTCTCTTTTTCTCTCATTCTTACAACTTTTTCCTCTCCTTTCTTTCTCTTTTCGCTATCTCTTTCTTTCTCTTTTATCTTTTTCTTCCTCATTCTTATCTCACTATTTTCCTCTCCTTTCGTTCTCTCCTATCACTCCTTTTCTCTCAATCTCTTTCTCTCTCTCTGTTCTCTCTCTATTTTTCCTTTTACCTTCTCAATTTCTCTCTTAAACTTTTTCACCTTTTCTCTCTTTTTCTCTATCAATGTTCTCGCTATTCTCTCTTTTTCTTCTCCCTGTTTTTCACACTCTTTTCCTCCCTTTTTTCTCTCTCTATCCCTCTCTTTCATTTTTCTTGCTCCCTCTCTCCCTTTCTGTCTATCTCTCTCCCCCTCTCACTCTCCCATTCTCTCTCTCCCTTTCTCTTTTTCTTCTTCTTTTTTCTCTTCCTTTTTTCTCATCCTTCTTCTCTTCGTATTTTTACTTCTTCTTTCGGAATAAGGTGGGGGGTGGGGGGGATTCTTAAATAGATAAAAAATTGGGTTGCCGATCGCTCACAGAGGATAGTCATCAATGGGATAAACTCGGACTGGACCCCAGTTACGAGTGGAGTCCCCCCCCCCCGCTTGTCAGTTCTCGGCCTATTAGTTTTCAAGAGGCTCAGAACTGCAGGAAGACAAGAGCCAAATTCATTATTTTGAATAATTCGTAATTAAAGTTAGACACATATTCAAAGAACCATATATTCAAAGAACCATATATTCAAAGAACCATATATTCAAAGAACCATATGTTCCTTACTATTTGTGTGATAAAGAAGTGATTTAAGTGACGGAATGTAGCATGTCCAATGATTATTTTGCTAGTGGCAAATAAACAAATGGAAAATGAATATAAATATTGTTTATGGCAAACAATAATTATAATACCAAACTAAACATTGAAGTTTGCAGTCACCCAAGGACCCCCCAAAAAATCACGAGGAATAAGTATAAATGTAAGAGACTTAGTTACATCTGGAATGCAGGATTACAGGAATGCTGCAGCTTAAAGGACAGATAAACACGACTTCCTGATGCTCATTCTAATGACATAAACAAAGTTTCCTAATAAATTGCCAATTTGGTTCTATTAATCAATCAATCTTATTATGCAATTCTAATAGCTTAACACAGTTAGCTTTTTATAAATAGGATGAAAATAAATGTTGCGCAGTTGTAGTAAAACTGATGAATCAAAAGTTATTCACTGACTATTATTAATATTACTCAGATTAGTCTTGTACCATTACTATAATTATTAATAAAAGTATAATAATAAAAAGTACCGCAAAAAATTATAGTGTAAGACTTACGACATAGATACAGCAAAGACACCTCACGTATACTGGTTTTATAAGATGCGCTCCTATTGGCCCACATTCCAAAGTTCTAGCCTACACGTTCTCCAAGCGTCCATGTGATTCGTGGACCCCCTTTGGGATAGAGTGTCACTCCTGATAGAGGAATGATTTTCCAATGGAAATAAACAAAAACTTGCATTCCTGAGTGTCTGGCGTTTGTCCCCGTGTTGTTTTAAGGGCCTCATATAAAAAACCTCGATAAGGGACCAATTAGTAAAATTTCTAATTCCGCGGATGACACCAAGAGAGGAAATAGTGCTGCGGCTAGAGGCCATGTCGTGGGACTGCAGCGAGAGCTAAATGAAAGTGTCTAGTGGACAGATAAATGGCAAATGAAATTCAATATATGGAAATGCAAACATATGCACGTAGGATTCAGAAATCTTAAAACAAATTATTATATGAGTGGCCAACTTTTGGAATCCGTAGACAAGGAAAAGGATCTTGGAGTCATAATTTCAACGGACTTCAAGGTAACCAACCTATGCGTGGAAGCCACTAATAAGGCGAATCGAATGGTAGGATAAATCTCCCGAAATTTCTTCTATAGGGCTATATAAATCATTAGTTCGACCGCATGAGGAGTATGCAGTTCAATTCTGGTCTCCGAACCTTAGCGAAGATATGGAAATGTTAGGAGTGCAACGCAAGGCAATCAAACTGAACTTAGGTATAAAGCCTATGAAGAAAGACTTCGTTGCCTAAACCTATGTTATCCATTGCGAGTAGACGTTAACGTGGTCAGCTGAGAAAGGTTTTTATAATTTTAAATGGTTTTCAAGCATAGATTATACGCTATTCGAGATGAATTATAGGGCAAATACCCGTCAAAATGGATATGAATTAGTCAACAAGCATTTCAACAATGGCATAGCACAAAATATTTTTACCCTATAAGATCACTCAAACGTGGAACAGCCTACTCGCCTAATAGTAGAAAGTACGTCTGTTAATATAATTAAAAACAGACTGGACGAATATTATTCGCGTGTAGATGCAACCTAGTAGGAGCAAGGATGAAGATCACTTTATAAAATATATATATATATACATAAGTCCCTCCCCCCAAATGTGTTTTCTATATTTTTTCTGCCTTTCCTCTCATTATTATTTTCAGTACTAGCAGACGCGGCGCTGTGGCAGAGAAAGATTCATTATATCACCTTTATATATATATATATATATATATATATATATATATATATATATATATATATATATATATATATATATATATATATATATATATATATATATATATTAAATGCATTTGCTGCACTACCTAGCTTGGGGTTACATTAATTGTATTGCCTCTCGGACTGGCCTTGAGTGGACCCTTGGTTCTTTACTCGTCCTAGTTCTGTAGTTCTTCTTTTTCTTCTTCAATTGTTGCTCCTTTCTCTTGCTCTTTCTCCCACACATACACAATTATATCCCTAACAGATTCTGTTCTAGGCACACGAAAACTCCACTTAACACGTTGATTGAAAATAATCCACATTGGGTGTGGTTAGTTAATGGATGGATTCCTTATAAGGGTCGTCTTTGTTGCGTTTGTCATACTCTGTAGCAACCGTTGGTTCGGAACCCATTAAACGCTACGACCAAATTAGTTAATCGTCGCAGGGTCTAAATTGGTGGAAAAACCATATCTCCAACCCCCCAAAACATCAGAACCCCTGGGCCAAAACCCCTACAAACAATATACACAAATATTACCATCTCCTCCATCTCCTCAACCACACCTCCATCCTCTTTCGCGAGCCAATTTCCAGAGTTCTGAGCGATTCTCTCAATACAGACCTACCACGATTGGCAAAGAGGATTTTGAGTCACGTGCGTGCGACTCTATGTCGGTCCGTAGGTCGTCGGTCGGATGGTAAACATTTTACTTTTCAATCAGTTTTGTGGCAATACCATCGTAACTATTCGGCCGATTCTAATGGAATTAAAAACCCTTACGTTGTTTGATAGTTTTTTTCGAATGATATAATTGCCAATGCCCTCAAGGTTAGTCGGGGAACTATTTAACAATAAAATCGTAACTATTCGGTCGATTCTAACGAAATTTGAAACCCTTATGTTGTTTTACATTCTCTTTCGAATAAAATAATTGCCAATGTCCTCTCAAGGTTAGTCCATAAATTATTAAAAGAAAACTAACTATGGGTCGGATTTCCCCACTTGTTGAAAGTTTTGAAGCTCATAAGTCAGAATAATTGAGAGCCCGCGACTTAGGTCGTCTGTTAACTTTGCTCTTTCTAGTGAGACCTTTCTATCTGACACCAACGAGAGTTCGGGTGTCGAAAAAAAAGGTAATAATCGAAATAACTATGACTGCTTTGCTTGCCTGAGCCAGTCTAGTTCTTCTTTACGTAAGTTCGTATAGATACAGCAAAACATTTTTGTTTGTTTTCGCACGAGAATTGTGAAAAGTGTTTCGCGCGTTAAAGTGATTCCTCGCTTACGAGTTCTTTCGCAGCTTACGTGGAAAGTGACATTACGCATTGCAGTAAAAAGTGAAATTTCACTCGCTTCGTGCGCCGGTAGCGAGGGTGAACGTGCTTCCATCCTCCCCCTCCGTTTTCCTCATCGGACTCCCTTTGAGGTGGACCAAGGACCTGCAGGCTCTCGAAAAGCGCCTGCACGTAAGGTAAAGTGCCATTTTTGCTTGGGTTATAATCATTTTAGCTTTGAACGGGGACAGCCCTCTTTAACTAGTTCTGTTCTCACTGGTGAAAAATCTCACACACACACACACGAACACAGCAAGCACACCGAGTCTTTCACAAAAATTTGTTTTTCCGGTCCCTAAATGTGGAAATGGAAAAATAAATGAGGGAGACTCGGCGGATACCGCTGAGGACCCTCTCCGATGGCCCCAAGCCAGATCGGGGGGAGGTCTTCGCTATTACCCATGGGGAACTAGGGGTGACCCTAGTCAGACTGATAGACACGCACAACGACTACTCGGCTATCTAGCAAAAGGAGAGCGACTGCAAAGTCCTCACCTCCCAAAAAGCGGCAGAATCCCTGAAGAAAATCAATTTAAAACCCCACACGCCACCACAGATCAAAGCCCACCACAGCATCATTCTTCGCCGCCTCGATCCTTGGGTCGGAGGCCACAGCATCGAGGAAATTCATGCTGAGGTCGAAAATAATCACTCATGGGCTAAGGTAGCGGAACTCCTTAAATTTAAGGACTATACGCACGTCTTCAAAATAGTGTTTACGGATTCGGCAATGGTGGTAAAGGCCACGGAGGGCGGTATGCTCCTCTTTAACGTTCGAATCTGCCCTGAGCAGATCGAGCGTGAGGAGTTTATCGATATTCATTCCAAAAGCCGGTACACCACCGGACAGTCCAGCTAACTTCAGGCCTATATCTCTCTTAGAATTTTCAGGGAAAGTCTTGGAGAAGATATTGGCCAATAGGGTAAATGCGTTCCTCGAGAATAACAATTCTTACAAAAACCAGCAGCATGGCTTCCGAGTGAAGCGAGGAACAGACACGGCGCTAGCTGTAATTACCGAGAAGTTCGCAGAGGTAAAATCAGAAAAACGCCACGCAAATCTGGTGCTACGCGATGTCAAAAAGGCCTTTGACAAAGTATGGAGGAGAGGCCTACAATACAAGATCTTACAACTGGGCCTCAATCCCATACTTGAGAGGATCCTTTGGGACTACGTAATGGAGAGGAGTGCGTTTTTGAGTATTAAAGGTTATAGTGGCCCTGAGTTCAAACTCAAGGCGGGGGTGCCGCAAGGCGGATGCATCAGTCCCCTGCTCTATAACATTTACACCATTGACCTTTCCCAACCTCTGACTGAAGGTTCCTTGTACGTCCAATTTGCGGACGACATAACAATGATATGTACGGGGCCTTATCGGAATGCGAATTTCATGGCACGAAGTACGGCAGTGGAAATCGAAAACATCAACTCTTTCGAGAGAAGATTGAAGATATCCAACAATGCCCAAAAGTTCCGTGTAATTCCATTATCTCGAAGGATACTGGCAGACATCCGGGTGGGGGGGGGGTGCACGCATCCCATACCACACGGAGGGCACGGTTCTGGGACTGCATATTACGACTGGTGGGTATAGGAATCATGTAGCGAAAACTACACAGAATGCACAGAGGGACTTGGGGGAATTTTTCAAATTCGTAAACCTGAGCACCTTCAACAAACTCAAAATCTACAATGTGTGCATTCGCTCAAAACTCCTGTACCCCCCGGTCCCTATAAACGTAGTTTCCAAGACCCAAGTCCTTAAACTGCAAAGGGTCCAGAATAAGGCAGTATATATCATTACGGGAACCCGAAGGAGAGAATGGAGAAGGCAGAGTGAACTCCATGGTGAACTGGGGATGACCCCCATAAACGTGGAGCTTCACCTCAGAGCAGCCAAAATCTGGGACAAGGTGCACCGGCACCTCCCTCTCGAGTTTGTGCTCGGGCACATTGACTTTGACAACTTAAACAACATAAGACGACCAATATCGTTTAAAAGCAGCAGACTACCGATTGACATTGATGTCGACCCAAGGTTCACTTAAAGTAAAAAAACCCAATTCACCACTCAAATCACGAACAAAGACAAGCGAAATTAGCCACTATATTAGCATTTGTTAATATTAGTTTTTATTAAATACTTCCCCAAAATTTTGTGCGAAATATCGCCAAAAAACAACAACAAACAAACAAGCAAAAACAACACAAAACAAAAACCAAAATCTGGGTGTAAAATACCCGGAAAAGAAGATGAAAATCTTCAACAAGCCACGTAGAGAGTAAAAACACCTACTATTACAAAGGCTTGAATGCCCAGCGCATTACCCGATGATATATTTATATATTGTAAAAAAAAAAAACCCACAAAGAAAGCCAGAGATACCCTTTCACCAGGGATCTGTCTTTCATACTTCTTTTCATTTTCACTTTCCTATTATTTTTCCCTATTTCCCCACTATTTCTCCTACTAAAACCCTCTTCTACTATATTCCTCACTTTATATCTCCAATGTCCAATAACTATCAAGAAGTAAGAGGCACTCTAGATGACCTCTGGTAAGGCACGCCTCGGTGCCCCAGGAGATGCACGCTTTCCTCAGGGACCCGAACGAGCCGCCAACAATTTAAAATTTTAAATATCGTGAAAGAGGCCGAAGCTCTCACACCAGTTCGGTTGACAGGAACGCAGCAAAATAGTCCAGTGGTGGGCAGTCCGTCAGTCCGTCAGTCCGTCACTGACGGACTTCCGTTTCGCTGACGACTGACGGAAACATTATTTGCCGAAGGTCGTCTTTGCTTTTCGGGTTAGTGACAGTTCGGGTGACGGCCAAAAATCACTTCCGTCGGCGCTTATTCCATCAGTCGTCAGTCCGCCAGTGAAACGGGAGTCTGTCACTTCCGTCATCGGTACTGACGGACTGCCCACCACTGCAAAATACACAATCTACTCGTCCTTTTAACTCGATGCAACCATGCTCTCACTGGTATTGAGAACCAAAGCAGGTTGATAGTCCAATGACTCCATGGTACTCAGTGCACCAGTGAGTCACCAAATATAGCAAAACGATTTATGAATCGAGCACGACGCTTTATCTCAACGTATCAAACGATATATTGAAACCAGCTCAACTATGAAGTCAAATGCAACGCCTAGAAGAGCCCCACCGTCTTAAAACTAGGGACAAGTATCATGGAATTTAGCCAATCTTTCTGACTTCGACTAAACTGTGTGCTTGTGCACAACTTTAATGGGACATACATGTGCTCCAATAAATAAGAACGCAATACTCATCGTGATTTAGAAGCTTTGGGAATAGAGGCGTGGTGACGATTTCAAAGTTGGTGTCATCTAGGGTGTCGCTTTGAGCGTTTTAACGCCACCGGGTCGAGCGTAGCAGAAAACTCTAGAAAAATTTCATAGCTCTAATTGGCGTCTCTCCTTGGAGTAAGCACCGTCGAAATTGGGTTCGGACGCAATGACAACCGTTAGTGAGTGAGAGAGACGCCGATCCCGTGCGTACAAGTGCATAGTGAACTGTATTCGACACCAAGTGAATGACATATCCCAAGGCCTCGTCAAGAAGGCTTTCTATCTGGGAAGTGCAGAAGGCATCAGTTCCAAACTGGAGACCAGAGTGGTAAATCAAATCCACAATCTGCAATATATGTTCGGACGAAGAATAAATCTCTCAGCAGTAGTCAATCTTTGAGCATACCTTTACTGCCTATGGTATCGTTAAAGAGACCCTAAGGCTTTGCGTATGCACCCATGAGTTGAGGCCTTGACTAAATACCAAATAAGGAATCGGTGAATAACTAGCAAGTCTAAGCAAGACCCATTTAGGAAAAGGTTCGGTTTGCGATGATTTGTCCACAGTCTTTTTTGATTTGGAGAATGGTTACGATACGAGGGGCGGTCAATAAGTTTTGCGAATCGGTAGGGCAAAATAGAGGAAGGGGGGTGGATGTTCGTGGGGGTGTTAGGACAAGTTATGACAAGTCAGGACCTGCAGCCGCACGCTCCTGCCTCGTCTATTCAAGAAGCAGTAGCTGATCGCAGATCATCAGTCACAATTTTTTCAACAATGGAGAAGGTTGAGCACCGCGCAGTGATCAAATTTTTGAGCAAGAAAGGCAAGAATGCAAAAGAGATCCATGAACGCATGGTTGCAGTGTACACCAACACCGCCCCTTCCTATGCAACCATTGCTCGCTGGAATAGGGAGTTCCGCCATGGTCGTGAGTCCCTTGAATATGACCCCCGTCCAGGACACCCACCAGACGTGACCAACGAGGACAATGTGGCCCGTGTGGAGAGGATGATCCTCCAAAATCGACGGGTGAAGGTCGAAGAAATCGAGCGAGAACTTCGAATATCACATGGAAGTGTTATCAACATCATCCATGACAATTTGGCCATGACCAAGGTCTCTGCCCGTTGGGTCCCTAGAAACCTCACGCCCCATAATCGACTTCAACGTCGTAAAAATCCACAAGGCCAGAGTTGTACAAGCTGCCCTGCGTGAGTGCGGATTCGAGAAGCTCAACCAACTCCCCCCCTACAGTCCAGATCTTGCAGCTAGCGACTACCTTTTATTCCACCAGCTCAAGGCTGCACTGCGTGGACGCCGGTTTGTGGACGATGAAGATGTCCAGCTCGCCGCCCAGGAGTGGATTGAACAGCAGTAGTGAGATTTCTTGTTGTCGGGAATTCGAAGCCTCAGGACAAGTTGCGCAAGTGCATTGAAGTCGAGCATAGTTGTATTGAAAAATAATAAAACACTTTTCCTCATATCCGAATTGCAAAACTTATTGACCGCCCCTCGTACAATGGAGAACCTCTATCCCATTAAGGCAAAGTGACATACTCGTATGTTTATTTGTCTCTGATTTCGTATGGCATGGCCAATTCCGCCTAAGGATGGTGGAGCTCTTTCCGAGACGTACAGCAAAAGGAAGGTGTCCATGGAAGAAATGTCCTCGGCCTCACTCTCTTTGTCATAATCATCCTTGGATGCTCACGCTCTACGTGGACGACCTTTCGATCTCTTTAGACGCGATTCAGAGACCTACCCTGGAATCCTTGGATACTGCACTCTCTGAAGTTCTTGTTTCATTATACCAAAACACACAAGGTTTTGTTTTCTTTGGCTAATACCAAGGCTGTCTAATTTAGCCGTCATCGTGGGCATCAACCCGACACGGACCTATTCCGAAATGGAGATCGTCTGGGAATGCTAGACTCGCATCAAATCCTAAACCTTTATTCGACCGATGCCAGAACTGAGCGGCGCATATTCGCAGACTTACGTTCTTAGGAATCCTAGCAATGGATGCTCTACGCTCTCTGATGTTCATCACTTGGAGTGCAAATAGGTCTAACCTGCTCTTGTTTAGGCGTGCCTTTTTTTCGCTCAAAGCTTGACAACCTATCCCAAAATCTATTGCGGGTGATGAATTCAATCCGCCAAGCCTCTTCCCGACGACTGGGGCTTTTCACACGTCCCCAAATATGACCTTATATAAGCAGGCAAAATGCCACTCACCTTACGTTGTGCACAGTTAATTTGTGCTTGCAGGCGCGCAATCAGCTTCTCCCCCAATTACCAACCCATCTCATTTCGTTCGCAGCCGATTTCGACGGTGACTATACTGAGAAGAGATATTAATCAGGCTTTAAACCTATTTAATTCAGGGCAAGGAAACCACTTCAAGAGTTCAATGTAACTCTCAGAGCGGTGGTGCTACACTAAAGGATACTACCTTTGAATTATTGTCACCACGTCTCTGCTCCCAAAGCACTAAGAGTATTACGTTTGCATTTCTTAGAGCATGCATATTGTTACAGTGGACCCGTGCCAGCCTAAAGAGATAGCTACAATTCTAAAGTTGGGGTAGCTTCAATGCTACCTCCCCCGTGTTTGAAGCCAACTGGCTCATATGGTTTCAATATACGGCTGAGTTGGTTTCAATATACTGGTAGGTACGAGAGATTATGTGTTATGTCCAGTTTATAAACAGTTTTTATAATATATGACGACTCACAGAACGCGTTTAGTACCATTAAGTAATTGGATTCTCCACAACCTTTGTTTGCAATATCCCTGACACAATGGTTGCTGCTAGTCATGGGTACGTGGAGATTCTCCTCCTTAACTTCTGAACAGGTAGGGGTTGGAGTGAACGAGCGGCTGATGACCGAGTCAGAGTGTCGTCTTCTCAGGAAAGAGAAATAGGACAAGCATTTCGATCGTCCATTCCTAGAAAACATGGCTGGGATCAGGGGAACCCTTCCGGCTGCATGGAAAATAAGATAGGAGATGGATTTATTTTAATTTCCTTGTCTTTGCGCCTAGACTTTCCATTGGACTGTATCCCTTAATGTCTCGAAGTATCAAATCATTTCTGTCTTGTAGGATTCGAAACACTCGCGGGACGTAGCGTCATTCAGATGGAATGCTCACCTATCCCTTTCTTCGAAGTCTGCTCGATACCCCCAAACTGTTCACTACATTTTAACTGAATCTCCTAGTCCTGTCTAGCTTTCCCCTTCCCCCAAATTGCCGATTATATCTTCTAACCATCTCATTTTTATTAACTTCACTACTTTTTATATGAAGTTACTTTAGAAATTTGCTGGTACTAGATTTCATTGGGGTTTTTTATTTACCTTATTTTTAATGTAAATAAATACAAAGCCTACTTCAAACGTATTCCCTCCTTTGACTATGTAAGGGGAACATGAAAGTCTGTTAGTACGATAATAATAATTAAAAAAAACATGATTTAGGATTGAATTAATCTAAACCTCCTTCGAGTAAGCTTTCGATGTGCCCTGCAATCCTTGTTTCACTCCCCTTCCCCGAATTATGTAGGCTATTTAACAATCTAAATAAAAATCCTTCAAGTAGGCTTTCGAGCTGTCTTTCGATCCTTGTTTTACCCCCTACTATTATCTGAACATGGAGGAGCCCTTGAAAAGTGCAAAGCCTACTAAAAATTGGATTGTTGAAAAGGACGTTTATGTGAATAAGTACAAATGATCACTCATGATCGAGCTACCCCCTTTATTTGCTGGTGATCGGCAGATTAATTGATTAGAATGGTGGTACTCAAGGGATGAATGAGCTGTTTTTGCAAATTTAATGTTCAGGGACATGGCGAAGGTGAAACTGGGGATAACGTTCCAAATTGGGTAAACGAGATTAATCTAATGTTGCCAGTCAATCAATGCTTTCATTGAAGATGGGCACAAAGAGAATAGAGGGAACATTCGAAATTATAAGATGCGTGATAAGGAACTAATGATTCAGGCCTAATGAAGCACAAACCTCATCAAATCTCCGTTTCTTTTCTTCCTTTCTAGATATATGGGAAGATCAAGTTTTGGACGTCATCTTTTGGATACTGTTTATGGGGCGGGTGTTGACTCGGATGACCTCTGATAGGCCCTTGCGGCTTTTGATATCCGTTGAATTATGTTGTTATCTTACTTGAGAGAGAGAGAGAGAGAGCATTTCAAAGCGCTTATCAACACAAAATCAGTCTTATTTAAGAACTTACGTCATATCTTCGTTGAGAATAAGACCTAAACTTAGATTTTATTTGTTTAGAATTATCCTTTTTCTATTTTAGGTTTATAATTAAATCTAATTTGGTGCATATACAATTCTGAATTTATTTTCTTTCTTGCAATTTATCTATTTATTATTAGTGTCCACATGTATCGTGTAAATTGTGCAGCTTTAACGGAATAACAAAAGATATAGCCTTAAACATTTTACCTATTGATATCTTCAATATCAAAGGTTTCTCGTAGTTTATTTGCAATGAAAACACTTATCCCAAGAATTCCTAATCAATATCATGCAATCTAGTGGCGAAATAATGCTGAATTAAATGAATCGTCGAATATAATAGTCTTATAGGTCGATTGCATCACTATTTAATGAGAACCCAGAATGTGATGCAGGAGATTAAAAATAAATGCAAACTGTCGCTCACAGACTTGAGCAGTGTGGAAAAGGAATGGAAGAAGTACAGACAGAGGAAAATAGGATAAAATATGACAATGGGTAAAAAAATTATTTATAGGAAACGTTTAAAGATATCACTTACCCAAGTGGGTGTGTATGTGTGTGTTTGATGTCCATACGAATTTTTTCATCTTCATTAGCAAATATCAAGAACCATATATAACTCGAAAACACTCACAGAGCCACATACCTACGTCAAATGTCAGATGAGGCTCTCGCAATGTTAAAAAGAGTGAATAAGTAATTCCAGAATCCGAATCTCATTCCATTACATAATCTATGATCAACTCTCCCTTGGCACAAGATCCCCTACACACAAAAAAAAAAATCAGCGAAAACAGCCAATAACATTTTTATAGATTTTGTACAGTAGTAGAAAGGATAAAAAAACCCGGTAGTATTTTGTACACAAACAGACAGACAGACACGTGTGATACACTTATCCTTCCGCCAAAAGTTTTGCCGGAGGTCAATAATCGTGTAACTTTCCATATTTGGCTTATATTTTTTATAAATTGAATTTTTAACGGAGTTACCTCAATGAGCGAACGAAGGCTAACCCAGCCTTATTTAACAACGGGATTGTTGGTTGTTGTTGTGATTCCTGGGCTCTGTCATTCCAGGAAGCCCGCACCGCGCAGGTAGGACACCATACTAACTGGATCCGGCCATAACTGATGGACATGCGGAATGTTGTGGTGTTGTCTGAGAGCTGCCAAGCTAGGGTAATCTGCTATGAGATGCGTGACTGTATGGGGACTAAATTGGCAGAGTGGAGAGAGATTTGTATGGGTGTTGTCTATGTGGTGTTTGTAGGTGTTTAGTGACTGGTGATGTCCACAGCGAAGTCGAGTAAGATGTACTCTCTCCGACCGTGAGAGTTGCATTTCCGTGCTGCTTATGTCAGGTGAGGAGGTGTTGAGTATTTTGTTGTGAGGGAGATTGTTCAGTGCTTGCCTGGTGAGGTGTGTGTGAATATGTTTTTTATACTATGTTACATTTGCAGGTTGTGGTATGATATTTAGGATGTTTGTGTAATATCTGTGTGGTGTATTTACTATGTGTCTGTGGGTGGGTGTGTGGTTTCGTAGATAGTGACAGGGGCTGTTTGCGTTGTTTACGACAGATGCTAGGAACTGTGTGCCTCTCATGTTTAGATGTTGTTTAATAGTTAGTACCTTGGTTTCAGCATGGGTGTTGTTTGTGTGCCACCAAGTATGATTCTAAGTTCAGTGTTTTGTGTGATTTGTAACTTGTTTAGCTGTGTGTTAGATATGACAGGCGCCCAGGCAGGGTTGGCATAGTCTATTATAGACCGTATGTGTTGTTTGTACACTAGACTGAGTGTTTCTTTGTGTTGTCCTAAAATTGTACTTGTTAGTGCTCTGAATTCATTAAGTCTTGGCTTGCATTTTGTGATAAGTGTTGTTTATGTGTTGTGCGAATGGCATGGATGTGTTGTGTGTGATTCCAAGTATTTTTATTTCATGAGTGTGAGGTATGGTGGAGCTGTTCAATGTTGCTGTTGGTCTGTGTTGATGTTCTTTGTTGTGACTTGTGAGAAGTGTACTAGTGGACTTGGTGAGTACTGCTTTTAGTCTGTTTTGTGTTAACCAGTTTTCTAGTTGTGTAATGTAGGCTTGAACTTGTGTGGAACATGTGTCTGCATCAGTATGTATTGATATGATTGTTAGGTAATTCACGTTATCTGCTCCCCAGGAACAGATACTCTCTGCTCTTCCAGACCGCATGGGAGATTAAGGAAGAAAGCTTGCAGGCTACAGCCAACTTCACCTCCCTCGGGATACATCTAAGTGTGGTTTTCCTACTCCAGGATTGTCATGATACAACAATAGGAAGGAAAAAATTATCAATTCATATGAGCAAATAATTATATAAAGCAAAGAAAAAAAGTTAAGAAAACTTTTTCATTGCGCGTTTTAATTTGTTTAGCTTAATTTGCGTTTGATGAGTCTAGTACGGACTTTGCAGTGTAAAAGACACGAAATATTATGAATAGCTTTTGTAGCAGCTAACATCCTTGCTACTCGTAGCTCCTAAAAAAGAATAATTTCCCGTCTGAGAGATTATTCATCTCGCTTCCATTAATTCATATTCATGTACGACAATTATAATCATATATAAATCATACGATTTCCAACAAAAATTTCCCCTACGTATCGTCCGATAAAAATTATTTCAACCAATATATATATATATATATATATATATATATATATATATATATATATATATATATATATATATATATTCCTTTATATATTTTATTTTTTATATTTGATTAAAATCTATGAATATTAGTTTGTACAAAACATTTGTACATACGAGGAGCGGTCAATAAGTTTTGCAATTCGGATATAAGGAAACGAGATATGAGGAAAAGTGTTTTATTATTTTTCAATATAACTACCCTCGACTTCAATGCACTTGCGCCACTTGTCCCTGAGGCTTCAAATTCCCGACAACCAGAAATCTCCCGACTGCTGTTCAAACCACTCCTGGACGGTAAGCTGGACATCTTCATCGTCCCCAAACTGGCGTCCACGTAGTGCAGCCTTGAGCTAGCGGAATAAAAAGTAGTCGCTAGGGGCCAGATCTGGACCGTAGGGGGATGGCTCAGCTCCTCGAATCCGCACTCACGCAGGGCAGCTTGTGCAACTCTGGCCTTGTGGACTTTGACGACGTTGAAGTCGATCATGGGGCTTGAGGTTTCTAGGGACCCAACGGGCAGAGACCTTGGTCATGGCCAAATTGTCATGGATGATGTTGATAACACTTCCATGTGATATTCCAAGTTCTCGCTTGGCTTCTTCGACCTTCACCCGTCGATTTTCGAGGATCCTCCTCTCCACACGGGCCACATTTTCCTCGTTGGTCACGTCTGACGAGCGTCCTGGATGAGGGTCATCTTCAAGGGACTCATGACCATGGTGGAACTCCCTATTCCAGCGAGCAATGGTTGCATAGGAAGGGGCGGTGTCGGTGTACACTGCAACCATGCGTTCATGGATCTCTTTTGCATTCTTGCCTTCCTTGGTCAAAAATTTGATCACTGTGCGGTGATCAACCTTCTTCATTGTTGAAAATTTTGTGACTGACGATCTGCGATCAGCTACTGCTTCTTAAATAGACGAGGCAGGAGCGTGCGGCTGCAGTTCCTGACCTGTCATAACTTGTCCTTACACCCACACAAACAGCCATCCCCCTTCCTCTGTTTTGCCCTACCGATTCGCAAAACTTATTGACCGCCCCTCGTATGTACATAGTAGCTTTCAAGCCTTTTTGGGAGGGTGTTCTGTGACTTTGTCTATTGTATTTATTGTCTCTAGGATATATTGTTTATACGGTAGTTTATGCGTAGATCGGTTCATGGTTGTGCCGCGCAACTCTTCTGCTACTGGGAAATCTTTTCCGAGCCTGGTTCTGTATTAGGTCGGGAATTCCGAAGTGATTCCTGATGAAATCTGGGTCGGAGTTCCTCTCCACCTTCTGCCAAATTTTGAGTGCTCTGGTACCTAGGTCTTTATTTAGTGCCTTGATGTTTGCTTCCTCATGTAGTGTTTGTTGGCGTTTTCTTTCCCGTCTTCTGGCGTTGCATATTATTAAGAGTGCTTTATTTTGCACTCTTTGCAATTCCATCACCCAAATCTTTGGAATGGCCGCTTGTGGCATGGAAGGATATAATACTTTTGGTCTGATGTAGGCAGAGTAGATTTTCTAGTTGTTGTTCCTCCTTAGGTCTTTAAATCGATATAGCTCTCCTATATCTTTCCTAGTACCTGCAATTATGCCGTTAATTTGGCCCTTGTATCCCCTGGCATTTATTTTTAATCCTAAAACTCTGCCTATTCTTTTGTATAGGTATCTTTTATCCCCTACATAAATTGGTGCTGTTTTACTTCTCTTGATTGGTATGATTGTAAATTTGTTCAGATTAGTCGCGATTTGCCAGCGACGTTTGTAAATGTTTAGGTTTTCAATTTCGTATGACGTCATTCTTGCCATAGTTCTTTCGTTTTTGTATGGGGAGACCACTATCTGTGTCACGTCGTCGGCGAACTTGATATACAAAGATTCCTCTAGCCTAGGACTAGGGAGGTCTCTAGTGTATATCGAGTAGAGCAGTGGACTCAAGCACCCACCTTGGGGAACGCCCTCTTTCAGTTGAAATTCTGATTTTGGTATTCTCCTATCTTGATGAATGCTCTTCTGTCCATGACGTAATCACATGTTATTTTTCCTACTGGAGTTGCCAAGTGTAGGCCATGAATGGTCTTTTGCAGTCTCCTTCTTTTCTTATGTTCTTATGTTCTTATTTTCTCTAATCGGGGATTAAGTCATAGTTGGAGGATCATAAACTGTAGTCCCCTGCGCCACACTTTATCAAACGCTTTTGACATTCCTCAATAGTAAATCAGCATGCTTTTTCTCTATTTCTATTTGAGCTAGTTTCTCTGTTATCATCGTCAGTTCTGTGTCCGTACCTCTCTGCTTTCTAAATCCGTGCTGTTGTTGATTGTGCAGGTTATTGTCTTCCAGGTAGGATTGCACTCTGTTGGCGAGGATTTTTTCGAAGATTTTTCCTCTAAATTCGAGAAGAGAGATCGGGCGGTAGTCTGCTGGGGGAGATTGGAGACTTCCGCGACTTAGGAATGAATATTATTTTTGATATTTTCCAGATATCGGGAAAGTATCCCGCATTGAGGGCCGCGTTCATGTTAACTAGTTCCTGTTTTATATTGTGTGGAGCGTTGCTAAAGTTTGCCTTTGTTAGGCCTGAGTGACCTGGGGCACGCTGTTTAAACGTTTTCAGGGTATCGTTCAATTCCTGTAGGGAGATCTTTTTTCATAGTCCTACAATGCGTCTTTCTGCTGTGGCCTTATTGAACGGAAATGTTCGCTCTATTTCTTCGTTTAACTGGTCTAATATCTCTTTCCCGAATTCTGTAATAAAATTTTCTTCCTCTTCACGGGAAATTTTAAATATATTAGACCAGTATTCTCTAAATATTTCTTCTAACGCCTCAGGTTCAGCGACCACTTCACCTTCCCGATTTTTGATATTTGCTGTTTTGGTGGCTGGCTTCCCTCTTAACCTCTTCACTGTTTGACAGAATGTTCTGGGGTCCATTTCCTCATCTAGTTCTTCGATGAGTCGGTCCCAGATATCCGATTGTTGCTGAATGATCAGCTGGTGTAGGTGTTCTTTTTTTTCCCGCATCATCTGGTAGAGTAACCTGTTTGGTCACCATCTGTTGGTTGCGACCACTAAGCCTCTGTATTCATCTTGAATAGCAATCATTTCTGGTGTCCATCTTTGAGCTGGAAGGGTTTTATACTTTATCTTTGGGATGGTATTTCTATCTGCTTCTGATAATTTTGTTGTAAGGAGGTTTAATTCTTCTTCTATCTCTTCTTGGATAGCTTCTTTTAGGTTTGCCGGGACGTAATTCTGGCAAACGGCCTAGTAGGCCTCCCAGTCTGCGCGCGCATATGATTTCCTTTCCCTTATTGATATTTAGATTGGGCTTGTTGATATTGTGATGTTTAAGGCTTCGTGGTCGCTGGGTATCACGGGTCCGGGGGCGATGTGATAATTATAGGGAAACTTTGGGCTCGTTAGAACTATGTCGGGCCTAGTTGCACTTCTCGGTGAGTAATAGGTCGGGAACTCTGGTCCAATGGGCACAGTTATGTTACGTTCTAGAAGAAGTTCTAGATTACGTCCCGCCGCGTTGGTGCTGGTGTACTCGGCGGCCATGCATCTAGCGTTAAGGTCGCCTCCGAACAACATCGGTTTTTTATGGGCAAACAGAATGCCCGACGAAAGAGCAAACATGTGCGGCATGCTCCAAAACTGGCTACAGTTGGAGAGACTGCCGAGAAGAGCGTGAAAAATGTGCGCATTGCGGAGGGGAACATCGGGCTCAGGCCATGAGATGCCCTCTACCCAAAGAAATGATACGTGCAGAACGAGAAAAGCTAAAAAAGGAAAAGGAGGCAAAGGCTCAAGCAGGTTCCTACGCCACAGCAGCATCGGCACCAATAAACACGCAAACACCGGAAATGGTAACTCCGAAACTTTTCATGCCGGTCAAGAACAAGGAAATAATGACAATGGTCATCGTCGCCCACCTGCCGAACCTTGCGCGCCCCGGCAGCTTTTCGGAAGAGCTAAACAACATGCTACAACATAATGGAGTCAAAAGGAAGTTGTGGTTTCCGCCAAACCTAACATCTCAAGATGTGTTAAGCATCAAGTTCGTCGATGACACACAGACGGAGAACATCAAAAAAGTAACGGTTCCAAACAAGGAACATCAACATCAACCTAAAAACACAAAAGAAGACGTAAGCCACGAAATGGAAAAAGAAGAAGGCGAAGCAAGGAAATAAAACGCCGAAAACACAAAAAATAGCCCGAAGGAAAAGCGAACGAAAAAGAAGAAGAACACCAGATTAACAGCAAAGCAAGAAGAAGAAGAAGAAAAACAAATACAAACAGACGAAGATGACCAAAGTTACCCCGGAGTGCCCCTAACGGAAAAAGTCGAAGTCCTGGAAAAAGGACATTTTTTTTCCACGGGGAAGAAGTGAAATTAAAAGTTTGGGGGATTATAGGACGTCGACCTGAGAAAAACAATAATGTGAAAGTAGTACAAAGAATTAGAAGCGAGGAATTCAAGTGGACCTTTGAGGGGCCGTGGTCTCCAAAGGAAATTGAAAGCCTCCTGTGTAGTGGAACAATATATATTCCAGACTCGAGTTTATTCACAGTAAACGGGACAACATACAACAACATAAAGTGCGGAATGAAGACCTCAGAGATAAACTAATGGTAAAAAGTAGTGAAAGTGACAAACAATAAAGTAAAATTCAAATAATTAACAGTGTATAAACATGAAATGTATAAAGTGATAATAGTTAATACGAAAGTACTAGTGAATTGTGAATCTAGATAGTGAATAAAACCCCCAAAAAAGTTTCCAAAAGTGAAGAGAGTTGAAATATAAATTCAGCAAAAACAAAGTGCGAAAAGTGTACTCAATAATTTAAAAGTAAGTGTACATTAAATAAAACCATTAAATAAATTTTAAACTGAAGAATATATATCAATATTAGTGTGAATAGTAATATATTAAACAAATAAGAATATTAAAATAAAAACTAAATAAAGTTAGCAGTGATAACTAAAAGATATAATTAGATATAATAATTAAAGTTAGCATGTGAAATTTAATCAAAAGTACAAATTAGTAAACCATTAAACAAAGATTGTAATAATAAACTCAAGTATAAATGTAAATATAAAACCATTCGAGTGGTGTACAAATTAAATGCAAAAATGATGTAAACTACCAAAAAACTTAGCTCCTGCATAATTAGTTATTCGAGGAGGACCTATTTCACTTTTTGTGTACCTTTGCCTCTCACTAAATCTTTCCCCTTCTCAACTATAGTTTCATTTTCAACACCTTTTAACTATAATATTTATTTACTTTTGCATTGTATAAACTGGATTGTATATAGATGTAAAGGTGAAAATACCTTTTTGTACCCCATTTTTTCTCCAATAAATTTCATCATCATCTTTCAGTTAACTGTGACTACTTTATACGCCTGTGGAATTCTACTCTCGCGGATCTCGAAGAATCGATAAAAGAGGATATCAAACGGCTACAGCCAGTGCTTTACCTTCATAACACATAGAAGTGTTAATTGTTTTCAAACTTTTATTGACTTCAACGAGAACTCGAAGTGAAAAACCGAAGTGACAAAAGTGCGAAATCAAAATAAATGCGATATTGCCAAATACGGTAATTAAACATTCAGTGCAGAAGTGAATTAATATTAGTTAAGTGCCCAGATACTCGCCAAACTCCGGAAGTGTAATAGTCAGTGATCACGTTGAATAAACTTTAACAAACATTGTTCGCTTGGGGTATTTAATTTTAAAGTGGGACCGATTGCCCCAAATTTAGAAGCAAGTGACCAACTTATTAAACCCCACGTTTATTCTCCTCAAGTAAATAAACTCATTCAACCTTAGAATCAGTGCTCCAACAAACAAAGTAAAGAAACAAGTGGTTTTTTTAGGTAGTTGAGCCCTCCACCAGAGACTTGAATGTAAATATTAACAATCTACTTACACCGACCCCTTCCCAAACCGTGCAAGTGAACAATCAAAAGAAATACCCAAAGGGATATTTACTTATCAAAGAAGTAAACTCAGAAGAAAGGTACGTGGACAAGGACATACAAATTTTTCTTTATTCTATATCTTTATCTACTCCCCCTCTTCCCAACTAGGTTTCTAAATATAATTACATAAAAATACAATTATATACAAATAGGCAAGTCATAATGTCCCCCCTCCCTTCCAGTGCCCTCTATTAATTCAATTGTATGGGTATCATGGTTCACTAAAAACCCACTACAAATATGCAGGAAACAACAAGGATCCCTCTCAAAGCCCTAACCAGGAAAAGCCCGACAGGGGAACAGTTTTCGCCACAATATATTCCAAAATCAATATTGCCTTGATTAGATTAATCGAGAATCCCCAAGACTATACAGCAATCTTTCAAAATGAGAAGGATATCGAAACCTTGACGGCACAAAAGTCAGTGGACGTGCTAAAAGATATTGGATTAGCTCCCAAAATCCCTCCCCAAATACTGACCCATAGACCCATGGGTCGGGTCTCATGACTCTGAGAACTAAAAAGGGAAATTGAATCCAACCACAGCTGGGCGACAGTGATTGAAGTAATAAAATTTAGAGAACATACACTGTCTTTAAAGTCGTTTTTAGTGACACAGGTATGGCTCAAAAAGCAACTGAGACAGGAGTATTGGTGTTCAACGTGAGGATCACTCCCGATCAAATAGAGAGGGAGGAATTCACAGAAATACAGATCTGTTTCAGATGCTACCGCATTGACGACCACTCCACAAGAGCATGCAAACAAGAGACAGAAAAATGTTTTGAATGCAGTGCGGATAACCACAATTGGATGAGCTGCAATAGCGAGTGAAAAAGGTGCCTGAATTGCGACGGCGACCACCGCAACCTCGCAATGACATGCCCCTTCAAGAAAAATACAATAAAAAAGAAGAAAGAGGTAAAAAGACAGAAAGAAGAGCAAAAGAGGAATAATACGTACGCCTAGGTGGCAAAAACATCCAAAGCAGAACCAACCAAGGAAAATGCTGTGCTACACGTAGAGAATGAGAATTCAACGCAAATAATGGACTGTATTTATTACGCCCACATTGCGAACCTTTCTAGCCCAGGGACTTTCAAGACAGAACTAAACATGATGCTGAAAAACAACGGAATGCCACAAATGTGGTTCCCCGACAATCTTCCATCAGAAGAAGTACTGAAAATTAAACTTATGGAACCCACACAGGGTCAACTACCTACTTAAGCAGGAAGAAACACCTTCAAGGATTGCTGCACAAGAAGCGAGAAAGAAAGCGGAACCAGGCAAGAATCAAGAAAACAAGATCATACTGCAGAGGAGATGGGAACAGAAACTGAGCAGGAACAAATAAAAGAAAAAAAATCACAGAACGTACAGCCAGAGAACAAAAGAGGTTAAACAGCCAACAGAGGAAAAGATCCCCAATGTCTACCCCGAGGAAAAAACACCAGATTAACGCTAAAAGGATAAATCTCAGACTCTTCGCTACAGGAAACACTCAATATCCCAAGGAAAACCACGCCGAGGCCATCACTGAGGGAATCATAAACGAAAAAATCAAATGGCAATACGAGGATCAAATGCCAGAGAACCAGGTCGAAGAGGCCCTCTATCAAGGAAATATTAAATACACTCCATAAATATTCAATAATATCTCTCCGAGTGAATTTAATAAAAAACGAGACGGAAAATGCAGAACACCCCCTCACCAGGCCTCAGGATTAAAGCAAGACAGAAGAGAAGACTAAGAAAAAGGTACAACAAAGGTAAAACAAAGCAACAAGAACTACAGAAGAAACTTTCTACACAATGAACACTAATAATAAAACACTAAAACTAATGTATATGAATGTAAATAGTTGGACAAGGAAAAGTTCCGAATATGGAAACATTATTCAGAACCTTGACCCAGATATCATTTTAATATCCGAACACGGCATCGATACAAAACACAAAGACATGAAAATATTCAGGTACCAAGTTTATTCAACAAGCCATACAGATGAGGCCTTCGACGGAGCGGCAATTGCAATCCGAAAAGGACTCATGCACAAAGTTCTCCCACAACTAGACGTGTCATACGTAGCGATAGAGGTCCAAACTACCATAGGGCCCCTAACTATCGCTAATGGGTACCAACCCCCAAGAAGAGTGTACATTCCTATCCATAACTTCTTGAAGCTGTTTCCCATAAGAAAATGGTGATGTTCACTGGTGACCTAAACGCAAGACGCATGGCCACCGAGTACACCAGCACCAACGCGGCGGGACGAAATCTAGAACTTCTTCTAGAACGTAACATAGCTGTGCGCATTGGACCAGAGTTCCCGACCTATTCCTCACCGAGAGGTGCAACTAAACCCGACATAGTTTTAACGAGCTCAAGGTTTCCTTATAACTATCACATAACTATCACTGGCGATGATAACAGAGAAACTAGTCCAAATAGAAATAGAGAAAAAGCATGCTGATCTAGTATTGAGGGACGTCAAAAAAGCATTCGACAAAGTGTGGCGCAGGGGACTACAGTTTAAGATCCTCCAACTGGGACTTAATTCCAGATTAGAGAAAATAACATGTGATTACGTCATGAACAAAAGAGCATTCATCAAGATAGGGGAGTAGCAAGGACCAGAATTTCAACTGGAAGAGGGCGCTCCCCAAGGTGGGGGCTTGAGTCCACTGCTCTACTCGATATACACAAGAGACCTTCCTAGGCCTAGGCTAGAGGAATTTTTGTATATCCAGTTCGCCGACGACGTGACACAGATAGTAGTCTCCCCATACAAAAATGAAAGAACTATGTCAAGAATGAGGTCATACGAAATTGAGAACCTAAACATTTACGAACGTCGCTGGCAAATCGCGACTAATCTGAACAAATTTACAATCATACCAATCAAAAGAAGTAAAACAGCACCAATTTATGTAGGGGATGAAAGATACCCATACAAGAGAGCAGGCAGAGTGTTAGGATTAAAAATAAATGCCAGGGGATACAATAACCAAATTAACGGCATAATTGCAAGTACGAGGCAGGATATAATAGAGTTATATCGATTTAAAAACCCAAGGAGGAACAAGAACAAGAAAATCTACTCTTCCCACATCAGACCAAAAGTATTGTATCCCCCCCATGCCACTAACGGCCATTCCAAAGACTTGGGTGATGGAATTGCAAAGAGTGCAAAATAAAGCACTCTTAATAATATGCAACGCCAGAAGACGGGAAAGAAAACGCCAACAAACACTACATGAGGAAGCAAACATCAAGGCACTAAATAAAGACCTAGGTACCAGAGCACTCAAAATTTGGCAGAAGGTGGAGAGGAACTCCGACCCAGATTTCATCAGGAATCACTTCGGAATTCCCGACCTAATACAGAACCAGGCTCGGAAAAGATTTCCCAGCAGCAGAAGAGCTGCGCGGCACAACCAGGAACCGATCTACGCATAAACTACCGTATAAATAATATATCCCAGAGACAATAAATGCAATAGACAAAGTCACAGAACACACCCAAAAAGGCTTGGAAGCTACTATGTACATATTTACAAATGTTTTGTACAAACTAATAATCATAAAATTTAATCAAATATATATATATATATATATATATATATATATATATATATATATATATATATATATATATATATATATATATATATATATATTCCAAAATCAAAAAATAATATATTTAATCTATCCCTTATTTCCAAATTTCACCACTAAAAACCTTTCACTAACTAACTAACTAACTTTTTCTTTATCTCTTCTCTATATATCTAATTTCTCCACTTTTTTATGACCAAGTCCAAGTCCCATTAACTTTCTGCCAGATTCTCACTCTTCTCACTACATCGGTAAAGGAGGAAAGAAATTCCATAACGCTCCGAAGATGATCGAAAAAGATCGAAAGCTTAGCATTTTAGTTTGGTTTCTACCAAACACATTCATTTCAAAAAGAGATGAATACTGGACAAGTGATCCGCCATCTACAAGATGGAATAAAAAAGATAGTTAGAAGAAGAGAAAGTTGCCAAAGGAAATTAATTAAGGCAAAATACGCAATGGTCTTCAACAAAATTTGCATTCAAGAAAGACTGCTACCCTACTACACTAATATATATATATATATATATATATATATATATATATATATATATATATATATATATATATATATATATATATATATATCCGCTTCACTTTCTTATCTAAAGAGTGAATGATACATGAAAATAAAAACTTGGATCTTATTTTAACAAATAACTAAAATTTGATAAATAAAGTTGGCAAATCGATTTCAAATGGATGATAAAGTGTCGAATCCCTTCCACATTCTGGCGACTCCAAACCAAGTGGATGAAGTAGTAGTAGCAGTAGTTAGTCAACCTGGCTTTATCCAGCCGACCGGATAATGAAATATACATAAAGGTCAGTATGACAACCGCTGGTGAGTCCGATGGCACCAGGGACCGGTCCTCTTTGGGAAAGTGCTAGGAAGTATTATATTTTGGGCACCAAGCAGCGTTCAGGTGGAACCTTCGTCTCCCCAGTGGGGGGGGGGAAACTTGTTCCTCTTCAGAGGTATGTGGATATAGATACCTATCGGCAGGGTTCTTTGGCACAGAGAGTATGTGTGTTGTGCTGTGAAGACGGGAGAGGAAAGAAAGCAGTGTTGGCTATTTGTGTGGTGAGAAGTGCGGAAAATCTACCCACCCGAATACAGGGCTAAGCACAGCGCGTCCACCAGTCGGTAGCCAGATCTCTCCGTGCGCTAGCGTTTGTGTTCTTTCTTGCCGGGATCGAACCCGGTACCGCGACGTTGGCAGACCAACGCTGTATCCACTCGGCTAGCAAGAGCTCAAGCGGATGAAGTGACTGTGTATAACAAAGGCGAGAAAAATGTAAGCCAAATGCGCAACTAAAGTGGTCAAAAAAGGAAGTACAAAATAAATAGGCGAGAAAATAAAAAGCCTACCTGCCAGAGGATCTAATGAAGAACGACATATAACATAAACCACAGAACGAAAAGCGTAAAAAAAAATTGTGATGCAGTCAAAACGAAATTAGAAAGCTTTTATATCCAAAGTGGATCAGACCATCGGTTCATTGAACAATTCGAGTAGAGACCTAACCAGTGATCCACAAGTTATGGCCAAAATACTTAACGATAATTTTTCCTCAAGTTGTTTGTTACCCAAAAACATTTGCAAGATATTCTATTTCTCGAGCCACCGGTAACATTGGACCAGATTTCTATACCCAAAAGCATATCAGTTGCTTTTTACATAGCTAAACTTAAATCTACCAAAACCCTTGGGCCAGATATAATTTATACTAGTCAGCTTAAAGAAGTAAAGAAAGGTCATTGTTAAAACTAACAAAAATATTGAATAGAACACTAGAAAATACGAGTCGTGCCCCAAATATTCAACTTAGATAGCGTAGCTCTCATTTTGAAAGGCTATCTTCAGTGCTTTAGAAACTACATGGTAATTAGCCTAACTCTTCTTTACTTGAATCAAACGTTTGCCAAAGAGAAACTAGTTGAATATTTTGATAGCCATGGAGTAATTCGAATCATACCGCACGGTTTTCGAAAAAACAAATCGTCTTTTCCTAAAATATTTCAAGACTATGACGTAAACCGAGCACTACACGTGATCTACTGGAGTTTTAAAATAGCCTTGGATAAAGTTTCAAATCGGCAACATCGGTAGAAAATGGGCTTGCAGGAATAAAAGAGATCAGTAATTAACAGGAGCAAAGGAAGATGAAAGGGACTCAGCGCCCCGTCCGGCCCCAGCTTGGCATTCTTTTTCTCTTTCAGCTAACCCCTACTTCGTCATCTGTACCAATTTTCTTTCACCCTGCAGCCCGTAAGGGGCGCGGTGATTTACCTTCCTGGCCGCCGTGCTGACGGGACTCAGCGCCCCTTACGGCCCCAGCTTAGCCTATTCTCCTTTCTTTCAGCACACTGAGCCTAAATAAGGACTGTGCGTAAAAACTATTAAATTAAAAAAATAAGAATGCGTACTGGTTACATTTCTATTCATAATGTATGTTAATAATATAGACGATGCACTTTTGATTACAATCTAGACCGGGCTAAAATTCAAATGGTACCCCCAAAAAGTGGTTGAGTGGTAAATTAAGTGACAGATAATCCTTGCGTAAGGTGAACATTGGAAAATATTAACAATTAACCAACAACAAAGACTTAAAAATTCAAATAATTCCAGGAAGTATACAGAGTCGAACGAGGTCATAGGATTTATCCATCCAAGTTTTTTCTTACGAGTTCAAAGAGATCGTCTTTCTACTGTAGAAGTCCTTCGTCAAATTGAAGATGTCCAATTTGCATTCATTGTTAGGCATTTCGATAGAGGGATGAGCTGATAGAAGTTATTAAGATATTAGACCAAGTTTAATAATACACTGGTTTACACTGAAATTGAGGCAAGTACAAAAATAGTTGTTCTAGCCTAATTTTGGGGCGCTGATTTGAAGAAGTGATTTCAGATACGAAACCAGTTTTTACTCATCACCTCTAGTTTTTGAAGTATACATATCTTAGAAATTTTAGGAATTGTGTTCTTAAAAACCCTTACGCTACCAATGGGACAATACATCCCAGAAGTTTTTAAAAAATACCTCTGTAGTGTATATTTTTATCCCAATGGTAGTTCTAATGTATTAGCATATTATTGAATATCTGGCAACTCTTTATTACTCCTCGGTTGTTTTTGATAAACAGTCAAGTGAACACGTGCTGAAAGTTACCATTTGTTTTATTAATTTTTTAAGAACTAATTGTTTAATTACGAGTAGTTCTCAGGTATATTAGAAAATATATATCTTGCACTAACTATATTTATGCTTTCTACTCAATATAATATGGCTAAATTCAAGCAAACGGGTTGCCCAAAATTACAACCCACCTCTAACTGAACTTTAATGTTTTAAACCCTTTTATAACATTATTTGGAATAAAAAATATTCTTGTAATAAAAGGGTTAACAAAATTAAATGTCCTATTCTTAAATTGTGAGGTTAGGGCTGCTTGACAATCATGTTACACAACCATTTTATTTGTTGCAACCATATGTATTTTGTAACCATATATATGATTAATGTTTATTTTGTTTTCCAGATTTTTGTGAGTTGATAAATATATCTACAATGGCTTCAAGCACTTCAAAAGATCAGGATGCATCAAACAAGGCAAATTCATTCTATTACGTGTGGGGGGATTTCACGACAGTTGCACAGCGCCGAACAATTACTTCCCGCCTGAGAACTGCTAAACTGTAAAATTGGAGATCAGGACAAATCCTGGGCCCCACACATCTGTTGTAAACCCTGAAACAATGGAGTAACATCATGGTTTAATGGCAAGAAAACAACCTTCAACTTTGCTGTCTCGATGATCTAGAGAGAGCAAAAAAGCCATGCAGATGATTGTTATTTTTGTCTGACAAATATAATTGGTTTCAATGCTTCTTCTAGAAAAAAAGATAAAATATCCCAACCTTCCCTCAGCTATGAGATCGGTTCCCCACTCAGATGATCTTCCTGTCCCTACACTCCCAGCAAATAAAGATCTTCTTCCTTCATCAGATGAAGAAATACCTTCAGGGGAATATTCTGCCAATTCGATCTCTTCTGAAGACAATGTCTCTGTTAATTCAGGAGAAAGTATGAATGAGCCCCACTGGGTCACGAAGGAATACCTGAATGACATTGCCCGTGATTTGTATCTATCTAAGCAGCAGGCAGAGTTCCTGATATCCCGGCTTAAGCAGTGGAACCTGGTCAAGGCAGATGTAAGGATCACCAGTTTCAGGACACGGAACATGTATTTCACTTCATTCTTTGACATGGAAAACAAGTTGTGCTACTGCAACTTGTTCACTTTCCTTGGTTTCCCACACAATCCTTCAGATTGGCGTCCTTTCATAGACTCTTCCAAGCGAAGTCTGAAAGCTGTGCTCGTGCACAATGTGAATAAATACCGCAGCATTTCCATTGTCCACTCAGTCCATCTGAAGGATAATGAATTTGAGGATCTTCTTACCTTAAAAACACAGAACATGGGAAGCATTTAAGTCAGTCTACCATGGCTTCCTTGGTAACACACGGTACTAGATTACCAAGAGTGTATCGAGGAGTTGTTACAGTCTTATGAGGATATGGGATGCCCAATGTCACTCAAATTTCACTTTCTCCCCTCCCACCTCAACTTCTTTCCTCCTAACCTCGGGGCAGTGAGTGATGAGCATGGAGATAGGTTCCACCAAGACATTTCTAAGATGGAGAGCAACTACCAAGGCAAGTGGAACCCCAGCATGATGGGGGACTTCTGCTGGATGCTCTTGCGTGACATCCCGAGGCAAAGTACACAAGATCGTCCAAAAAGACTCGCTTCTGTCTGCTGTACTATGATTTATGTGTATTTTATTATCCAAGTAATTTAGTTCCATTAATGTTCTTTATCTATGTTGTTTATTCTCTAATATACATTTGTAACAGATGAAATAAACACATATTTTGAATTTCTATGCAGTATAATAAAAATGGGGTATGTGAAAGAAAAAGGACTAGAGGTGATAGAGCAAACCTGTTCAGAAATTTGAATTCAACACAACAAAATTAGTAAAAAACGCCTATTCACATCTTTGCCTCAGAGCCCCCAAATTTTGGGGGTAAACCAGTGAAATAAGAATAATAATAAAAATGATAAAAATAACGATAAGAATAATTATAAGAATAAAGATAATAATAGTATTATAATAAAAATAATAATGATGCTAATAATCAGGGTCAAACAGAAAAAATGCACCAGGGTAGAGCATAAAATATACCAGGGTCAAACAAGAAAATGGACGAGGGTCGAACCATAAAAATGTACCAGGGTAGGGCAGATTTCTTTTGTACCAGGGTCGAACAGAAAAAAATGTACCAGACAAAGCAGAGAAGAGCAAAAATGTACTAGGGTAGAGCAGAAAAATTATACCAAGGTAGAGCAGTTAAAAACAATGTACCAAGGTCGAACAGAAAAATAAAGCAGAAAATTTACCAGGGTAGGACCTAAAAAATGTACCAGGGGCGAATAGAAAATAGAAATAAATGTACCAGAGAATGCAAAGAAGAGCAGAGTCGAAAGATATAATGTACCAGGGTAGATCGCCAAAAATGGTACCAGGGTCGAACAGAAAAATGTACTATGGTAGAGCTTCTAAAAATACACCAGGGTTGAACAGAAAAAAATGTCCCAAGGTAGAGCACGAAATAATGTATCACGGTCGAACCGAAAAAAATGTAGCAGAGTAGAGCGGGAAAATGTACCAGGGTCAACCCAAAATGTGTAATAGTAGAGCAAAACAAATGTACGAGGGTAGGGCAGAATTTTTTTACCAGGGTCGAACAGAAAAAAATGTAGCAGAGTAGAGCGGGAAAATGTACCAGGGTCAACCCCCAAATGTTTAATAGTAGAGCAAAACAAATGTACCAGGGTAGGGCAGAATTTTTTTTACCAGGGTCAAACAGAAAAAAATGTACTAGGGTTGAGCCGAAAAAAATGTAGCAAAGTAGAGCGGGAAAATGTACCAGGGTAAACAAAAAATGTATAATAGTAGAGAAAAACAAATGTACCAGGGTAGGGTAGATTTTTTTTACCAGGGTCGAACAGAAAAAAATGTACTAGGGTTGAACCGAAAAAAATGTAGCAGAGTAGAGCGGGAAAATGTACCAGGGACAACCCCAAAATGTTTAATAGTAGAACAAAACAAATGTACCAGGGTAGGGCAGAATTTTTTTACCAGGGTCGAACAGAAAAAATGTAGCAGAATAGAGCGGGAAAATGTACCAGGGTTAACCCAAAAATGTTTAATAGTAGAGCAAAACAAATGTACCAGGGTAGAATGGAAAATGTACCAGGGTAAAGCAGAACAAAACAATGTCTCAACATAAGAAAATATACCGGGATAGAGCAGAAAAAATGTACCAGGGTCGAACAGAAAAATGTACCAGGTTAGATCAGAAAAATATACCAGGGTCATACAGGAGAAAACAGAAAAATGTATCAGGGTTGAAAGGAAAAAATGTACCAGGGTCGAACGAAAATTTTATACTAGTGTAGAGCAGAACAAAACAATGTACCAGGGTAGAGCGGAACAAAACAATGTACCAGGGTCGAACAGAATAAAATGTACAAGGGTAGAGCAGAACAAAACAATGTATAATGGTATGGCAGAATAAATGTACCAGGGTAGAGCAGAACAATACAATGGTTTCTTGAATATTTTTTGACCCAACAATGGCAAGCGCACCTAACGATCACTAGTAAATATGAACATCTCCCGAGTTGACCAGGTAAAGCCAGTCACCTTTTCTGTCGAGGATCTCATTCCAATTAATCCAAAAAGGGGTGACATGGTATAAAAAAACTGTAATGGCGGCAAAAGGTGCTGCATCATTAACCAAAGAACTGTGAAAGGGAAGGGTATATTGCTAACTTATGAGCCCTATTGAGTTAATAATAGTGTAAGCACGATTCCTCTCTGGTCGTGTACGGAGATAACTTATGTATATAATAGAGATCAATAAATGAACCGTCTCCTTATAACAACATAAAATCTAGTTCTTGAAGGTCGTGAAAACATTACCGAGAAAAGAAGTTTGCCGTGTTTATGTGAACTCCCGAAATCTTTTTATTGCAGTGTCTCGTCAGTCCTCACCCTCAAGGCCGTGTTGGGTGTAGCAGAAAAAAAATATGCGCCCTCCGAGCCATAAGGCCCGCATTCGTGGGGTCTTCCCCCGGCTAATTAATGTTTATGGAGGATCTAGGCCTTTGACTAATTTCCACTGCCCGCATCTTCATTTTATTTTACAGATCTTGAAAACTTCCCGCAAGAGATGAATCGTTGGTTTTTGTTTTATTTTTAAGGGGAGAAAAGTACATTATTTCAAGGGCATTTAATATGTAGGCCTAGCCTAAGGCCAAACATGAATTATCAACTAATAAACGAATACAAATGAAGAAGGAAGGAATGAAAAGATCACCGTTTGTCTACGAACGCTACAGTAAATTCCTACTTACTTCTGTCGGTTCAGTAGGCCTCCAAAAGCCTCTTTCACACGTGGTTTTGACCAAAGGCCGGGCTGGACCTGATAAAGTCCCTGGCGCATGGCATCAACCTTGAATTCGGTTGCCTGAGCGCAAGACTCGGGGTGACAGGAGGGAGGGGGGAGGGTTGACCTTGGGGCTGAGGGTGTGGTGGGGATGGGGGAGTCAGAGCCAAAGGCAACCAAATTCGTATTCGACCGCGTCTCAGATTCGAACTAGCAACCCCACCTCTTTATTAATCGCCGCCTACACATTCTCTTTGAAATAAATCCATTCATAACAATCTGGCCTGGGTAGGTCGAGACTGGTAGCGACACACACGCACACACACACACACACACACATATATATATATATATATATATATATATATATATATATATATATATATATATATATATATATATATATATATATATATGAAAAGAAAGTCACCACTTGCACGTGAGTCAAAATTATGATAAATAACACCCACAAGGAAAATGGAAAAACGATTCCGAGCGCTTTCGTCTTTATTCTAAAAGACCTCTTCATGGAATAACGTAGGTTTTGATTTGATTTGATGAAATAAGTGGTGAAAATGTGTAGTAGTTGTAGATAGTTATGAAGGAAATGTGTATTTGCCCTGTAGCAGAGGGCATCCCAGACATCTTGCTTTTTTTCCGCTTTTCTCTTCATCCTCCACTTAAGTTGGTGTCAGCATTAAGCTAACCTTTTTTGTAGTTGTTAACTACTCTTGCCTTGTTTTTTAACTTTGTTTATTTTTTTTTGGTTATGTATATATCCATAACCCTATATTTTAAAAACGAGATTTTTTAAGGTTTGGATAAGATTTTTTCTTTTAGTTCGGTTCTCACCTAAAAGAAAAAAAAGAAGAAAAAAAAGAAAAAAGAAGAAGAAGAAAAAGGTGTTCAGGGTGTTAAAATAGTCTATAAAGGGGATTAAAAAAGGCGGTTAAGATTAGCAAATAAGGCCGTAGGCCATAACCCCGTAGGGGTGCTTGTGTAACCAAGCTCTTCCTGTTAAGGAAGAGAACAACGGCTTGTATATATATAAATAGATTTCTCTATATAAATCTAGTTCTTCCGTCGTTAGGTAATCAAGCCTTTCAAATATAATTTTGCTAACTCGTTAGCTTTGCTTTTATTTTCCTTTTGCTTCATTTTTGTTTTAATTTCGCCTTTGTGGGCACTACGCCTCTTTTTATATATTTGTAATTGTTTAGTATTTGGGCACTTCGCCTCTTTTGTCTTATTTATTGGTTACTGTAGTCTTGTTTGCATTTGGGCACTTCGCCTCTTTTGGTTTGTCTTTTTATTGTTAGTATTTGGGCACTTCGCCTCTTTTGTCTTATTTATTGGTTACTGTAGTCTTGTTTGCATTTGGGCACTTCGCCTCTTTTGGTTTGTCTTTTTATTGTTAGTATTTGGGCACTTCGCCTCTTTTTATTTGTTTATTCGTGGAGTCATTTGTTGAGTCATATTCTAGTAGTCTTCTTCGTGCGTACGGTAGGGTATATAATTTTCGTTATTTGTACAAGGCTACTTGATTTTCCTGGGAGCAGTCTTCTGGAGAATAGTGATCTCCTTGTCGCTCTGCGGGAGGATTTCGCTTTCGACTTTTTCCCAGGTCTTTCTCCCTAGCCTCTGGAGGACTATATTCAGTGGCTCGAGTCCTGCTCTTGCGTGCAGTTCCATCTGCCGAATATAGTCCAATCTGTTCACGCCGGTTATAAGCAGGGTAGCCTTGTTCTGGACTCTCTGCATAAATTTAAGAGAGTTTGAACTAGCTGCCTGCATAACCACTGCAGGGTACACCAGTACTGGTCGCACCAGGATATTGTACAGTTTTTTGATGTTCTTGGCGCTGAGATTTCTGAACCTGTACAATTTTCTCAGTTCTCTCTTGGCTAGGGAGATTCGGATGTTGATGTGCGCCTTATACCCCGTTGAGGTGATGCGCAGACCCAGGACTTTACCCTCGTTGGAGTACGGGTAAAGCTCGTCCCTGACGATGACGTCGTCTCTTTTTCGGTTGTTTGTTTTAATTTTCCACTTTCTTTCGAATTGGTTAATGTTATCGATTTCGGTAACTGTCTTCCTTGCTTGAAGTCCAGCGTTCCTATAGGAACTGGGGATGATTTGAGTGATATCATCTGCAAACTGCAGATACATCACATCCTCCCCGACTGGAGCAGGTAAGTCCAACGTGTACACAAGGTACAGCAACGGACTCAGACAGCTACCTTGTGGAACCCCCGCCTCTAGTTCGAATATGGGTCCTCTGTTACCCTCGATCGAGATTTGAGCCTTTCTCTCCATGATGTAATCACAGAGGACCCTTTCCAGGACAGGGTTTAGCTGGAGGCCTAAGATCTTGAATTGTAGACGTCTTAGCCAAACCTTATCGAAGGCATTCTGTACATCTCGCAACACCACGTCTACATACTTCCCTTCAGTTTTACAGCGGGCTAGCTTTTCGGTTAGGAGGGCAAGGGCTGTATAAGTCCCCCGCCTCCTGCAAAACCCGTGTTGCTGAGGGTTGTGAGCTTCCAGCTCGGTCAGCTGATCTTGTAGCCGGTTGGCTAGAAGCTTCTCGTAGACTTTGCCTACAAACTCAAGGAGGGATATTAGCCTGTAGTCCACCAGTTGATCGGGGGGCTTGTTCCCTTTAGGAATAAAAATGATTTTAGCCATTTTTAACCCATCTGGGAAGTAGCCCGTATTCAGGGAAGCGTTGAAGATATTAGTGATTCCCTGAATGATCTGCCAGGGAGAATGCACCAGATAGTTCTTAGTGATGCCCGTCCAGCCTGGCGCCTTTTGTTTAAAGGTTTTTATGAATTCCATGACCTCTACCGTTGTTATTAGTAGGCCATGGTCCGCCATTTTCCTCCCTTCGTCGACGTAGGCTTGTGGGAGCGTTCGATGTATGATCTGGTTGAATTCTTCAATTAGATGGTCTTCGAATTCCTGGTCGAATTCCGCATCGTCCTCTGGTGTTATTGAGAAGATTTCCTTCCAGAACGTGCGGAATCTTTCCTTGAGGACCGCCGGATCCTCCAAGTAGTCCTCGCCCTCCTTAATGCGGGTCTTTCCTCTACTTGGTAGGCCTTTTAATTTCTTCACTAGGCGCCAGAATTTATCGGGGGCCACCTCGCTGTCCATCCTGACTATTAGGCTATTCCAGATCTCAGCCTGTTGTTGGTTAATAGCCAGCTTTAGCTCGTCGCACAGGTGACGCAGCAGCGAGCTTCGCTTCCGATTTGTACCCGCTCTTCTTATCTCCTCGTACACCTTCCTGTGCTCCCTGGCGATCTCTTTCATCTCCTCGGTCCAACGAGGTTGTAAGGAGTCTTGTACCCTATCATGGGTACGCACTCGCGGTTAGCCTCGATGATGAGGGCTGTTATCCTTTCCAGCTCCCCGTCAATCTCCTCTAGAGTAGCCTCGCCTTGGTCGGCTGGTTCAAATACGCCTAGGATATCTCCGTAGCGTTCCCAGTCGGCCGAGGAGTAGCTTTTGCGAAGAGGGACCGGAATCTGGATCGGAGCGAGTGAACTGGTGGTTGAGATCGCTATATGGTCGCTGGTTATTGCTGGTCCTGGCTTGCTATAGTAATTCAATGGGAAGCCGTCACTTGTCATGATTATGTCGGGCTTTGTTGCTGCCCGAGAGGTGATATAGGTCGGGAATTCCGGTCCTATCCTCTGGATGTTTTTGCGTCGCATAATCATTTCCAAGTTATGGCCTCTGTTATTCGTGTTACCATAGCTAGCCGTTCGGCATCTGGCGTTGAGGTCGCCCTCAAAGAATACCATTCTGCCGTAACTGAATAAGGTGTAAAAGTTGTTGAGGGAAGGTACGCTCTTCGAGGGGGTTGATACGCCGCCGTGATCACGAGATTGCCCACTAATGTAGGCATCTCTATCGCCACGAATGACTCGTCCAGTTCTGGAAGGTGCCTGAACGAGAGATTCTTTTTGATTGCAACCGCGGTGCCGTCAAACCTCTCTTGAGAATGGTTTTTGTAACTACTCTGTAGCCCGGTATCTTTATTTGGTAAGATGTTGTATTGAGACCGTGCTCCGAAATCAATATGATGTCGGGGTCTAGCACACGGAATATGTTTCCATACGCCGTTGCTTTTTCCTCCCATCCATTAACGTTGAGTGTCACAATTTTCAACCTGTTGTTCGTGTTTTCCATTCTCTTTTACTGGCTCCTAGTGTTTTCTGGTGATGGGACGCTTTTTTCCGTTCCTTTTCTACTTGAACTCGGTCTTGGGTATTTCTTCCAGTGTTTCCTTGTAGATGGTGATGTTATTGTTGAAGAGGGCCTCTTCGACTGCTTCTTCTTCACACTGGGCATCGTAATCCCACTTGCAGTATCTCTTCCGAATTCCTACTAGAATCTTGTTGGTGTCCTTATCTTTGGGAAGGGAGACTGCTCCGATGCGTATATTGTGAGGTTTAGCTCATCTGCATCGAGAGATCTTTTTGCCACCCGCTTCTTCTTTCCACTTTTCCCAGCTTTTGGCGCAGCTTCAGCGTCTGAGGAATCCGTGGTTTCCGAAACCTCTGAGGTTTTCTTGTTAATTTTGGAGTTGTCCGAAGACCTGGCAACAGCCTTCCTTTCTTTTCTGGCTTCTATTCTAGGGTCCGGCCTTTTGGTCTTTTCTTTGGACTTCCCTTCTTGTTTCTCTGCCTCTTGATCTGTTTTAGGAACCATTTGCAGTTGTAGGACGTCCCCTGATGGGGGGTCGTCCGGGAACCACGTCTGGTTCAAGCCATTTTTGGCTAGCATTAAGTTCAGTTCCTTCGCAAAGCATCCAGGCTCCGTTAGATTTCTGATATAAGCATACAGGATGCATGTCAGAATTCTGGTAGAATCCTCATTTGGAATTTTCAAGTAAGTTTTTTTGACTGCAGCCTCTGAATAAGCTGCTTTTGCGACTGGGCATATGTGGTGTTTGCTTTCCTGGTCACCTCATCTTGGCTCTGTTGTTGCTTTTTCCTGATCAAGTCTTGCTTCACTGGACAGGCCATAGCCATAGTCCGATGTCCCTGTCCGCAGTTGATGCACTTTTTGCCAGGGCCATGGCAGCTTTTCCAGTGATGTCCGGGTTCGCTGCATTTGGAGCATAGTTCCTCGGGCGCCTGACATTCGCGGGTGGTGTGTGCGCCTCCATTTTGTAGCAGCGGAAACAGAACTGGATTGAGTGGAATTCCTCCCTCTCAATCTGCTCCCCGCTGATCCTGGCGTTGAAAAGCAGGAGCCCAGACTCCTTCGCCTTTCTGGCCATGGAGGTTTCCCCAAATATTATTTTGAATACATGGTCGTAGTCGGTATTATCTCTTTTGTTACGGAATTTTACAATCTCCGTAACTTTCACCCATGAGTGATTCCTCATGATCTCATCTCTGATTTATTCCCGGGAATGTTCCCCTATCCATGGTTCTAATTTCCTGCAGATAACGCTCCTATGCGATTGGATCTGCGGTGGGATTGCTGGTTGCAGGCCAAGCTCACGAAGGACCTCGACCACAGCCTCCTTTGCCATCGCTTCTATGTCTTATTCTGTCTCACAGACAGCGACGTTATCCGCGGGGATCTCCAGTAGCCTTATCATGGCTATCTTAAGTTTCCAATATACAGCTTCGAATACCTTCTCCTTGGTTGGTCTGTTGTGCCCGCTTATGGTGCGCAACGGGACCCGGGGGGTCCGAGCTTGAGCCATCTTTTCTTTACGGGCCCCGAGGGGCCGTAAACCACCGTGAGGTCGCTCCTGCTTCGTGGTTTTCTGGTTGCAGGCCAACTCTTATATTATTCTGTTTGTCCCAATAATAAAAAAGTTTCCTTTTTCTTATTAGAGCGCTTGAGGGGAGGCAGATCCCTCCCACCGTTGAAAGCGAGCTTCCCTGAACGTGAACTGCCGGATGGAGGGATGAAATGATGGTGGGTGAACCCGGGGAGGCCCCTCAGACGGGTGATATATGGCGGACTTAATGATGGGTGGTGATTGAACCAACTACCATCACCCGTGGGGTGCCGCCCCGTCTGGGGTTTAGTTATCGATGCTGCTTCCAACTTACACAGGGACGGTTGCGTGTCTCCCTGTGGTCTTGGCCGGAAACTACCCTCAGGGAATAGAGCAAACTCTTTCCCAAAGCTTTCAGCACCGCCTCGTAACCGGGTTGCCACTAACGCCGAGTTCTACAGTGGGCTAGTCCTCAAACCTGCTTTCCTGGACGCCCCCAATTATGTCTATCACACGAACGGCATAGTTAGGACGTGGCTAGATGAATGGCAGTTCAGTTCACTTCAACTCCCTTGCCCCGGCAGGGGAGGGGGGGGTGCGAGGTCGAATTAGCCCGACATTCGTCTGTTTATTCGTGCTCTGTAAATTCCTTCTTCTTCGTTGCCCGTAGGGAAACGTGAATAAATAATTCACGTATAAAGTCACGTTACTTTATCAGCGATAAACATCTTCTGAGTTGGATGAATTTTCCAATTTTTCTATTCCGTCAATAACGTAGGTCAGGACAGACAATGTCTTAAATAGTAGGGAGTGGGGGGCTAAAACGGCTACATGCATTAAAACCCTATTAGGGGGTACATATTATTTAAACACTTTAATTTGTGATTTAATATAATTAGATATGATAGGATCTAGGCTAAACAATCCAGGGCTAATATTAAAATTTAGGAAAGTATTAATAGAGATACACTCCAAAATATTTCTTGAAATGTAGTTTGTACATTTATTTCTAGGTTTAGCACTATTCTATTTAATAGTATGATCCTGACTATAGATATGTAAAAATAATGCAGATTGTTGACCAAAATTACGAACATTAGTTTGGTGCTGTTTAACTCTAACATTCAATTCTTTACCTCTCTGTCCATAAAAGCGCTCGGAATCGTTTTTCCATTTTCCTTGTGGGTGTTTGAAAATGTCGAATAGACGAAAGTACTAACTCCAATCTGCTTTTTATTCAGTTTCCTTCCGTGGTACATATTCATATTTATAGTTATCACGTGCTAACTTTCGTGATATTTTCCATATATATATATATATATATATATATATATATATATATATATATATATATATATATGTCGTAGAATGACTCCCGACGATACCATATATTACACTATTCGTTGAGGGAACTTCCTTAATTATCTTTAGAGTGCGTTTACTGTCTGGCGGCCGATATTATGTATCTTCGATATGCTTAAGAAGTGGAACTGAGCTCAAGGATAATAATATTGCTATGATTAATAAAATAGAGTTTTATTAATAATAACTATAAACAATACACAAAAACGGAAAATATTGACATAAACAGAATGGAAAGGGTCGTGGAGACTCGGGCTAATCCAAGGATTTAAGGGATTAAAAAAGGTAAAACAAATATCGAGTTAAAGAGATGGGATGGTTCGATAAACCATTTAAAGCACAGGATAGAATTGACAAAAAGGATCAATACTCAAAGGTGAAGTTTGGCTTACGTAACTTTTGGCACTAGTGGTGCAGTGGAAGGTGGCGCAAAGGAGTTTCGGTCCGCTGGCGAGTTCCAGCCGAAGGAGGGGGGGGATAAAAGGATTCTGACGAGGCGTCTTGGGAAGGAGAACCGTTTCTCAACGAACGGCTTGAAGAACAATGGCTGTTCTAGGTTGTTCTCTTCTGAACAAAGGGGGGGATGAGAACCGTCTCTTGTCTACGGGCTCAAGAACAATGGCTGTTCTAATGTTGTTCTCCTTTGAACAACAGGGGGGGTGAGAACCGTTTCTTGGCGAAGGGCTCAAAACGAACAATGGCTGTTCTAATGCTGTTCTCCTTGAACAACAGGGGGGGATGAGAACCGTTTCTTGGCGAAGGGCTCAAAACGAACAATGGCTGTTCTAATGCTGTTCTCCTTGAACAACAGGGGGGGGGGGATGAGAACCGTTTCTTGGCGAAGGGCTCAAAACGAACAATGGCTGTTCTAATGCTGTTCTCCTTGAACAACAGGGGAGGGGGATGAGAACCGTTTCTTGGCGAAGGGCTCAAAACGAACAATGGCTGTTCTAATGCTGTTCTCCTTGAACAACAGGGGGGGGGGGGATGAGAACCGTTTCTTGGCGAAGGGCTCAAAACGAACAATGGCTGTTCTAATGCTGTTCTCCTTGAACAACAGGGGGGGATGAGAACCGTTTCTTGGCGAAGGGCTCAAAACGAACAATGGCTGTTCTAATGCTGTTCTCCTTGAACAACAGGGGGGATGAGAACCGTTTCTTGGCGAAGGGCTCAAAACGAACAATGGCTGTTCTAATGCTGTTCTCCTTGAACAACAGGGGAGGGGGATGAGAACCGTTTCTTGGCGAAGGGCTCAAAACGAACAATGGCTGTTCTAATGCTGTTCTCCTTGAACAACAGGGGGGGGGATGAGAACCGTTTCTTGGCGAAGGGCTCAAAACGAACAATGGCTGTTCTAATGCTGTTCTCCTTGAACAACAGGGGGGGATGAGAACCGTTTCTTGGCGAAGGGCTCAAAACGAACAATGGCTGTTCTAATGCTGTTCTCCTTGAACAACAGGGGGGATGAGAACCGTTTCTTGGCGAAGGGCTCAAAACGAACAATGGCTGTTCTAATGCTGTTCTCCTTGAACAACAGGGGAGGGGGATGAGAACCGTTTCTTGGCGAAGGGCTCAAAACGAACAATGGCTGTTCTAATGCTGTTCTCCTTGAACAACAGGGGGGGGCCTTGGGGACTTGGCGTCGGAAAGGCTCGAACCTTTGGCACTCAAGGAATATTGTCCTCCTTCTGGACAAGTGATGGTGAATCTCGAGGTCGAGGTCCCTTGGCGCACAAAGGGAGAGAGGGTCGTGGTGATGTTTCGCGACGAAAATCTGGATCTCCAATCTGATCTTAGTGGTAAAGTTTCCATATAAATAGCCAGGACATCTCCTTGGCGTGGGGGAAAATGGAGTGAAAGCTTGGAGGGAACGCACAGCCGGGCCGGGGAACAATGCCTTATCTGTTCATAAGCCTAACTCGATCTGGCGAGGTCGGCGTATGGGGGCGAACGGGGGGACGATAACCTCCTTGTTTAAACATTGGCATCCGGTAGCTGAGATAAGACTCCAAGCCTCGAATCGAAGATGCACGTGGGCAGCATCGTGGTTTTAAATAATATGGGATAGGAGTTGAAATTAAACGCAGTTTCAACACGTTCTATCACACCCCTGCATTCCAGGGGAAGTTGTCACTTCGGAAAAAAAAAGAGAGAAGGGACAACGATAGAGCTCCGTTGTAGGGAACTCGGTTTCTTGTACCAACCGTACCTTCCTGCACCTAACTAGTATTACCTCAATACATATGATTATTTTGATCTTTAGATTACAGGGGAAAATAACCTTTAATACAACTTAATCAAAGAAAAAAAAAGGGCATGGAACAATGAAATGATATAAACTTAGTACATACGGGACAAAATAATTTATACGTAAATTAATAAGAACAAATATATATACATTCAAAAATTAGACATTGAGCGTTACAAAATTCAGACATATACATTAATTAATTATATTACAAAAGAATCTTAAATTAAGTTGTACAAGACGGTATATACCTACATGGAGATACTAATCCTATGAATACAATTATTCTACGCTATTCGGTAACGCATTTCTACTGAGGGCGTCAGCGACCTGGTTATCGGAACCTTTTATCTAATTTATTTTAAACTGATACTCTTGCAAGAGTACACTCCAGCGCATGATGCGGCCGTTTGAGTGTCTCAAATTCCTAATATAGGCTAACGGACGGTGGTCGGTTCCTATTTGAAATTCTTTACATATCAAGTACAGCTTGAATTTGTCTATGACCCAGATAATTGATAGAGCTATCTTTTCTCTAGTGGCATATCTCTTTCCGCGTGGTAATAATTGACGACTAGCATATGCAACTGGATGACTCGTTCTGTCATCCACGTATTGAAGGAGTACACCTCCAATGCCCTCGTTGATCACGTCGGTCTTAATCCCAAAGGATTTTTCCGGGTTGGGCAACTTAAAAATGGGGGCAGAAATGAACTTACTTTTGAGCTGATTAAAATGGGAAACAGCGACAACATTCCAACGTAAACGATCGGAGAAATTCTTTTCCTGAAGGGGGCATAGGGGGGCCGAAATTGCAGCGAAATTCGGAACAAATCGCTGATAGGGAGAAGCTGATCCTAGGATCGATCTTAACGGCTTCTTTGTAATCGGGAGGGGCATGTCGGCGATTGCCTTAATCTTGTTCTCGTGGGGACCTAACTTGTTTTGTCCTATTTTGAAACCCAAATATTTGATGGTTTCGTGGGCAAACTGGCATTTGCTGGGGCCAATAGTGAGGCCATTTTCACGCAGTTGCTCGAAAAGAGCTAATAGGGTGGGTAAATGGTGATTCCATTTAATTAGTTCTTGTAGCTGACTCTTCTGACGTGGTATCAGCTGCGCGTCACTATCCAGGTCAGAGGGTTCCAAAGACTCGCTTGGTAGGGAAGGAGGAGGGTAATCGGCATCAGGTTGGATGCACACTGTCTGGATTACGTTAAGGGACTCCGGGGGGCAATCTTCTTCAAGCGCCGATGCTTCGTCCAGTTCTACGAAGGTATCTCCATGGGCGCGTTGGGGGTTCTTTTTTTCTTGGGGTCCAGGGACAGTCTCCGTGTCCTTGTCTGGGGCCTTATCACCTAAGGGTGTTAGTGATTCACACTCCTCTTTTGCCGTCCTAAAGTCCTGGTTAGGGGTCTCCGAGAAATCGGACGGTATCGGGGTTCTGATGGGGACGGGCTCCTGTGCTTCTTTCTTATCTCGGCCTTGAGGAAGGGCGGCCTGAAACACAGGATCGAAATTTACTTGGGGGCTCTGTCCTATAAGTACGGAACAGAATTTTATGGGTGCTACAATGACTTCAGCCCAGCCATTATAATATTGACACTGCAGGTAACATCTAGCGACGGGGAATCGGTTCGCCCGCCCAAGGAGGTCATGTACCACGGCAAATTTTTCGTGGTTAGAGGCCACTGGGAGGAGTTCGTCGGACACGATGAAACACGTACATCCTGTGTCCCTGACGAGAGTCAATACTCGGCAGCTGTCCACGCTGCCCTCCTCATATTTCAAAGTTCCCGCTGAACTTTTATCAAAAACAAAATTTACCTGGTGGCCTGACGGATGGGGAGAAGTTTCTGCTTGGGTCTGCACCACCGGGGGAGCCGGGGTTGCATTAATCTGGTAAACTTGGTGGGCTGGCCTGCTTTTAAGCCTAGAATTTTGGGGGCAGTTCCAGCTCATGTGGTTTTCTACACCACAGGTGAAGCATATGGTTGGTCGCTTCGGGAAGAGAGATGGAGGAGAAGTCTTAACGGGAGGTTTGGAGTCCCGTTGTTGGTTTTGGGGAAAGAAGTTTGGGGGTTTTACGGGGCTCGGAAACTTTGTCAGCTTTCCTGGGAAGGGGCGCGAATCCTTCCTTCTTTCTTCTCGTTGGATTTATCTTTCTCGTTCTTCTCGTTGTATTTTTCTTTCTCGTTCTTCTCGTTGGATTACTCTTTCCCGTTCCTCTTGTCGGATTACTCTTTCCCTTTCTCTTTCTACCTTTTTTCTTTGAAATTCTGCTTTAGTCCGAGCTAATTCAATCTGAAGCTCAGCTTGTCTTATCCGTTCCTCTCTTTCTCTTTCTTCTCGTTGTATTTCTCTTTCTTCCTCTTTTCTTTGCTCCTCTTGAATGTACTCAATTAGTTCTTTTCCGGAGAGTCCCAAGGATTCTCCTTGCGCTTTAAAGATTTCAAACTGAGTCATCTTTGCACTTGGGGGCGCACTAGTCAACCAACTAAAATTCCTTGCAACAAGAATTATGCCTCTATAGAATTAGCCTACCTAAATATGGGCACTGACCTATTCGTACTTGGTTTCTCAATCTAAATAACCACTGACTAAAATCACAAAAAAACACAAACAAATTATTATAACCGTTCCTTGAGCTACTCCAGCTTCTTAAGTTTAAAAAAAAAGGGGGATAGCAATCGTTAAAACAAAAGGGAACTATTATATTCTATTATTATAACGAATAACACTATGCTTTACTTGACTGAGACCAGTGTTTGCAAAGATATAGCGTTAAACCTTACACACCTGATACCAAATTTAAATAGTATATATATATATGTCGTAGAATGACTCCCGACGATACCATATATTACACTATTCGTTGAGGGAACTTCCTTAATTATCTTTAGAGTGCGTTTACTGTCTGGCGGCCGATATTATGTATCTTCGATATGCTTAAGAAGTGGAACTGAGCTCAAGGATAATAATATTGCTATGATTAATAAAATAGAGTTTTATTAATAATAACTATAAACAATACACAAAAACGGAAAATATTGACATAAACAGAATGGAAAGGGTCGTGGAGACTCGGGCTAATCCAAGGATTTAAGGGATTAAAAAAGGTAAAACAAATATCGAGTTAAAGAGATGGGATGGTTCGATAAACCATTTAAAGCACAGGATAGAATTGACAAAAGGGATCAATACTCAAAGGTGAAGTTTGGCTTACGTAACTTTTGGCACTAGTGGTGCAGTGGAAGGTGGCGCAAAGGAGTTTCGGTCCGCTGGCGAGTTCCAGCCGAAGGGGGGGGGGGGGATAAAAGGATCCTGACGAGGCGTCTTGGGAAGGAGAACCGTTTCTCGACGAACGGCTTGAAGAACAATGGCTGTTCTAGGTTGTTCTCTTCTGAACAAAGGGGGGGATAAGAACCGTCTCTTGTCTACGGGCTCAAGAACAATGGCTGTTCTAATGTTGTTCTCCTTTGAACAACAGGGGGGGTGAGAACCGTTTCTTGGCGAAGGGCTCAAAACGAACAATGGCTGTTCTAATGTTGTTCTCCTTGAACAACAGGGGGGGGGATGAGAACCGTTTCTTGGCGAAGGGCTCAAAACGAACAATGGCTGTTCTAATGCTGTTCTCCTTGAACAACAGGGGGGGGGGGATGAGAACCGTTTCTTGGCGAAGGGCTCAAAACGAACAATGGCTGTTCTAATGCTGTTCTCCTTGAACAACAGGGGGGGGGATGAAAACCGTTTCTTGGCGAAGGGCTCAAAACGAACAATGGCTGTTCTAATGCTGTTCTCCTTGAACAACAGGGGGGGGGGGATGAGAACCGTTTCTTGGCGAAGGGTTCAAAACGACGAACAATGGCTGTTCTAATGCTGTTCTCCTTGAACAACAGGGGGGGGATGAGAACCGTTTCTTGGCGAAGGGCTCAAAACGAACAATGGCTGTTCTAATGCTGTTCTCCTTGAACAACAGGGGGGGGGGGCCTTGGGGACTTGGCGTCGGAAAGGCTCGAACCTTTGGCACTCAAGGAATATTGTCCTCCTTCTGGACAAGTGATGGTGAATCTCGAGGTCGAGGTCCCTTGGCGCACAAAGGGAGAGAGGGTCGTGGTGATGTTTCGCGACGAAAATCTGGATCTCCAATCTGATCTTAGTGGTAAAGTTTCCATATAAATAGCCAGGACATCTCCTTGGCGTGGGGGAAAATGGAGTGAAAGCTTGGAGGGAACGCACAGCCGGGCCGGGGAACAATGCCTTATCTGTTCATAAGCCTAACTCGATCTGGCGAGGTCGGCGTATGGGGGCGAACGGGGGGACGATAACCTCCTTGTTTAAACATTGGCATCCGGTAGCTGAGATAAGACTCCAAGCCTCGAATCGAAGATGCACGTGGGCAGCATCGTGGTTTTAAATAATATGGGATAGGAGTTGAAATTAAACGCAGTTTCAACACGTTCTATCACAATATATATATATATATATATGGGTCTTTTCTGTTTGGCAGCAGGCGGATGTTTTACACCAATAATGCAACTAGTTTTGAGTGCTGAATACGAATATAACATTTATTTTGGGGAGAAATGAAAGGAAGTATTAAAAAAACAAAATTATTCTATAAACAATTATGATTATATACTGGGGGGAGGGCTGTGCCCCTAGATCCCCCCCTCCCCATTGATTCAAACTCAGGATCATCGTAAGGAAGTCCTCCCGCAGTGTTAAACTCCCCACGAGCAATCCCCTTGAATTTACTCCAAATAGGTGAAACATATTAGAACATATTGGAACACGGCGATACCCACCGTGAGATGCTCGATTCCTACTTATGTGAATTTATGTGGCGAAAACAGAATAGAAATGAAAATTTGTTTCAAAAAATATTATGGGATAATTATATCTAAATACAAATGAATGTTTGAAGAAATAATAAAGGGAGTGAACAATAATATTGGGAAATCATATGGCAGTTTAAGAGCGTTTCATTTCCATTTCGTTTATTTGCAAAATTTATCGGACAAACCAAAATTTACAGTTTGAAATTTCTATTTTTTAGATACTTCCTTTCATTTCTCCAAAAAAGAAATGTTATATTCGTATTCAGCACTGAAAACTGCATCGTTGGCCAAAATTTGGTACAAAAGATCCGCCTGCCGCCAAACAGAAAAGACCATATATATATATATATATATATATATATATATATATATATATATATATATATATATATATATATATATATATATATATATATATATATATATATATATATATATATATATATATATATATATATATATATATATATATATATATATATATATATATATATATATATATATATATATATATATATATATATATATATATATATATATATATATATATATATATATATATATATATATATATATATATATATATATATATATATATATATATATACTAAGGAGTTGATCATTAGAAGTCCAGACAACATGCATTAAGAACCCTTTATTCACGTGACAACGTTTCGATCCCCATTTTCTCATCTTCAGACTCTAAAATTTAGAAATTGATAACAATCAAGAAATACCTACTACATAAAACGATAAATATAATTATATGTATAAAGTAAAAATAATAATACAATTTAAGGAGCGGCAAAAATACCATAAAACCAATATTACATTCAGGAAATGTACAACTAAAACCCTATAATTGTTTTTATTCAATTTTGCTGACTCTAATATTGTTTCTAATCCTGTTTTTCCCTCTCTCTTTGAACTCTAGGCCTTTGTCTGTTTTGTATTCGCTCCATTGTACATGTTTTTTTTACGTTTTCTGAATCTAATATTGATTTTATGGTATTTCTGTCCCTCGTTAAATTGGGGTGTTTTGTTTTTTACTTTATATATAATTATATTTCTCTTTTATGAAGTAGGGATTTCTTGATTGTTATCAATTTTTAAATTTTAGGGCCTCAAGATAGGCAAATGCATTGGACTAAACGCAAGAATTTTTTCAAATTTTAAACTTCCATCTAAATATCTCCTAATGAAAATATAAAAACTGAAATTACAGAAAAAAACAATTTTTACCTGCGGCGAAACACCAAGTCAAGGTGTCGCTGTTTTCAAAAATAGTAAAATTCAATTGTACCCATTTAGAACCATGAAATGACCCATATGACCGTGGGACATAGGGCTATTCACACTGGAGATCTCAAATCTGCGATTGGATTTGGCGCCATATAGTGGCAGAAGCCTTATTTAGCCATTGAGCCAATCAAAGGCACTTGTAAGTGATTTGGAACATGGGAAACCATCAATGCAATAACCATTTATCATCTTATCACAAAACGCCCCAGGTCATTGGAGGGATTTTTCCTCTTGTTAGGGTCTAGGACTGAATTATTTCAGCTTCTGTGATATTGATATATGTATCATATAAAATTACATCCCTAAAAACAGAGGGTTTCAAATTTCATTCGACTGCTTTGCAATGAATAAAGAACTCCTAACTAAATATTTTGCCAACAATTCTTTCCCTCTTGGACTTGTTGAGAACACCACCAAGACATTTTTAAACAGAATCATCGTCGTCCGTTCTAGCTTGTGTCCGGGCATCGGTTTCGTCGTCAGTTATCCGATTTCCTCGGCTAATGTTTGTTTCAGATATGACTTAGGAGACCCAGTCCGTTAGGGAGAGGGCCCAGTCCGGGAAAGAAAGAAGGCCGGAAAGGAAACAGAGACGAAGGCCAGTCGTTGAGGAATTTGTTTCGGGCGATCGTAGAGTCGCGACGGCTACGCGCGTGCACTTGGCCAGCAACGCGTGCACTGCGGCTCAAAACATTGAGACGTGCGATTTCGGCGAGGCTGGTTGTATCGGGTTGCCGGGTTCTTGGTCTATCAAGGGTCGTCTTTGTCGCGTCTGCCCGCTGGGCCTGCCCTCCTCCGCCGGAGCCAGACATAGGAATCTTATATGGCCCATGTCTGCTTGGCGCGCCGTTGGGTTCTTGCTTTTAAACAGAATATACATGCCTACTAGTAAATCCATTAAGGTGGCATCCAAAACACAGCTTCTTATTACCTGATACAAGGCTTTTTAATAAAAGTCTAAAACCCAGCATCCTCCAATTCTTCAGAACTCATTTTTATCGCGTTAGTATACAAGTTATCACAAAGAAAATAACAATAGATTGCTTTTTTTTCAAAACCTAAGACGAACTCCTTTTAGGGCTATGTAGCGATGTCATATGCGAATTCATACGCAGTCATATCATAAAATGTAATACAGATATTACTGTGAATAAGTTTAAGATAATGGGTACATATAAAAATGACAAGCCATGGTTTCGCCACTCCCACCCCCCCCACTCCTACGGGGAAAGCTTCGCTAAACTCACTAACAGCCATTCGGGCTGTTGGCCTCCGGCCTCTTTGGCCTTTCAAAACGCTTCTTTTTTTTTAAACGCCCTTTCATAAGACTTTTAATAATTTGTTTAAACACCCCTCTTGATCTCCATAAAAAGAAAGAAAATACATACACTAATTTCTTTTTAGCTTTAAAAGATTTTTATTTATGTAATTCCTAATAAATAATCAGGATTAGAAAGTATTGAAATATACAATTTTTGAAATGCTTTTAATTTTTGCCCTTCAAACCGCTTTTTTCAACCCCCTTTCATAAGGGTTTTAATTATTTGTTTAAACACCCCCTTTGATCTAATAAAAAGGAACCTACTGCAGTCCTTCTCGACGGTTACCCTGTTTAACTAAGTGAAAATTAGTGATCCTGGAGCTAAGTTTCACCTTGGTGGTACGAGGGGAATTGTTAGGCTCTCTCTCTCTCTCTCTCTCTCTCTCTCTCTCTCTCTCTCTCTCTCTCTCTCTCTCTCTCTCTCTCCCCAGGAGTTTGCAGTCTGGGGAGTTAGGAGGCCAGATGTTCAGATTGATGCTGTCAAAGGAATTATCTGACAACCAAGACAGGATCCTCCTGTTTGTCTTGATTGATGCACAGTATAGCTACGAGACATACGTCCTTCCAGCGGCAACCTCCCAAACTCCTCTAAGACATTGATGTAGCCCTCCGCATTGAGTCTGGGGTCTTCATGACTCTCGGTATATCTTTGGGAGACACAGCAAGCCAGCGGTTATTTTGTGAGTTCACCATCTGGTCCTAGCAAAAATCTTCTCTAAGAATCAAAGCATGCTAGGCTTGAGGTGATGCTTCAGTTTATTCACAAGCTTTGCAGCACACCCATTTCATTTGACTTCATCTTCTGCAACAGGAGCTGGCCATTTCTCATATTGTATGAGTAGTAGTAGATGTCCTCAAGCACTGACTGTCTGATGAGAGATTCTGACAGTTCCTTGTTCATAGCTATGGACCTCATGACTTGCTTTGTGCGTTGTCAGTGATGGTCTGGATTTCTGCGATAAATTCAGTTCTTTTCCTATCAGAACGCATATAGTTAGGTTACCGATAGGCCGTACCCTCGTAATTACAGCCTGACTCATCCATCACTTTCTTGATCATCTGTATCGTCCTCAGATTGACACCCAAGCATTCGCAGATCTCCGTATTGGAGCTCTCGGCATGAATCCCAAGTAGCCGCACTGCTTGCCTTTTCCAAATTCTGGGAGGATTTGATGCAACCACGGTATTGCTTCCTTAATATGATAGATAAAAGAGAGAACCGTTCCCAGATAAAAAGCATGGTCAGAATCGATTTGCCAACGGCTACAAAATGCCCACCGCACTCTGTATCGTCAATGTAACTACCAACTAACTTTACAATTAAAACAACCAACCGATGTCAAATCAAAACGAAAAATTTGGTTTCTTTTGTATTTCCTTTGGGTTCCTCACCCTTTAAAATCTAAGGTATGTTCAAATATGGGTTATTTCTATCAAGTTTTAGTAATTAATTGTTTTTTATTGAATTTTGCTGAATACAATATTATTTTTAATAATTTTTTTCCCTAACTCTTTGAATTCCTTGAAATGTACTGTTTTGTATTCTCTCATTGTATAGGACTTTATTGGCACTTTTCCTGAATCTAATATTGATTTTATGGTATATCTGCCGCTCCTTAAATTGTATTATTTTTGTAACTTTATATATAAAAATATTTCTCTTTTATGTATTAGATATTTCTTCATCTTCATAATTTTTGAAAGTTTAGCACCTGAAAATGAACTAATGAGGCTCGAAACGTTGTCACGTAAATAAAGAGTTCACAAACCATGTTGTCTGCTACTGAGAGCTCGTGAGGGAGCTGTAAAGAGTTGCACATGTGGTCCCCGTAGCTAGAATTTCAAGCTCTTCTTGGGTGTGTGAAGGAAGCCGCTGATCGAAGGATTCTCGAAGAAAATCCGGGATCACAATATTCCCTAGTGTTCCCTTTAATCTCCTTAGGACATCCAGACGGAGAAGATGTGATATTTTGGTGGAAAGATCAAAAAGTTGCATTTTTTGAGCCGTAGATGAGATGGACTTCAGAAAAATGGCGGCTCGGAGGATCTGATAGCTCAAGTTAGTGGGATCACTTAGAAGGGGTGAAATTCTAACCCTTATGGCGTATAGCAGTTCCCACACCAGTGACTTATTAAGTGTCACTTGTTACTCTCTCCAAGGAGAAAAAATAGCTCCATTTGGGTAAACAAGGAGTAAGGCGAAGCGTCCTCAAACTCAGGCAAATAAATAGCACAGGTTGTGCTTACCGTGGCGGGCTTGTTGTAGCTGCCCATAGTTGTTACGATGTGGTTTTGTAGAGTTGTTGTAAAAAAAAAAAAATCTTACGTGGGAGAAGTCGATCTCATTCGAAGGTCACCCATTGTAGTTGAAGAGGGTTACTGCTTTTGAAGAGGGAGCTGAATTTGTGTAGCTTTTGCCCCAAGTGCTTTACACCTTTTTTGCTATAAAATCACTCGATCTCCCCTAATTTCACACAAGTCGAGATAAATTCAATCTTTGCAACAACACTTTAATAATAAATACATATAGCCATTTTATAAGTAATTTAACAGTATCAATCTGACGATTGATACTGTTAAAATCTAGAAAATCTGGTGAAACTCGGTTGATACTTCAGTAGTTATACGCGTGTATAGTTGGTCATTGTAATGATAAAAAAGGTAGCAATGAATGACTAGCAAAAAATATTTTGGAAATGATTAAGTGTTTTTTATATCACCAAACCAGGAGGGGAAGTAAGAATTACTACAATGAATTGAAAGGATAGGCTTAGTGACGTCACAATAGATGTTTGCGTAAACACTCCCGCTGAATGTTTATCTGTGTATAAAATGTTGGATAAAACAATTTTGTTGTTTCTTTTGGCACTTTGTCAAAAGAATTTATTATGGTTTTGCATTACGCACTCTTCGTACGAGAGATCTGTTCCAGTGCTGGTGATTATGTAAGCATGACGGTACCGAAAAGTTGAGTGCCATTCGTCTATATATAAATTATAAAAATGTAGGGTTTTTAACTCTTAGGGAAAACAAAAACATATTTCCCATTCCTTAATAGTTAAAAGCCCTACATTTTTTAGAATTTGAATATCATTCGGTTTTTTTAAATTTACGTGATAGAAATATTTATTCTAATATTTAAATTATTGCAGGTTTATTAAAAAGTCAGCAATCCAAATATAAGAAAAGTAGTCAGGCTTTCGCTGAATCTAAAATCGCGCTCAAGTCCTATTCCTACACGTTACGTGTTTCACTCCCTGGAGTTTTGCTTTTCGATCAAAACGATAAAATGATGACAAATATGGGTTAAATGGGTGATGTTGTGTAATTATAATATATTTCGTAATATTATTATTTTTAAAATAAATGTTTGAATCTTTTTCAGTTCCAGAAATGGCCTTTTCCAAAGAAAAGCTTGCAACCATTGTTGCTCGGTACCAAAGTGACCTGAAATCCAAGGAGATGGTTGCTAAGGGTATTATATCAAGGATCGCCATCTTTAGGATCATTAATGACTTTGAAAAAACTAGTTACAATCCTGTGAATAAGTCTTCTGGTCGCCCATGAGCTTGGAATGAACGCCAAGATCGCCAAGACCCGAGTTGCCTCCAGTGCCAAGCTTGCTCACGAGTGAATAGCAGACGCCTTAGTGCTCACACAGGTCTCAAGTCGAGAAGGGCTGCATAGAAGCCTCATCTCACCAAGTAGAACCTTACGGATAACCTCCACTTTTGTAGGAAATATAAAGAATGGACGGATCAAGACTGGGGCAAAGTGATATACACTGATGAAGCTCCTTCCCACTTTCTTGGAACTTCTGGAAGATCCCTCGTTAGGAGTAGAAAAGGGTGGAGCATTCGGACAGGCTCCGGGTCTGGGACTGCTTTTCATATAAAGAAACTGGAGCACTAATAATTTTGTTCCAAAATACTGTCTTGAACACAAAATGGTACCAAAACGTGTTTCATCAACGCCTTTTTCCCAACAGTTCATGGCCAATTTGAGGATGATAACTGTAATTTTCAGTATGATGGCGCACCTTGTCGCTAAGCAAAGTTCTTTGCTGAAAAGAACGTGGAACTTTTGAACTCTTGTCCCAGGAATTTGCCAGGTTTGAACCCAATAGAAAATGTGTAGGCGGTAATCAAACTGGCGAGAGATAAACAGATGCTATGCAATTGTGAGCAGTTGCAGGATCTCCTTGAACAAAAATGGAGCACTATCAGTCAAGATATCATCACAAATTTGTGCTCCAGACAAAACGAATTCAAGCAGACATGAAGAACAAAGTACATCATTGTAAATATTGACTGTGCGCATCAATTGACTGCATGTCCCATACAAAGAAAGCAACTACAGGATCTGCGGGTGATAATACAACCTGTAGTTGCTTTCTTTGTATGTGACATGGGTGATGATCCTTTAAATTGTGAGCGGGTAAGAGGATGTGGTATAAAAATTCCTTGGAAGTTCCTAGCTTAGGGAGATACTGGGTTTGATGCAGTAACGCTTTGGGCGAAATATAGTTACTGTGCCTGGTAGCTTAGAGGTAAAGCATCTGACCGGCAATCAGCAGACCCGGGTTCGAGTCCCGGCCAGGAATTCAAACCTTTTTTTCCCTGGCGTTATTTCTGTCTTCTCGGTAAAGGATCGCCTTCACTGTGCCGCCCTATGCTCCCTTTGATTCTGGATTCTTCTAATGTCCCTCTCTCTTGCCTTTAAAAAACTCCGGTTTCTTGTCTCATTCGCTCATTCGCGTCCAATTCTTATTTTCTCTTGTACTATATATATATATATATATATATATATATATATATATATATATATATATATATATATATATATATATAATTAAGTAAAAGGCCATGTGGTAGTATGCAGGTTCTATTGAAGTCCACTGCTGTGGCAGGGTTATTAATTTTAACTTGTATTTTCTTAATATTTCTTACAAGTTTTTTAACGGGGTCTTCGAGGCGAGAAAAAACATCCGCGAATGCCATGCTTTATTCCTAGACGGCTTTCGACCGTGTTAGGTCATCTTCAAGGAATGAACAGAAATGCAAGTATTTTTTCTTGCCTCGAAACCCCGTTAAAAAACTTGTAAGAAATATTCAGAAAATACAAGTTAAAATTAATGACGTCGCCACAGCTGTGGACTTCAATAGAACCTGCATACTACGACATGGCCTTTTACTTAATTATATATATATATATATATATATATATATATATATATATATATATATATATATATATATATATATATATATGAAATGAAAAACTCACAAAGTATCACGTGAGGGTAGCAAATGAATGCAATGTCCCGCAGGAAAAAATGAAAAGGTGTTTCCAAGTACTTTCGAACATTATTAAGTTCCTTGATAAGGAACTTAATAAAGTTCGAAAGTACTTGGAAACACCTTTTCATTTTTTCCTGCGGGACATTGCATTCATATATATATATATATATATATATATATATATATATATATATATATATATATATATATATATATATATATATATATATATATATAAGTGAGCTCTTCCTTATGGTTCGAAGTTTAAATACAAATAAGAGAATCCGAGCAACAGAAAACAGATGCATTCTTCAAATTTATTAATAAACCAACGTTTTGAGGACCCGCCTCATCATCAGGCTACTGAGAATAACACAATGACAACTACTTTCTGGCCATACAATATGTCTATATTATTTAATCAAAAATTTCAAATTAAAGTAATGCCAACGAGGGAGCATTTAACAAGCAACGAAAGAGATGAAATTTGCTCATCGTTGGCTCTCTCAAAATGTCTAATGATTCATGAATGCGTAGGACGTAAAGGTTATTTGTAGACGAAAGTAAAGTGGGAAATGATTAGTTACATTCCTCATTCTTTTAAACTCAACTTTATTGCTACCCTTGTTCTCAGAACCCTTAAAATCGGGTCCAAATTACAAGAATCATTCTGGTTAAAAACATTACCATCCTCATGAGAAACTCGGATCTTTGCCCCCTGAGGATTATGTGGGGTTCTCATCCTCAAAGAGATGGGATCCAAACCTTAACACACAGTGTACCAGGTCTGAGTGAGTACTGCACATTTTCTACCAAAATTGAACCATAGTCTGACATGGACTTATAAAGGCGTCAAAGAACCAAAACGAACTTCATAAATTCACCTCAAAGATACAACCACTAAACACACTAATACAAACACACGCAAAAAAAAGAAGACTTGGGACAAGGTAGAAACGGAGATACTACCAAGACTAGACCATAACCTAGACGTAAACCTGACACGACTAAAACGTAAAATTACGAGACGAACTAAATTCCCAAGCAGCAAACTAATGGCCGCAGAAGTTATGACAGAAATTTACAAATAAATTTTTGTTTTAAATAGTCATCACTTTTTAATTGATTAATAATTATTAATTGTAAACCAGAGTTCAGCACCAAATAAACAATAAAGACATGAATGCCTGATACATTAAAATAAATTATAAAAAGAAAACAAAAATTTTCAACCCACAATATTATATAAAAGCTGCGAAGACAAAAAAACAAAAACAAGCCAGAGGTGCCTTCAATACCAGGGCAAAATACTTATTGAGTTTTTTTTCACACCACCTTTTCAACCACTGCTCTTTAATCATCATCGGAAACTTCATGAATTCAATGCTGTATGCGTTTAGAGCGAAGGTGGTCACCTTCGCTCTAAACGCATACAGCTTGGATAAAGGAGGCACGCGCAAAAGAATACACGGTTAATTCATCGAAAAGATAAGCACTCGTTATTGCTGACTAATTTACAAAGATAATTAAATAATATGAAGAAATGCAAGAAGAAGAACTTAACGAACTGAACTTCAGGCTCAAATTTCATATTTTTTTCATTCATCTTTTCCTCTTCCACACCTAAAATCATCTCATCAAGGGAGGTACTTAAAAGAGACATACACTTTTGCCTGGTTAGTTATACTTCTATCTCTTTCCCCACCCTAGATCAAATGCCTTGGTTGATGGGCGCTGTCACCACAAGCTCGTCCCAACTATGCAATGCAGTTGCAAATGCATAAATAGGAACACGGGGGAAGCAGGTTGAGGAATAGCCCACTGCCAGATACCCGTGCCAGAGGTACCCCGGACAATGGGTCTGGTTGAAACCGCTGCTGGAGAGTCTAACCACTCCACTGGTATCTGCCCAAGACCACCGATGGACACACAACCGTTTCAGTGTATGGTAGAAGCAACCGCGGTTTTTATATTCCCTTGAGGAAGTGGCATCCCAGGTTAGCGATGGTGGTTCCGCGCTAACCAACAAAAAGTCCGTCACTTTTCACCCCTCGAGAGGAGAATCCCCATGTCCATCCATCAAACCATCATTATCATCCATGACAGGCAAATTAGAATAGGCGGGGCCATAGGGAATAGGGGGAATCTCACACCGGACAAATGGTAAACAACATGGATTACATAAGACTGCCGATGAGAACTGAAACCGGAAAACCGAAATCTGAACGAGGAATACGCATTAGAACTCTCTAACAGAGCTTCTACTACTAAGCTTATGGCGTATCTAATGGGTACATCGCCCTTTGTCACAAGCAGGACGATGTGGAACGGACGGGCTAAAGGCACTAAACAAAATTGACCTACCCCCAAAAGGACCGCCTCAACTGCTAGCCAACCGATCGTCCATCTGTCGGAAAGTAGACCTCTATGTGGACCAACACACCAAAGAAGAACTAAAGGTAGAACTTGAAAGGAAAAACCAACACCTGACGATCATCGAGCTCATAAAATTTGGACACCACACACACGTGTTTAAAGTTGTGTTTGCCACGGCAGAAATGGCCAAAAGAGAGAGGAAGAACGGAATTTTAGCATTGCAAATGAGAATACCGCCCGAGACCATGGAAAAGGAGAGATTCATAAATGTCCAGACCTGTTTACGATGTTACACTATCAAAGAACATAACAAGAAACTGCCCTAAAAAGGATAAAGAAATTCTGTTCTGAATGAAGGAAGGAAGGTCACATTTTCCGCGAATGCACATAGGAAACTAAGGGAGGCATTAACTGCCAGGATTCGCACAGGACAATGGCTATTAACTGCCCCAAGGGAAATAAACGAATCAATAGAAAGGAACAAGAAGACAAGGAAGGTAAGTAAAAAAAAAGAACTCGCCAAATCTACGCGAAAGTAGAAAAAGCTAACTTGAAAGAAGTGAAGAAAACATAGGAGCAAAAAATCAATATTAACTGAACGAAGGATCAGGACTGGACATATCCGCGCATATCGCTCCAGGAACATTCTTGGACACGGACACTTTAAAACCTCTTACTAGAAAAGAACGGAGAAAGGGAAATGTGCCCCCCCCCCCGCTTCCGTATTAATATACGGATTCACGACGAGTGAAACACTGCATGTGAAAGATATGCTGGAAGTAGGAGACACCTTAGCGGACAAAGAAACGACAAATGGAACAGAAGATACGAACGAAGAAGACAAGCAAACAGAAACTACTAGCGAGGAACGGGAAATTACAAAGAAAAGGAAGGCCGTCAAAAAAAATAAGAAAAGACAAGAAGGAAAACACATTTTTCAACAAACACCGAAACAGAAAATGAAAATAAAGTACGGTACAGCTAAGGTCGTCAAACTCCGAATCTTCCTACACGAGGATTACCCTCTACCAAAAGGGAAAAAGACAGCCGATAAGAAAAGGAATTAAACAAGGGAGGTTCAAATGGACATATGCTAAGGAACACGAAGAAACATCAATTAAGAAACTAATAGAAGAGAAACGTATTGGAATTTTCCCCCACGATATACTCGTAAGTAAGAAGGATAGGTTCGAACCTTTAGTATCCTTATTTTCGCATCATCTCCTCTATTTCATTGCATAAGTTGTTTTTTTTATTATCTTTATTCCTTATCTAAAACCGAATTCGTTAAGGGTACCCAGGGCTCGGGTTGCCATGGGACCAGCCGCGGGCATTTGGAGGTACCGTCATTCCTTCCTCGACGTTGGAAGACCAACGCCTAGGCGAGCGAGAGCTCCTAGCTATGTGCTCATTGTGGGTTGTTCCTTGTTAGCTGTTCCTTATGGTGTGTTTCTTGTGGGCTGTTCCTTGTTGGCTGATCCTTGTGTGCTGTTCCTTGTTGGCTGATCCTTGTGGGTTGTCCCGTGTGAGCTTTTCCTTGTAGGCTGCTCCGTGTGGATTGTTCCTTGCGAGCTGTTCCGTGTGGACTATTCCTTGCGTGCTGTTCCTTATGGGTTGTTCTTTGTGGGCTGTTCCCTGTAGCTTTTTCCTTGTGAGCTTTCCTTGTGGACTGTCCATTGGGTGCTGTTCGTTGTGGGCTTTTCCTTGCGAGAGTATTCCTTGTGGGCTGTTCCTTGTGGGCTGTTCCTTGTGGGTTGTTCCTTGTGGGTTGTTCCTTATGGTGTGTTCCTTGTGGGTTGTTCCTTGTGGGCTGTTCCTTGTGGTGTGTTCCTTGTTGGCTTTTCTTGGTGGGGTGTTCCTTGTCGGCGTTTCCTTGTGGGCTGTAGCTTATGGGTTGTTCCTTGTGGGCTCTTCCTTGTAGGCTGTTCCTTGTCGGCTTTTCCTTGTGTGTTGTTCCTTGTAGGTTGTTCCTTGTGGGTTGTTTCTTATGGTGAGTTCCTTGTGGGTTGTTCCTTGTGGTGTGTTCCTTGTGGACTTTTTCTGGTGGGGTGTTCCTTGTCGGCTTTTCCTTGTGGGTTGTAGCTTGTGGGCTGTTCCTTGTGGGTTGTTCCTTGTGGGCTGTTCCTTGTGGACTGTTCCTTGTCGGCTTTTCCTTGTGGGTTGTTCCTTGTGTGCTGTTCCTTATGGGTTATCCTGCTAATTCTTCTCATCCTAGATCTAGACCCAATGTCCTTACTACTTCCATTCCCCCGGAAAGGAGGTGTGAGGGGCATCAGCAACCCCCCTCAAGCTAGGATCTATTGTATTGCGTTCCCTTCTACCCACAACATTAACGTGTGAGTGGGGGGGTTGCCTAAATTGTGGTGGTCACCAGGTTCTGGAGAATTGCAGGCTATCCGCCCCCTACCCCTTAGAGGTAGATTATTCTTTTAACTTCCTCACATTTTCACACCCCTTAACTTCAACAAACTCTCGATGGACTCGCGGATATGGCGTTGGACTTCTAACGTCAAGGTATCCGGTGTCAGCGCATGTAGAGATCCGGTCATCGATTGGTGGACTTGTTGTGCTTGCCCCTGCTGGGGTAGGTAGACCTTACACAGGGCACCACAAAATTAGCTAAATCGCAACACCACTACCTTTCCTCTCTCGTTTCCAAACCAAAACACACCACACTCTTCTATGTTCCAATGAATCATGCAGATACCCCCTCCCCCCCATTTCACCCTGGAGTGACGAAGGTTCCTAATCGCCCTCGGAGTCACCAGCGATTGTTATGCTGATCTTTATGTTGGTTTCATTATCCGGTTCCGGTTCAGGACGAGGAATCTAATTCAAGAGCGAAAGCCGGATGGGGCAACACAGTCAACGCTTTCTTTGCCAACCTCCTCTTACAAAATTTTGTGGTATAGATAATAATAATAATAATAATAATAACATAATAATAATAATAATAGGTATTTATAATGCGCCTTTCCGGACTGTTAGCCCTCCCAGAGCGCAGGTTGTGTAGCGAGTGTAGAAAATGCTTACAGAAGGCAATTCTGAAGAGATGAGTCTTCAGGAGACGTTTAAAAGTCGCAATGGAGGGAGAGGATCGGACTTCGGCAGGAAGAGCATTCCAGAGTCTAGGAGCACAACCTGAGAAGGAACGGTCACCCATCGAGCAGATGACAGAGCGAGGAGTGTTCAGGATGGGAGCGAGGTTAGACAGGAGTGCCCGAGGAGTTTAACGACGGGAGAGGGCAGACGAGAGATAAGGTGGAGCCTCGAGGTTTAGAGCTTGTAGGTGATGAGAAGAATTTTATAGTGGGTACGGAAGCGAATAAGTAACCAGTGTAGCTCCTGTAACAGAGGCATCGAAGGAGAGAACCGGGGGCGGTGAAGGAGGAGCCGGGCAGCATAGTTTTGAACTAGTTGTAGGGGGCGAAGTGACGAAGGCATGAATCGCAGTCTTAAGGCTTCGTCGATCAAAATCGGATCGAACACGTGAGAAGTTGCGGAGGAAACCGAGGGAAGACTTACAGATACGATGGATGTGCAGTTTAAACGAGAGTTACTTGTCGAGAATAACACCAAAATTACTGACGGTAACAGAGAAGGCGACATTGGTTTCCCCAAATTTTAGGGAGGGGAAGAGAGCTTTAGATTTCTCCATCATCGAACCGGTACCAACAAGGAGAACTTCAGTTTTATCGTGGTTAAGTTTGAGAAAGTTGGCAGACAGTCATTCGTTTATGGAGGTGTAGGCAGAAAGGAGCTTGGTAATTGATTGAGAGAAGGACACAGGGGATAAGGAAAGGTATATCTGAGTGTCATCAGCATTGAGGTGGAAGGACATGCCCAAATCACGTAGAAGGGAGCCAAGAGGAAGTAAGTAGATGCAAAAGAAGAGGGGACCAAGGACTGAGCCCTGAGACCCCCCAAAATGAGTGGCGCGGGCTCGGATGAGAGGTTATAGAGCGCGAACGACTGAGTGCGAGAGGAGAGGTATGAGTAGAACCAATCAAGTGCAGTGACCGAGAGACCAAGGAAAGTTTGAAGACGATCAAGGAGGACAATGTGGTCGATGGTGTCGAAAGTAGAACAGAGGTCTAGGAGGACTAGAATGGATGTACAACCCCTATTGGCTGCTCTACGTAAACCGTCTGAAAAATTAAGAAGAGCGGTTTCAGCAGAGTGCTTCGCTTTGAACCCCGACTGGTACACTTCATCGATATTGCAGTTAGAAATATGGTCATTATAGCGAGAGAAAACCACTCTCTCGAGGATCTTAGAGAGGAATGGAAGCTGTGAGATAGGGCGATAGCTAGATGGTTCAGAGGGGCTAAGGTGTATTTTTTTAAGGATAGGAGAATTGAGGCATGTTTGAAGGAAGAGAGAACGACCTCTGTGGTAAGTGAAGTGTTAAATAGGGACAGCAGGGAGAATTTCGTGGAGGATTTTGGGTGGAAAGACGTCATTAGGGGATCCAGATTTGTTAGGAAGTAGTACTTCCTCAGAGGACGCCCGAGTGAGGACGTTAATCGGCAATGGAGTATGGTCGGGGAGAACAGCATGGGCTTGTTCAGACGACGGGGGTAGTTTGGCGCGAAGGTTAATAATTTTATCAGAGAAAAATTTAGAAAGAGTAGAGGGGTTGATGGGAGGAGAGGTGGGGGAAATGGGGCTAGGCGAGGAAAGACGGGAGAGAGGACGAAAGATAGTCCGAGGGTCATTCTTGCTCTCAGACAAAAGTTTGCGTGAATGAGCCTCACGCGCTGATTTTAATTTGGAAGAATAAGTCGAAGTAGCAAGGCGATAGGCAAGTGAGAGGGAGGTCGTGCCCTGCCCACGGGAGCGTGCTTTACGAAGGGTACGTTCATGGGTACGTAAGGACCTTCTTGAACGAAGGAGTTCCATGGTGAACAAAGGGGCGCGGTGATGGCGGTTTGAAGGAGTAATAATGGGGGCGTGCACGTCAAGGCAGGCGAGTAATGATTGGTGTAGAGAGTTTAAGGTTTGTGCAGGTGAATCAGTAGTATCAATAGGAGGTAGGGCAGAAACAACATCGTCAAAGAGAGAAGTAGTATCAATTGACGATATTTGCCAGAAAGCAGTAGGATCTCGGGACGAGCGAGGAGGTAGGTGGTAGTGAATATAGAATTTAAAATTAACCAAGAATTGGTCGCAAATCGTATTAGAAAGGTCAGTTACTGTTAAATTAGAGATATGGAGGTTCGAGATGACTAATTCCAGGGTATTACCATGAATGTGTGTTGGAGATGACACATGTTGTGTAAGAGAGGAGAGGATGATAATGTCAATGAATGCACGGAAGTCTCATTATGGCTAGGAAGATTGAAGTCACCGAGAATAAGGAGAGAACCGGTAGAGGATAGGTCGGAGAGTAGTTTACTGAACTCTTTGAGAGATAAGGCTGGAGACGAGCTGGGAGGGCGGTAAAGGACCACAATAGTCAGAGCGGGCACAGCAGGTGAGACAGCAATGAGAGCCTCAAATGTGGCTAGAGGGGGGGGGGGGAGGGAGAAGATACAGGGAGAAGGATGAGTTGGAAATCAGTGCAACTCCCCCTCCATGGTGTTTCCGAGGAACATGCAGGAAAGAATGACCCGGAGGGGTTGCAAGGGCAGTGCATGAACCAGAATCAGACTCGAGCCAGGTTTCTGTAATGCCAAGGAAGGAAACCCCAGTGCGAACAACGAGTTCATGGACATACTCCGATTTATTGGTCAGTCTCCTAATGTTCAGAAGAGAGGCCGACAGCGCTTGCTGATGAGCACAAGAGGAAGGGGGAGATTTGGAGGTGTCGGGTAAAGGAAGAATGGTAGGGCGAAAGAGGTTCCTAAGGGACGCTGAAAGTCTCGGCCCCCTCCTAGTCGGGCGAGTTCGAGGGATACCAGCCCCCTTTATCTTCGCGTATGTAGCTGGCGAAAGACGATAATTTAAAGAGTTGAGTGAGAGGAGTGGGTCCCTATCATACATAGTCGGGGAGAAAGGAACGAAGCAATGGCGAGAATTATAAAGAACGCAGCAGACGGGAAAACTTAACCCTAACTTGACTCATAGAGAGTCGGGGAGGGTTCGCCCAGGCGAGGCGTGGGTGTGGGGGCTGGTTCGCCGACGCGAGGCGTGGGAGTGTGGGAGGGTTAGCCAGGAAGGAAGACAAAGAGCATCACGTGGCAATAAATGAATCAATGGAGTGAGAAGGAAGTTAATAGTGAAGCCGAAATCAGCAATGAGTTACAAATAAAATTTGGCACTTGCAAGCGAGACTACCAGTGAATGCGGAGCACAGCACTAACTAATTGAAAAGCATTAAACACAATGCGGTAATTATAGTTCACACAATGAAATTAATTTAAAAACACTAAGATCACAACGAGACAACACTGATTAAAGAGCACTAAATAACAGAAGAACGATGAATCAGGAGACGGATGATAAGAATGCCGATCAAGAGCTTTGGGAATGGAATTGATCGTCGGGGCAATCGAAGACGCTCCCACAAGAACCTTCCGGCAAGGACAGTCGTTGGTCTTTTTGGCTTTAAGATAAACCATTCGTGTACCACAAATTACACTCAGCCCTTAGAAAATGGCCTTCCCTTAGCCGTCCCCTCGTAGGGGAGAGTCTGACGCATGTAATAGTGCGGTCATCGATTACTCCAAGATGTGATCTTGCTCCAGTTCATCGTTTGCCGGGACATCGCTTGTTTGCGTCGGGTTTAGGGGTTGTTTTCGTCACCTAGCGACTGATTAGAGGCTCGGTTCGATGTAACTCGAAGGTTTTGTGAACGTATTTGGAACATGTTTCAGAGTAGGACGATACTTGCATTCATAAATGATCACAGATATGTTATTGAGGGAAAAGGGGATCATGAACAAAGAAAAAGGAACAAAAAAGGAACGGGGAGAACCAAGGACAGAACAAAGGGAAATGGAAGAACCGTGGACAGAACAAAGGGATATGAGAGAATCGAGGACAGAACAAAGATAAATGGGAGAATCGAGGACAGAAGAAAGGAAGATGGGGGAGAATCGAGGACAGGACAAAGGGAATTAGGAAAACCGAGGACAGAAGGTTGAAACGGGGATAAGCGATGGCAGAATAAAGGAAAATGGGAGGAGCGAGGACAGAATGAAGAAACGGAAAGAACCGCGAACGAAACAAAGGAAATGGGAGAAGCGAGGACAGAATGAAGAAACGAAGAGAACCGAGGCCAGAGTGGTGGAACGGAGAGAACCGAGGACAGAATGAAGAAACGGGGAGAACGGAGGTCAGACAAAGGAAAATGGGAGAACCGCCAAAAGAAGAAAGAAAAATGGGGGAAGCGATGACAGAATGAAGAAACGGAGAGAACCGAGGACAGAACAAAGGAAAATGGGAGAACCGAGGTCAGAATGAAGAAAAAAGGAAAACCGAGGACAGAACAAAGGAAATTGAAGAAGCAAGGACAGAATGAAGAAACGGGGAGAATCGAGGACAGAATAAAAGAAAATGGGAGAACCGAGGTCGGAATTAAGAAACGGGGAAGACCAAGGACAGAAGTAAGGAAAATGGGAGAATCGAGCTCAGAATGAGAAAAGAGGAAAACCGAGAACAGAACAAAGGAAAATAGGGGAACCAATGACAGAAGAAATGAAAATGGGAGAACCAAGGACAAAACAAAGGAAAATGGAAGAAGCGATAACAGAATGAAGAATCGGGAAGAACCGAGTATATAACAAAGGAGAATGGGAGAAACAAAGCCAGAATGAAGAAACAGGGAGAACCGCGAACACAACAAATGAAATGAGAGAAACGAGGATAGAATGAAGAAAGGCGGAAAACCGAGGACAGAATGAATAAAGGCGGAGAACCGAAGACAGAATGAAGGAACTGAGAGAACCGAGGACAGAATGAAGAAACTGGGGAAAACAAAGGAAACTGGGAGAACCGAGAACAGAATGAAGAAACTGGGGAAAACAAAGGAAACTGGGAGAACCGAGAACAGAATGAAGAACTGTGGAGAATCGAGGACAGAACAAAGAGATGGCAGAGGAGAGGACACAATGAAGAAACGGGAAGAACTGAGAACAGAACAAAGGAAGATGTGGGAAACGATGACAGAATGAAGAAACTGGGAGAACCGAGGACACAGTAAAGGAAAATGGGAGAATCGAGGACAGAAGGGAGAAACGGGTAGAAGCGAGGACAGAAAAAGGAGAATTGAGAAAACCGAAGACAGAGGGAGAAATGGGGAGAAACGAAGACAGAACAAAGGGAAATGGGAGAACGGAGGACAGAATGAAGAAACAGGGAGAATCGGGGAAAAAACAGAGGAAAATGGGAGAACCGAGGATAGAATGAAGAAATGGGTAGAAGCGAGGGCAGAATAAAGGAAAATGGGAAAAGCTAGGGTATAAAGAAGAAACGGGCAGAACCGAGGACAGAACAAAGGAAAATGGGAGAAGAGAGAACAGAACTAAAGAAAATGAGAGATTCGATGACAGAATGAAGAAACGCAGAGAACCGAGGATAGAAAGAAGAAAAGGGGAGAACCAAAGTCAGAATGAAGAAATGGGGAGAACCGAGGACAGAACAAAGGAAAATGGGAGAACCGAGAAAAGAACAAAGGAAAATTGAAGAACCGAGGACAGAATGATGAAACGGGGAGAACCGAGGAAAGAACAAAGGAAAATTGGAGAACCGAGGACAGAATGACGAAACGGGGAGATAGGAGGAAAGAACAAAGGAACATTGGAGAACCGAGGACAGAATGACGAAACGGGAAGAAACGAGGACAGAACAAAGAAAAATTGAAGAACCGAGGACAGAATGAAGAAATGGGAGAACAAAGGAGATAACAAAGGAGATAATAAAGTGAAATTAAACCAGTATTTGACCAAAGTGTAGATCTGTGTATTTTGCTCTCTAGCTTTGTCCGGTAATGTGTTTCCTCACCATGTCCTCTTTTTATGGCAGTGAAAAGAATATCCTCTATTTTTACTTCAACTAATTCACCATTCATGTAAATTAATGACCTCTTTTAACTACATTTGTGAAGACCATGTCGTTCCCCATTTTAAATATTCAACCTTTGTTTATGAATTTCTGTCAAAGAATTATAACGTTACTACATAATCACACACACCGGGGCGGAGTCTGAGCCCAGAGTGGGCGGAGTCTGAGCCCAGAGTGGGCGGGGTCGAAGCGGAATCTATCCATTATCTATCCAAGATCGACCTTTTTGATGGACACTAACAGGATATTAGACCGTTTTCTGCCTAGCGTTTATGCCCACAATTAATGTTGCCATTTGTCTCTGAGATCAACCAAGCAATCAATCGATAAACTTGCTTACGATTTATTTAAAATTACACCCCTTAATTGCCCCCGCGTTCGGGGGGGAGGACAATATGAAGGGTGACAGTCTTCTTATTACTAAACAAAATCCCAATGAATTATGCACCATTCGAAAGCTAATTTTATACCAAATGTTTAACTATCGCACAAATTACCAGAAATCTATTTTATATAGAAATATAACGAAAGAAAGCTATACTCGTTCTGACGTCATAATATGAGCTACTCTAATCTAATCTACTCTTATGACGTCATAACATGACTTGCTTCTATCATCGGTTCTCCCAGGAAAGCTAATTTTATAGAAAATGTTTGTCTATCGCGTGAATTACATGAAATCTATTTTATATAGAAATAAAAGAAATCTATAATCTTATGAAGTCCTAATATAACCGTATTTTATCCCAATCATCTGAAATTGTACCAAATTTACCCGATTGTTAAACTACTCCTAACCTCTTTTATTGTTATCGTAGGTTAGGGTAGGGTAGGTTAGTTTAGGTCTGGAGGTTGCGATACACTACGGTCATGTTATGATATCATTAGGGTAGCTCATATTATGACGTCACAAACGAGTATATATTTCTTTCATTTCTATATAAAATAGATTTCAGGTAATTTGTGCGATATATAAACATTTTCTATAAAATTAGCTTTCGAATGATATATAAATGAGCCTAATCGTTAAACAAAGGGAAGATAGTAGAACCGAGGGCAGAATAAAGAAACTGGGAAAACCGAGAATAGAAGAAAAAAACGGGAAGAACAGAGGACAGGAGAAGTCACGTTATGACGTCATAAGGGTAGGTTAGATTAGAGTAGCTCATATTATGACGTCAGAACGAGTATAGCTTTCTTTCGTTATATTTCTATATAAAATAGATTTCTGGTAATTTGTGGAATATATAAACATTTTCTATAAAATTAGCTTTCGAATGATCTATATAAATTCACCGATCTTTGTTTAATAACTAGAAAACTCAAGTCCTCCTTGATATTTATCGACAAATGATTATTTGGAGCTCTTTCGGAGAAGACGCTGGCTGGGGGATTACCATGCTTATTCCTAGAATTTAACATGGTTGTATTTACACAAATTGGGCCAAGTGGATACCTTTGAGTGTCTTTACACTAGGACCACGTTCCCTCCCTACCTCAGCATATAGCGTTATTTTCTACTGCAGATTTCAGCTTTACCTTTATCACCATTTTTTTTCCACTTCACTCTTTATCTTCTTGTGTCTCCTCCACCCACTATGATATTGCCCTCGTTGGATTATACCAGGACTTTCGTAAGGGACTTGTTTGTGAAAAAACAACAACTAATGATTGATGAAATAATAGTAATGTTTCATCTCACTTTACCCTACTCACTACTCGGGAAGGGAAGACACGAACCGAGAGGGAATGAAGGACATAAAGGAGGCAAGGAGACAGGCAAGGACTTTAAAGGACTACTGAAGGTCCCCCTCGACCCATTGCCCTTGCGGACCACAGACTTAAGGGGTAGAGAAATTTAAGCGTACCCTTGAGGATGAGAGGGTAAAAAGGAGGTAGGGGGCGTATCAGGATAACAAAGTCGTTTGAAGGACGCTTGGTATGGCCTATCGAGTAGGTCTCCGGGATAGGGGAGGGAGAGGGGGAGGGGCACTGTAGGGTTATTGAGATAGGTCTCCATCGATAGCAACAAAGTCCTGGGAAATGCGTAATAGTGATCTATTAACCCCACAGAGGGGGGGGTAGGCTATGTTGCGTCACCCATCTGTGGCAAAAACTTTCATTCAGCTTATGTCACCGTAGGAGGGGGAAGGGGGGAATAACGTGCAACTTCAGTCCCTCCCCTCCCCCCCTCTCCTCCTTACAGGTACTTTTCAATGAGGCTTGGCATTCAGAGTAGTGCCAAAGTGATGCACTAACGCGAGGTAGATGAGGAATTAAACCACACTTGATGAAGACATATTTAATCCAGAACCATTTCAGTGTATCACACACCTTCGTCAACTGGCAACGGAGAAGAAAATTACAGAGAAACCCCTATGCACCTCTGAACAGATGGACAAAGATCATGTTACATGACCCTCTCCCCAGCTTGGGATAATCCGAGGGGGGACATAATTTACTGCCTGATTAGGGCTGGGCAGTTTTACAATTCTGTTTATCTGTTTACATATCAAACTATTAAAAGAAAATTGACCTTCAGATTAATTGAAATTAGGAATGGATGTAATCAAATTTGATTCAACAATTCTTCTTTTGACATAATCTTTTGATTTAAAAGCCAATTTACTTCCTTTAAAATCGCTGAAATGATTAAAATCTCTGACATGACAAAATAATCATCAAGTGTGGTTTAATTCCTTATATATATATATATATATATATATATATATATATATATATATATATATATATATATATATATATATGAATCCCAAAATTGACGCGTTTCGATATAATTGTATCCTCTTCAGAGACAAATTGGAGATATATCCAAGAAAAAAGTTTATATATTACAATGATTACAAACGTAGTAACAAACATAGCGGTGGAAGAGAGGGTGCTCATATTATAATAAAATGTGACATACGTACTAATAAGCCCGTAAGCTCCATACCTGTCTGATTATCCCTAAACTCTTCAATAAAGAACTTTTAACTTTGGAATTAATTTCCACTGTAAGGGAGAATTAAAGAAATATCAGAATTGGCTTAATATTTAAACCCTTCTTGACCACATACACAAACTAGAAGATTGTCGAGGGACGAAGGCGTGTGAACCAAAAGTCTCAAAAAGTTACACACGTCTGTAAGCCAGGCTGCCACTGTCGGCGCTGGGCTCGGGTACAACTGAATTGGTGGATGGTAAATACCTTCCAACTAGAGTGCAATATTATTAAGGTTGGCTCTTTGAATGGAAATATGTTTGCCGGGTTCGTCTCAAGGATTATTCGAAAGATAAACAACTCTACAAAAATAAACTTTAATACAAATAATCAAAAGAACAAGGGCACAGATAAATATGGGAATCTAAATAATAATTAGCACGACCAAAGAATATTAGGACGGGCATAAATGAAGGAAACTAGGTCCGGGAAAAATATACAAGTGATCCAATAAGTTGGATTGAAGGAAAGACTTAGCAAGTCTATTGGGTTACACAAAATGGGGGAATTCTTCTTAAGACTAGGAACGAAGAGGTGGGACTTACGAGGAAAGGACTCCTGGTTACCTCTGGTGGATGAACTGGGGAGGTGGAACACCAATGGCCAGGTCTTCGTCGATGGGGTCCCGATGCGAAGGCGTCCAGAGAGACTTCGAAGAGGGAAGTCTCAACCAATGTAGTGAGACGAAAGAAACTCAGGACAATCTTCCGGGGCGTAAACGGGGTTTCTGTAATATTCCTCTGATCAGGGTGGATTGCGCGAAGACGAGATCACAAGGGCGAGGGGACCACTTCACGGGGACAGATACTCGGATCTGGACGGCAAGAAGCTCGGGCTCTCTCTATCTGCTGAGGACTTGCAGACATCACCTTAAATAGGAGCCACAGCCATGGTCGTCAGAAGGTTGTGCGCAGCAAGGCGTCCCAAAGGATATCGGACAGGGCTTAGGCAAACATGGACCTTGATAATTTCAGAGCATCGACGAGGCGAAAGGAAAATCAGCAAGATTTCCTTCTACCCCAAAAGGGGGGAAGATGAACACGGCTGCTGAGCCTCAGAGCAGGACAGCGTTATCAAACTGGGGAAAGACGGCGGTAAAGCACCCTAAATTAAATACAGCTGCGCTAGTCAGTCTCGACCGGGGAAATTCTGTGTGATAACGGCGTATTGAGTTTCATGCTCCCACAAAATGAACGAAAAATCACTACGAACCCTACTTTTGTAGTTTAACACATAGCAGAGGCCTGTAAGAGGAGTGGTTGCTTTAAGTCTAATGTCCTAACCTCTCACCCCAGCGAGGATGCTAACCAATTTAGGAGTAACGCAACGATTACCAACAGAAAAGAGACAAAAGCCGCCATGTTTGGCATCATAACTAGAGAGCAGCCAGTACCTCGCGAAAAATGGACACGATAATGAATATTCAAACTAAATACAAGAAAATTACGACGAATCTATCCGACGAAATCAACAAGAAAGTAATAATATCATCGAAGGTATCACTAAACAACCAGGAAATGTGAATATAAAGAAAATTGGTGATTTCAACCTCGGATACGTTTAACGTAACGTGAACACCCACAAAGGGAACCCTCTCAGACCCAATATTATGTTAGACCCCAACTCCTACGTATGGCCTGGGTAAATTTTAAAACAAAATCCTCACCCCCCTACGTGGCTCACCAATATAGCCACAGATCTTCGACTTCGAATTCATCGTTGATTCGATCCATCCTCCATATTGAACAATTGTTGGCCAATGTCGCCGAAACGGCAAGAAATAATATTAGAACGTGTTGATGACTAAAGTGATCACCCCTCTATTAGCATACCCAAGGGCACCTAAAAAAAAATCTATTGCAAGCCTGTACCTCTAAGGCCCCTTTCCATGTGCCCAATGGTTACATGCATCTTCAAGTAGTGGTGTATTTACGACTTCTAGTCTTGGAGTTCTCTTTGAAAATCTCTACATTAGAGCCATCGAAGAAAGAGTTTCCTCAAAATAGCCATAGCCCTATATCAACTATAGATACATTGACAATATATTATTATCATTACTATTATTATTGTCATCAAGCTACCAAAGCCTTCCCCCAGGGTTCATATACAACAGAATTGAATTCGCACAAAATACCAGGGGTACAGGAGAAAGGCAGAGGCAACAAAAGGAAACAGGCCCCTAGTAAGCCCAAATAATGAATAAGGAGTTACTGTAATCAATACACAGTTAATAGAGACTTAAGTGTAGAGATGTTAGCAGAAGAGACAATTTCATTGGGTAATTGATTCCAAATTTTGACCAATGAAGGGAAAAAACACCGAGAAAATTGAACAGTGAAATCATTCATAGGATTCATATCAAAATCATTAAGATTAAGAGTATACCTTGTCACATGGACAAGATTGAAATGTCCAGGCAAGACACTATGTAACAGATGCCAATTGTTATTAAAAAACTTTAAATAAAACACTAATTACGCCAACTTGCCGCCGATGGTATAAATCAAGAGAAAACTCATGAGAGATGACCTTAATAGAATTCAAAGCTTTATCCAGTAATATCGGATGGGAGTTGGTCGGAGACATCCAAACAGGAGCACAGTACTCAAAATGAGGCAAGATGAAAGCATAAAATAATTTCATTACTGTGGAGTCACGACCAAAAGTTTTCAAGCATTTTCGAAGTAAGCCTGTCTTTTGGACAATTGAAGAAGATAAGAAAAGGATGTGCTTCTCAAAAGTAAGCTTAGAGTAAAAAAATACCCTCAACAAGTGCAAACTAGAAACTTCTTCAACCTGTTCACAAAAAATATGCCAACAGGACTGAGGTGGATCCAATATACGAGATCTGCTGATAGTAATCGAATACGTTTTCCTAGTATTAAGTTTCATGCACCAAAGTTGAAACCAATAAGTGATCATAGCCATATTTCAGTTCAAGGACGCAGCAACTTCACCTCTGTTTCTAGGAGAGTTAACAGAGGAGTAAAGGCGAGAATCATCGGCATAATATATAAGGTTATTTTTAAGATGAGAGCCCATATCGGAAGTAAAGGTAATAAAAAACAAAGGATCAAGGACACAGCCCTGTGGAACACCAGAAACAACAGGCACTGAAGCAGAAAAGATACCATCAACAATTACACACTGAGATCTATTATCTAAGAAGTCTGTACAGATTTTAAGGAGATTTCCACCAATACCAAGAAGTTTCAACTTATAGATCAGAGCCTTATGGTTTACCACATCAAAAGCAGAACTCAGATCAATAGTAATCACGGTCCAAAAGAGACTGCATATCATGAGATGGAGTCAACAGTGCATCACAAGTTCCTAAACCCTTAAGGAATTCAAATTGAGAATCATGTAATAAATTAAAATTTTCACAGAATCTGAAGAGCCGCTTAGCCAAAACACCCTCAAAGATCTTGGATAAAAGAGGTGTAATAGATATGGGGTGGTAGCCAGAAGGAGAAGTTGAAGCTGAAGCTCCCTTAAGAATGGGAGTGATGTTGGCCTTACGCCAACAAGGTGGAAAACTACCAGACTTCAGGAGCCCTCTAAATATTAAGGCCAATTTAGGAACTATAACTGTGACATACTTCTCAAAGTATAGACGGAAAAAAAATATCTGGGTCTATCCCACCATGTGTCAAGATGCCAAAATAATTTCTTCAATACATTGGATCTAAAAGCAACAGAGACAAACTTTGGCAATGGAAAACAAGTCAAGGGCAGGGATAATTCTTGGTTACACTGTTTGTAAATAAAAATATTTAGAGCAAATTAGCTTTTCTTAGTGGATCAAAAGACACTGAATCATTAGACTCACGAAGAGGAGGCAAACTAGAATCCAAACCAAACAAGGAAACCTTGAGAGACGACAACCATTTATATGATTGAGTGGCACCAGCAAGAACCTCCCGCAGGTGAGAATTATAAGCAGTTTCAGCTGCATTATATATTCTCTGACCCTCAGTGTGAGGGAATGCCCTCGAAGGACCACCGTGAGAGGAAGCCCCTCGGAAATACCCCTATATTCTTTCAAGACTACGTGCACCAGCGTGAGAATTTTAGAAAGTTCGAAAAAGAATCGGTTCCTCGCTTAATCACCACACAGATGTGTTTGCTTTTGGGTGCGATACGCCCCCCCCCCCTGCGATAACGCGGTGCGCAGCCACATTGACTATACCTCCATATCGCGAGGCAAGTTTCATTGTCTGGAACGAGGCGTTATCATAAAATGTGTTTGCTTAGACTGGCGCCAAAAATCTCCTAGGGACTGCAAGGCCCTGAGGCGTCTATCGGATCAGCCACCCGAGGAGATTGAAATCCCACCATCCACTCCTTTCAAACTTCCGTTTGTTTCCTGTGAACCCCTGTAACCCATCGTAGTACTTCCTCGAAAATCTCGCCAGCAGATCTACCTTCGTTAAGCTTTGGCCCTTGTTCAGATGAAAACTGTCGAGCCTCCTTCTTCCCGGAGAGTTGTGCGGCCCTCTCATCTTCACCACTCCTTCAAGATTCCCATTCTGTCGAGACTGAGACTTCCTGCCGATCTGCAGAATCGTCTCGTGTTGAGATTACGTCTCTCTGGAGCAGAGAAAATCTCATTCTTCATTACGAGGTAATCCAACCCCATCTTCGAGTCCTCCTTGCCAGGACTCCCCGAAATATCTTCTTGAAGACCTGGGCGGAACTCCCTATTCCAGCGAGCAATGGTTGCATAGGAAGGACCGGTGTCGGTGTACACTGCAACCATGCGTTCATGGATCTCTTTTGCATTCTTGCCTTCCTTGGTCCAAAATTTGATCACTGCGAGGTGCTCAACCTTCTCCATTGTTAAAAAATTTGTGACTGACGATCTGCGATCAGCTACTGCTTCTTAAATAGACAAGACAGGAGCGTGCGGCTGCAGGTCCTGACTTGTCATAACTTGTCCTAACACCACCACAAACATCCATCCCCCTTCCTCTATTTTGCCCTATCGATTCGCAAAACTTATTGACTGTCCCTCGTGTATATATATATATATATATATATATATATATATATATATATATATATATATATATATATATATTGCCCCCTTTTATTATATATATTAAAATTATATTTTGGGGTATTGTCTAGATATATCCTTTGAACTGCAACTTGGCAAGCCATTAGTCAAAAAATCCGGTCAACCGTAAATCGCACTCATTATTAATCGCCCCGGACTATCTAAAGCGGCCTGTGGTCAGCTGTCTGCCCGTGCCTATGTACGACTCGGAGCGCCGAGCTATTCTACACAGGTATACCTCGATACTCAGGTTTGAGAATCACATAGTTGTCCTATAGAAATTGACACCTGTTTTGTTTCCAAAGATGATAGCTTCCTGTTTGTCTCCAAAGACTCGCTTACAGTGAACATTAAATCATGCTTTATCCCTTAAACGTGATTTAATTATCTTGCATGGTACTCTTCTATGTAGAATGTTTAATAAACATGAATTAAGAGCTGAAACAGGGTCACTGGATCGGAAAATAGCATTCCACTGGTCTCTCAATTTCATGAGAAACATTACCCCAATTAACACGAGGCTTAAGATAAGCCCGACGGGAGATGGTGATATCAGGCACAATGATGTTTACACAAACTTTACAACTGATGGCATTATAGTCAGAAGTACCAATGGGAACAAGGACAGAAGCTTCAACGACTCCTGGAACACCAGTTAAAATAAGATCCAGGCAGTTAACAGAATTGTGTGCAGGTCCACGAATTAGTTTTTCACAACCGGATAAGACATACACAAACTTGAAGATTTCTTTAAAGAATGTTCTTTCACCTATATCAGTGTTTCTTAACCTTTTTTCAGACACGGACAGCTTTAAGAATGTGATGAAAGCTACGGACCCCCTCTCCAGAAATATTCCCATAAAAGTCATAAAACAACTGTGCATACAATGAATATATGTACTTCATTTTCCTAATATGGATTGCAGGCCGATATATACAAGAAGTATGGCTAAACTGTTGCTCAATCTTAACAAACAACTCACTCCTTTTCAAGTTTAAAGTAAATTAAGTCTACTTATTCCGAAAATAATAAATAGTCATCTTGTGTAAATTAAATATAATTATTTTTATCCTTCTTAAATACACTACAAATACTATTTTCTCTCTTGATAGCTAGTTTATTTTAGCTAGTGAGAGAGTTGTTCTTGTTAGTCTTGAATCAGAAGATGTGAGCTGTGGAGTGGTCTTTGATAACGTGACACGCGTGTCATCTCTGACGTCTAATCTGTTTCTACTTTTCGTTTTGATAGAAACAAGTGCTGAGAACCCTAATTCACATAGGTATGTAGTAGCAAAGGGAACCAGAGCACTCATAGCTCGCTCTTCCAGACGAGGATATGCTTGTGTCAACGCACACCAAAATTCTCCTGGACTCTTCAAGTTGAATTCATTTCGTAAGAGTTCCTTTGTCCTCAAGTCAATGAGTTCATCTTTGGCAAGGTCATCATCGCTGATACAATCTATGTCTGCGATATAAGGATTACGAACCCATGTTTTGACTTTGAGGTCACCTAAGCCAAAGTAACATCTGACAGAGTTCTGCAGAGTATCCAAATGTCTGAAGAATCCGACCTGCAGTGGAGATGACAGGGCAGTGTCGTTCTAACCTCCAGCCAGCTAAAGAACTTCCTCTAACATTGGAAAGTTGGCATAGTTGTCTGACTCTAACCTCCTCTTCCATAGTGATATCTTAGCCAGAAAAGCTTTCATTCTTTCAGCAGCATCCATAATGTTGACATCATTGCCTTGAATTGAAAGATTTACCTCATTCATATGGCCAAAGATATCCGCCAAGTAGGCCAAGCCATGAATGAACTCCTTATTGTCAAACTGATCTGAGGGTGAGCTTTCTTTTTCTCTCTCAAAAAATGAAACTTCTGCTCGCAGTTCAACCAAGTGCTTCAAGATTTGTCCTCTGGACAGCCAACAAACCTATGTGGGGTAGAGAAGAACTTCATATTTTGCTCCCAATTCTTTGCAAAATTTCTTGAATATGCGATGCCTTTGAATGCCTTTCACACTAGTAGACAAGACTTCGTTGTAGGAAGCAATGGCTAGCCATGACTTGAAGAGTTTCTTTTTTCACCAAAATAGCAAAACAGATGTGTTCCCGAGCAGTTTAGAAATTGATCCACAATTTCTAAAATGTTAGTGGCCTTTGTAGTTTCCAGAAGGGGCTCACAAAATAGAAATTCTTATTTGATGGCATAAACATGCACAAAACATATGAAAACCAACAGCTGGCTGCACTGAGAGACATCGGTACTTTCATCCAGTTGCATGCTGAAAGGAAATTGTTGTGTAGCTGCTAATTCTTCCATTACTTGTTTCAGAATATAAGAAGACATGTCAGCAATTCTGGAGTGGATGGCATAATTTAACAAAGGCACTGCTTCAATTTTCTTCTTCTGCTCAACCATTTCCAGGGCACATGGCTTTACCAAGGTCTCTCCAATCATATATGGCTTTTTTTGCTTGACAATACGATAGGCAACCTTGTAGGATGCTTCAAGGCAAGGCTTTTTCGTTGTAACAAATCCAAATTATGGTAAAGTTCCACCTTTCTCAAATCGAGCCTTCTTCTCTCGAAATATATCGATGCTGTCTGAGGCATTTTCAGAATAAACAGACCTTGCAAGCTGGTAACTGCCTTGCAGGCTTCATACTTGTATTGGCAAGAACCTTGCTATACAGGAAACACTGTAATTGTGGTGAATGTAACACCAAATGATATATAAGCTTCATTGTACTTCCTCTTTTTTTTACATTTCCAGATTCAGTTTGCCCTGCCACTCCCCCCTCCCCTAAAAAATGTAACCTATATGGACAACAGTAACTAGGGAAGATTTATATATATATATATATATATATATATATATATATATATATATATATATATATATATATATATATATATATATATATATATATTGGGAGCATGATCAAACATAATAGTAGTCAATACATGTAATAATAATGCAAAATTTAATAGAATTGTGATTTAAAAAAAATAAATAGTAAAAAGTAAATAACTATGTCATTCTCAATTGTCTTTTTTTTTGGCTACAACAGCACTATTGTCGAATAATAGTGTGTGACTGATCAAAAATTAAAAGAAAGGATAATATAGCTGTGAGTATAAATCTGGCAACATTTACCCGTTGACAAAAACCAGCAGGAACTGTGCAAACGTCTTTCTCTACATTACAGAATACGAATTATAATGTTATCATAGTTTTGAGAAAGTGATGCAGTTATCCTGTTGAGAAAGTGATGCAGTTATCCCGTTTGGATGTGTGCAGTGTTGCTCCAGCTATTTAATTTATAAAGTGATTGCAATTTATAAATTTTTGTATTGAAAATTGTTTTTCTAATAGTGAATTAATTATTTTTATATATTTGCCTTTCTTGTGAATATAAATCGTTTCTAAAGTAATTTCGTTCAATTAATTATTTAGAAAGAATCGTTAACCGTTTAAATTTAGACATTCTTCCGTCATATTTCCCCTAAAAGAAGAGTCATCCCAAGACAAGTGAAGTCATAATTTTCAGACAATCAAAGATTAGCTTATTTTCTCCCCCAGGGAATTCAAACAATCAGAGAATAGGTTGGTTATGATTTAAATTATCTGCCCGGTGCCATTTCTTTTCTCAAACGAAGAAAACCATTAGTGTTTTTTTACACTTATTCTTCTAAAATACTTTTTTAATTAACTATTTTCGCAAATATTATACACATATTTACATATTACATTTTTCGTAGGTATATCTGAATTATTTTTAGGTGTCTGATACTTAACAGTTTAACACCGAATAGGCTAAATTCGATCAGCGCCATATTGATTGACGACCACAAATCTTGAATTAAAAATGCCAGGTGCAGAAAGGTTAAAAGCCTTCTGCTCCAAGTGTAAGTTAGTAAAGTGGTGTACGGATTTTTCAGAGCAATGCTACCAAAGAATTAGAGCCTCAAGTGTTTGTTTATTCTGTAAACTTGTTGAACGACATGATAAAGAAAAAAATGAACTTAGGAACATGATCACTACCATTGAAAACAGAATTAACGCTTCAGAACTAAAAGAATGTGATTGTAAAATCAAGGAGAACAGTGTAATAAATATTAATAGCAAGGTAGTCATATTAGAACAGTCTTTTGCATTATTATAGAATAAAGTGGATCAGAAAGACAAAAATAGCAACGATTTTTTGTTTGTCAGAAATAAACATCCATCTAAACCTAAACTTATTGAACCAACTGAAATAAAGACACATAATAGATTTTTAGCTTTGTCCGAAGCAGAAGATGACACAAACCTAATTGGAGACTATAATAAGAAATCAAATTGATTACTTTAGTGCAAAAAAGATTAGAAAGCGGAAATTCAGATGTTACTCCAGCGCAGGAATCAAGGAAGTGACTGAAGAGATCGGCAATTTAAACCTGAAGAATAATGAATCCCCTGTAATTGCTCATGTTGGTACAAATTATTTCTGTGGTAAAAACTTTTCTGGAACAGAACAATGATCAATGACTATACTGAAATGGTTGCGAAAATCAAATAAAAAAAGGATGATAGAATAATTGTCGCCATATGACCAAGATTAAATGAGAAAAATGAAACCGTGAGTAGGGCAATTGGAATAAACGAACGCCTGCGAAGGATATGTGAACGGGTGAATGTTGACTTCGTCGCCTTTTGGATGAGCTTCATTAACAATAAAGAATGTTTCGCTCATGACAAAACCCATCTTAGCATAAAGGGTAAAAAAATTATAGGGATTAAATTAACTTGAGTTTATATAATACTCTTGAAAAGAAGCGCTCCTATAATACTTCACTTAGGACCTCGGGAAAAGATTCAACCCCAGAAACACAAGTAAACAGGTAAAATATTTAAAAGCTATTTTGTTTAATGTCAGGTCTATTAGGAATAAATTAGTAAGCTTAAAGCATTTGTAGCACTAGAAACATATAATATAATAGGCATTACAGAGAGCTGGATTCATTGTTACTCAAAAGATTTCAGTGGTGAATTTCAATTAGAAGGTTATAAAATGTTCCATAAAGACAAAGTAGGAACGGAGGGTGGAGGCGTGATTTTATATGTACGAAATAATCTCTAGCCAACAGGAGTCAAGCTAAATATTGAAAGAAGTCTGTATATATATTTTTAGCATATAGAAACCCCTATCAAACAATAGGCTTAGATCAAAGATTCTACGACTGTTTAACAAAGAGATAAACAACAAATTATTTTTAATTATTGGCGATTTCAACTGCGGACGAGTAGACTGGTCTACGAAAACCTCTAACGCGGAAGGGTACAGATTAATTAATTTTATTGACGATAACTTACTAAGCGACAAGAGGTCATAATATCTTAGATAGAGTTTCAATTAGCGACGATAATTTGATTTCAAATCTGAGTGTGGGAGATAAGTTTGGCAATAGTGACCACAATGTAATCGATTTTAATATCAACGTACCATGCATCAAAAGAAAATTAAGCATTACTAAGCTAGACTTCAAAAGAGCGAATCTGGAGGGGTTAAAAGAGAGCTTGTGTCATTACAAATTAAGTTTTGGCCATATAAATGAAATCTGGATCAATTTTGAAGAAAATATGATGAAAAAACAGTCGCATTTCATTCCATGAAAATCATGGGAAGTTGTTAGTGTTAAACCACCAAAATGGCTAACAAAAAAAAGGAAGAAAAATATTAGGGATAAAGACAGAGCTTATAAGCTACTCAAATATAAAAACTCGGGTAGCATCAAAGAAAAATATATCCAACTGAAAAGAAAAGTTAAAAGAGAAATTAAAAGAGCCAAGCGAAATGAAGAGATTAGAGTGGCCTTAAACTGTAAGTCAAACCCCCAAAGAATTCTTCGCACTAGGAAATAGTAGGATATTCTGGCAATAGTCCTCTAAAATTAATAGAGTGTTCAGTTAATGATGTTAATAGACTCATCGACAAAATGAATAACTTTAAATCGCCTGGTCCGGATATGATCTTCCCAAGGAAAATGAAAGAAGTTAAAGATTCCATAGCCGAACATATAACACAAATTTTTAATCTTTTTCTAAAAAGCGGATGTGTTCCAGAAGATTGGAAGTTGGCTAATATAACGCCAAAGAGTGCAAACAGTCAGCCAGCAATTACCGCCCAATAAGTTTAACATCGGTAGTAGGAAAAATGCTCGAGCGCCTTATCGCAGAAAAAATAGTTGAACATATTGAAGTGAATGCATTATTACGTGACTCTCAACATGGATTCAGAAAACAAAGATCGTGTCTGACTAATCTCTTGGAATTTTTTCACCACATAAATTTAATTTATGACACAGAAAGGTCAGTTGACATTTTGTATTTAGATTTTCAGGAGGCTTTTGATAAAGTACCACACGCAAAGTTAATAACAAAAATTAGAATATTAGGAATAATCGGAGAAGTTGCAAATTGGATCGAGAACTGGCTCACAAGTCGTAGGCAGAGAGCTGTAATTAATAGTCAAGCATCCGATTGGACATGTTAGTAGTGGAGTTCCACAGGGTTAAGTGTTGGGACCATTACTCTTCATTATATATGTAAACGATATTGACGTCGGATTGGTATCAAAGATTTCAAAATTTGCTGATGACTGAAAATTGAAAAAAAGTGTAATTTCTGAAGATGACATCAAAGACTTTCAGGAAGATATTGATCAAATTGCGCGCTGGTATGTGAAGTGGGATTTGCCTCTAAACCTTGGTGAATGCAAAATACTGCACATAGGCAACAAAAATTCCAAAGATGAATTCAAGATATTTGATAGAACAATGAAATGCCCCTAACCAGTGATCTCACATTTTCTCAGCAATTTGTAGAGGTGAAGAAGAAAGCCTTAAAGGTACTTGGTTATATTAAAAGACAATGTCGTAGAATGGACTCTCGACGATATACCATATATAACTATTCGTTGAGGGAACTTCTCTAATTATCTTTAGAGTGCGTGGATGTCTAGGCTTGCCGATATTATGTATCTTCGATATGCTTAAGAAGTGGAACTGAGCCCAAGGATAATAATATTTCTATCATTAATAAAATAGACTTTTATTAATAATAACTATCAACAACACACAAAACGGAAAATATTGACATAAACAGAGAATGGAAAGGGTCGTGGGGAATCGAGCTAATCCGAGGATTAAAAGATTTAAAAAGGTAAAACAAATATAAAGTTAAAGGGATGGGATGGTTCGCTAAACCATTTAAAGCACAGGATAGAGTTGACAAAAGGGTTAAATACTCAAAGGTAACGTTCAGCTAACGTAATTATACTTGTTGTGCAGAGGAAGGCGACGTGAAGGAATTTTCGGTCCGCTGGCGAGTTCCAGCCGAAGGGGGGGGGGGGATTAAATGATCATGACGTGGCGTCTTGGGAATGAGAACCGTTTCTTGACGAACGGCTTGAAGAACAATGGCTGTTCTACGTTGTTCTCTTCTGAACAACAGGGGGGGGGGGAGAACTGTCTCTTGTCTACGGGCTCAAGAAAAATGGCTATTCTAACGTTGTTCTCTTTCTGAACCACAGGGGAAGGGTGAGAACCGTTTCTTGGCGAACGGGCTCAAACGAACAATGGCTGTTCTACGTTGTTTTCTTCTGAACAACAGGGGAGGGGGGGGGAGAACCGTTTCTTGTCAACGGGCTCGAACGAACAATGGCTGTTCTAACGTTGTTCTCTTTCTGAACAACAGGAGAAAGGGTGAGAACCGTTTCTTGACGAACGGCTTGAAGAACAATGGCTGTTCTACGTTGTTCTCTTCTGAACAACAGGATGGGGGGCTGGGGTGAGAACTGTTTCTTGTAAACGAGCTCAAAAGAACAATGGCTGTTCTAACGTTTTTCTCTTTCTGAACAACAGGGAAAGGGTGAGACCCGTTTCTTGGCAAACGGGTCAAAACGAACAATGGCTGTTCTAACGTTGTTCTCTTCTGAACAACAAGGGGGGGGAGAACCGTTTCATGTCAACGGGCTCAAAAGAACAATGGCTGTTCTAATGTGTTCTCTTTCTGAACAACAGGGAAAGCCTTGTGGACTTGGCGTCACGAAAGGCTCGAACCTTGGCACTCAAGGGATATTGTCCTCCTTCTGGACAAGTGATGGTGAATCTCGAGGTCGAGGTCCCTTGGCGCACAAGGTGAGAGTGGGTCGTAGTCATGTTTCGCGACGAAAATCTGGATCTCCAATCTGAATCTTAGTGGTTAAGTTTCCATATAAATAGCCGGGACATCTCCTTGGCGTAGGGATAATGGAGTGGGAGCTTCGAAGGAATGCACAGCCGAGCCTGAGAACAATGGCCTTATCTGCCCATAAGCCTAACTCAATCTGGCGAGGCCAGCCATTGGGGCGACGGGGGAAGTTAAACCTCCTTGTTTAAACATTGACTCAGGTGGCTGCGATAAGGCCCCAGGCTTCAAAGCGAAGATGCACCACGTAGTTAGCATTGTGGTTTTAAATAACATGTGATAGTGATTGAAATTAACGCGGCCTCAACCCGTTCTATCACAGACAATTTAGCTACAAAAATGAAACAATAATCTTGAATACGCATAACATCTTAGCAAGACCCCAACGGGAGTACTGCGCGCAGGTTTGGAGAGAGTCCAAGCCAGAGCGACAAAATTAATTCCAAATTAGAAAAAAATACAATTACAAAAAGCGACTGGAAAAGTTAAACCTATTGAGCCTAGAAACAAGACGCATTAGAGGTCAATTAATCGAGGTAGACGAAATTTTGAGAGGAATAGAAAATGTAGACCACTCTATCTGGTTCGAACTAAATAAAATTATACTCGTAACAATGGCATGAAGCTTGTTCCCAAACAATTTAGAACAACCCTTTGCGGAAACATTTTTTCATATAGAATAGTTAAAGTGTTGAATCAGCTAACGGAACAAAATAGTGTCGAGCAAAACTGTAGAAACTTTTAAAAAAAGATTAGACAAAGTTATCAGAAACTTAAAGTATTGAAACGTAATATCACAAATGTTCATTAATGTTACCATCGAAAAGTTAGCGTGGACAAGAAGCAGCTTAAAATATTACCGACAAGTGCAAATAAAACAACTAAATAGATAGGTTCCAGCCTTACTATAAAAATGTCCTGACTGTGTTTATTCTTTTTCCCCATAACACAATCAGGTATCTTTTCCATTTTTGCTTGCCAGAAATTCGGGCGGGAGAGGTGGGTGGAAAGAGCCTTGATCTGTTCTATACTTACCTCAAAGTTGTAGGTTAGGGCTTTTCTAAAGTGAGTACCTCCTCGGTATGGACAGAAATTTCTTTTGAGGTACCCTAACTCCTTCTAAAATCAATCGTACAAAATAATTCACACACGGTACTACACATTTCACTCTTCAGCCACATTAAAAGAAAAGGTGGTTATTTAAGCTTCACCTGTATATGAGAAGATAATCAAACCGTCAAAATGAGAAGTAGCACTTGCTACTATGGAGTGGCAAGGATGACTGTTGCGCAGAGAAAGATGATACAAGCTTGAATGTTAAACATGTACCAACAGGGCCAAGAGCGAGTCACAACGGTCAGCGTTTTCTTTAATTTCATTTAATGGGAAACTATTTTTTTAAAATCTGACCACTACGGACACATTGAAACCAATCTATTTTCTTTATCTTTATCTGACCCTCACGGACCCCTTGAAACCCATCCCTGCACCCCAGGTTAAGAAACATGTACCTCTATGGTTGAACGAAACCAAAACAACCAACTTCCATTTTAGACAACCTAACCACAAACCATAACGACATGATAACTACTAAAGTAAAATTTGATGCCACCAATCCAGGCTTTAGCATGAATTCAAAACGCGAATACCCAGAACGCTACAAGAAAAGCGTCATTAACATATTAATCGTACCTTAACCCGCTGCCCTCCCCCCCCCAGGAAAGAAACGCATATTGACCGTAAGAGAGCCATTTAAGCAGTCATGAATCCAGGGGGGGGGGGAGAACCTAGGGGGCTGAAGCAACCCAAATTACACATCTGTTTATGTTTGTATTTCCTTTTTAAGCCAATTCTGCTAGGTAGAAAGAGTTATGTAATAATATAGAATATATATATAAAACAGGTTTTTAAACCGTTGCGATCGAGTGTATCATATATGATACATGTCTAAAATGCCGGTAAATCTCAAAAATAATCATTAAATTCAGTATTACACCTTTGCTGACGTCCAAAAACTATAATTCATAATTTTCTGATGTGTGGACAAAAATTCAGATCTGAGAGTTTAGTGCTCACTCCCGTAAGATATGTTGTTATTTAATATCAATGTTGTGTAAGATAAACATTATTAATCATCAATGCCTTTTCTCAGACTACTCAGGTTAGACCCCTCCAAATTTTTATCTTGGATCCGCCACCGTATTTAGGTATTCATCAACAACGGTTTCAGTTACCACGATATAGTCATCTATAAGGAAGAAAATGGATCGATGGTACTTCATACATCCTCATAACATTGAAATATAGACAAAGATAATATCATAAAACTTCTACAAGGACACTATGAGTACAACCTTAAAGAACAAACGAAAGCGTAATCAAAGAAATTATTAACCGATGAATACAGCCAACAAATGATGAACAAAGGATATTTAATTGTTGATTATCAAATTAAACGAACTTCAAAACCTATTAAAAAAAAGATCTTCGAGACCTACACCTGAACCCAAACAACGGACCTCTGGTATACGAGTACACATGTGGTGTGAGAACCCGCACTTGCGATCATAACGGAGAAAATCGCTACGGAAACAGCGCGAGGCAACAGAATAGATCTAATACTCCGCGATGTTGCTAAAGCCTTCGACAAGGTGTGGTTGCCCGGTTTAAAAGCCAAAACCTGTAGCCTTGATTTGGAAATAAACCTGTTCAAAACGTTATGCAACTACCTGGACGAACGAAAAGCCGCACTCCATATAAATGGCCAAACGGGTGTCCCATTCGCCTTACAAGCAGGTGTCCCCCAGGGAGGATGCCTCTCGCCAACGTTGTATACCGTATACACGAGAGACCTTCCACTTCCAACCGAGGAAGGCGCCATGTACATCCAATTAGCGGATGACATCACACAGATAATCACCAGCGAAAGACAGAATCCCAGAGAAATTGCCCAAAGAACAGCAACGGAAATAAAAAGCTTAAACGACTACGAGAAAAGGAACAAAATAAAAACCAACGAAGACAGGTTCAAGCTTATAACAGAAGGAAAACAGCCGCTGTACGAGGAGATGGAGAGACATACCCATACTCCACAGCAGGACGTGTCTTCAGTCTAAAACTGAAGTCAACTGGGTATACCTCTCATCTATTACAAAAAATCGCCGAGGCAAAAATAACCTCGTCAGCACTGTACAGATCTCGTAACCTTTCAACCAAAAATAAAAGGAAACTATATTTGGCCTTAGTCCGCCCAAAACTTCTGTACACGACAATATCGCTAAAACGCTAAGCAACTCATGGATAAAAAGAATCCAACGAGTACAAAACAAGGCGACAAGATTTATCACGAGTTCAAGAATACAGGATTATACCCCGTCAGAAGTCCTCCACAGAAGAACCGAAATAAAACCTCTAAACATAGTCATACAAAACCGTGCCAAAAAGATATGGGAAAATATAAAAAAATATAACACCGCAAAACGAAATAAACCGACTCACCGTGCGGGATAACGAGACCCGCCGCATTCGATACAAACGGAGATTTAACGGAAGTTTACAAAGGACATTAACGGACATCATTCCGATCTATAAATAAAGACATTTATAGAACGAAGACCAAATTACCAAAATATATACCCACACCTAAAGAAGACAAACCGAAATTGACTACCTACTAGACAATCAAATGAGAAACCCGATGTAGAATATAAGGAAAATATATTAATAGAAAAAAAAAACTCACTGCAAACACGCTAAAAAATAAAAAAATCTCAATTGAGCAAATGAAAACAAAGGCTCGAATGCTAAATAAATCATAACACGCATCGCATCAGAAAGCAAAAAAAAAAAAAAAAAAGGAAAGCGTTAGCCAGGTAACTTGGCACAAATCATGTATCATCCTACATTCACTACCATCCCATCAACACACATAAGTTTAACACAATGTTTTCTATCTATCCTATCCTTCTCTCCACATTCTAACTTTATGCTATCTTGAATCTTGGTGTGAGAACCACGTTATAAAATGGAATATGACTAAAAAGTGAGCATTTTGTAGTTTTAGGAAATTTTATATCGGGTTCATTCGTTGAACCATAGAAAAACATTCGCAGGAGAATCTAAAGAGTGCTCTCAAAGGAGGGCTGGTCTCCAGAGGTTTCACCTATATCTCTTGTAAAAGACCTAAGAAGGACGTCGGGTTGTAAAGCGGAATTTTTGTCAATAGGACCGTTGGTCTTTTAAAAATCCTAAATTTTGTGTGCTAATCGGAGAGATCTGGGCAAGCCGGAAACAAGCAGGCGCCTAAAAAACTACTGTCTAGATCGTATAAATAGTGGCGGAGAGCTCATGCCAATTTTAGCTAAATTTCACTGCCCGACCGAGTGTAACTAATTAAAATTAAACAAACAATTACCGTCAAAATAAAACTTAAATATCTCCTAATGTTGCATAATTTAAACGGCAGTTAAAATACTTCCCATGTTTCTAATTTTACTTAATAAAGTTACGTTTTGCATGAGTAACTAAATAAATTTTTCTTGATTAACACAAGGAAGCTTAAAAATGAACTTTAAAAATAAACGAAACTCTGGAATTTTGTAATATTGAGTTAATATATATAAAATTCAGTAACACTTCAGTTTCGGGGCGCACGGTAGGTGGCGCTGTTTTTAGGCTGCAATATATGTCTTATGACGTCAGACGGTAGCGTCAGATGTAAACAATTAGGGCGTTATATTTTTTTTGTATATGAGTATATACTGGGGGGCTGGGCCCCTCAGACTCTCCCAATTGATTGAAACTCAGGATCATCGCAGGGTGGTCCTCCGCAGTGATATCTCCCCCATGAGCAGTCCCCTTGAATTTACTGGGTTTTTTTCCCAACAGCTTTTTACTGGCAGAAAAACCTAACCTAATGACAAACAATACTTACTTTTATAGGTTTCTTGATTAGTTTATGCGCCTCTAAATAATCTAAAAGTTTTTCGTGGTTATGTAAAATAAACCCGAATTCGAATAACGAAGAAGCACAACTAGAGCACGAAGACAAAGAACTTAACCATGAAAGCAAAAAAGTTGGCCTAAAAAATAAATCTTGGAAAAACAAATCAACGATAGGTCGACATGATAGATATCACAATTAACAACGAGCAAATTACAATTGTAAACAAGTATATCTCTCTGGGTCAACAGATTGCAATGTCATTACGAGAGGATAAAGAAATCCAGTGTAGACTAACTCTAAGCTGGAAAGCATTTGGAAAGGCAAGCATCGTTTTAAAAAGCAAAATTGACTATGCACCTGAAAAGAAAAAAATGGAACCTGACCTAAACACCTACATTAAAACTTAGGAACACACAAAGAGCTCGTGAACGCATTATGATGGACGATAACTTGAATCAATGGACAAACAAAACTTCAGGATATAGTGAAAGCTATAAGAAACCGAAAATGGAGATGAGCAACCCCATGGGATAAGATTTCAAGACGGAGATGGAGTAGAAAAATTACCGATTGGACTTTCCTTGAAAAAAACGCCCGAAAAGAACAACAAAAACATGATGGAGATGTGATCTTCAAAAATATACTAAAAGTTAGAAACAAATTGCATTCGATCGACAAAAATTCAGGAAGATGAGAAAGAGTTTCCATCAACATTAGGCCTGAAATGATGATGATATACGATTAATGATAATACTAACCAATGAAAAGAATATTCAACACCAAATACGCACATAAACACATTCAATATTATTAATAAATCCTAAATATTTAGGTAGTTTACTTTTGGCGGAGCAATACGTCTCCGCATATTACGTCATGTTCTGTTTCTGACTGGTAGCCATTTCGGTTGATTCAGTTATTCTTTCTCTCCGATGTGTTTCTGTGCAGTTTAGTGAGAAGCTGCTCCCAACATACACCGATATATATATATATATATATATATATATATATATATATATATATATATATATATATATATATATATATATATATATATATATATATATATATATATATATATATATATAAGAGGGGCGGTCAATAAGTTTTGCGAATCGGTAGGGCAAAACAGAGGAAGGGGGATGGCTGTTTGTGGGGGTGGGAGGACAAGTTATGACAAGTCAGGACCTGCAGCCGCACGCTCCTGCCTCGTCTATTTAAGAAGCAGTAGCTGATCGCAGATCGTCAGTCACAAATTTTTCCACAATGGAGAAGGTTGAGCACCGCGCAGTGATCAAATTTTTGACCAGGGAAGGCAAAAATGCAAAAGAGATCCATGAACGCATGGTTGCAGTGTACAATGACCCTGCCTCTTCCTATGCAACCATTGCTCGCTGAAATAGGGAGTTCTGCCATGGTCGTGAGTCCCTTGAAGTTGACCCCCGTCCAGGACGCCCGTCAGACGTGACCAATGAGTACAATGTGGCCCGTGTGGAGAGGATGGTCCTCGAAAATAGACGGGTGAAGGTCGAAGAAATCGAGCGAGAACTTGGAATGTCACATGGAAGTGTTATTAACATCCACCAGGACAATTTGGCCATGACCAAGGTCTCTGCCCGTTGGGTCCCTAGAAACTTCACGAAACCTCACGCCCCATGATTGACTTCGATGAGGTCAAAGTTCAGAGGAGCTGCTGCTTCTGTACAACCAAGACCCGGTAATATTCGAGTCACGCATAGTGACAGATGATGAAACGTGGGTTCATTACTGGGATCCCGAGACCAAGCTCGAAAGCATGGCCTGAAAGCACAGGGGCTCTCCGACCCACATCTAGTTCCGGACCCAACCCTCAGCCGGAAAGATCATGGCCACCATCTTCTGGGATTTTAAGGGAGTGTTGATGGTGGACTATGCGCCTCGTGGAAGGACCATCACAGGCCAATATTACGCCGAAGAACTGGCTGGGTTGAAGAAGTGCATCGGTCAGAAGCGGCGCGGCAAGTTGACACGCGGTGTCCTGCTCCTCCATGACAATGCCCCTGTCCACAAGGCCAGAGTTGCACAAGCTGCCCTGCGCGAAGGAAGATTCGAGGAGCTCAACCATCCTCCCTACAGTCCAGATCTGGCCCCTAGCGACTACTTTTTATTCCGCCAGCTCAAGGCTGCATGCACTGCGTGGACGCCGGTTTGTGGACGATGAAGATGTCCAGCACGCCTTCCAGGAATGGATTGAACAGCAGTCGGGAGATTTCTGGTCGTTGGGAATTCGAAGCCTCAGGGACAAGTGGCGCAAGTGCATGGAAGTCGAGGATAGTTATATTGAAAAATAATAAAACACTTTTCCTCATATCTCGTTTCCTTATAAATATATATATATATATATATATATATATATATATATATATATATACATATATTTTAATTACGTGATTTTTTGGACGAGTGAACTGGTATTTATTTCCAGTACACTCTTTACCCCAATGCACTCTTTATCCTCTTCTCTCTCCACTCGGTAGGTGGGTGGGTCGGTGAGTTGATCAGTCGGTCGTCGGTTGGTCGGTCGGTCGATTGGTCGATGCGTAAGTCGGTCACTAGGTCCATCGGTTGGTCGGTTAAGAAGGGAGAGAGATAGAGCGAGAGGTGGACGGGGAGGAATAAAATGGTTAGGGAACATATGGGGGAGAAGGAATGGGAAGAGGTGAGGGGATGGGGTAGGGTGAAGAGTAGATGAGGTGATATGGAAAAAGGAATATGGAGATGAGAGGGTAGGGAAAAATAGAGGTGAGGTGGGTTTAGATAATGACAATCGTTTTGAAAGATAAAATAGGCAGAAGGCCAACAGCCCGATGGGCTAATAGCGAGCGCAGCGAAGTCATGGCTTATATATATATATATATATATATATATATATATATATATATATATATATATATATATATATATATATATATATATATATATATATATTCCTTGTTTCAGAAAGAAAAGGGAAAACTATGCTCGATGGAATTTGGACTTTCCCATCGTGTGATGATTCGCTTGTCAAATTATAAGGCCTCTAAAATGCGCTTCCCCATAGCTCACGACAAGTCGAAAAGAAGGAGAGAGTCATTTATGTTTGCGTTTGGACACTGTCTGTATTCCAGAGCTTAACAAGGTAAATATAATTATTGATAAAGGCACGGCATTCAGATTGCGGATGTGGAGACTGCCTCACTACTTTTCCCATTTGTCACATAAAACTATACAATCTTAAGGACATACACAAACTGCTTTATCACGAGTACTCACACCTCAAAAAATGCGCAAGCTCCACCCATTGCGTTACACAGTCTCCACCCCTTGGGGGAGGGGGCAGTATAGTATATCACATCTGAAAGGACATCTTCCCATTCGCTCGATATACTCTCCATCTATCGAAGAAGGACTTAAATTTAACTAAGTCCACATTTCTAATTAGATAAATGGATAGACAGTCAGAATCTTTATCCACGTCCTAAGTCCTCTTCTTGCCATTCACGAAACGAATATTTCATTACACTCCATTCATCAAAGAAGGAATATAACTCATCCAAGTCCAGTCATTCATTTCATCCAATATTTCTCGGTTCATACACGGCAGAAGTATTAATTACCGTGTTAAAAGAGATCACTTAATTGCCATTCACGATTTCAATTCATTTTGTTAAAGCTGAATATTATTTTAATAATTAAATAGTGTTTCAAATTACTTTTAATTCAACGACCCTTTCGAGAAAGGGAAATAGAGTTTATTAGGTGAATTGCTATACAAAACTCATTGCAGAATATGAAACAAAGTCGACAGACTTAAGTTGCGTGCTCTCAATTATTCTGACTTAAGACCATATGACCATATAACCTTGAAAATTTTCAAGAAGTGGGACAATCCGACCCATAGTTAGTTTTATTTTAATAATTCTCGTACTATCCTTGAGAGGACCTTGGTAATTAAATCATTCGAGAGAGAATGTAAAACAACAAAAGGATTTCAAATTTCGTTAGAATCGACCAAATAGTTACGATGTTATTGACAAAAAACTCATTGAAAAGTAAAATGGTTACCATCCTACCGACCAACCTACAGACCCACATAGTAAGTAACTTATAAAGTCGCGGCCACGCGACTAAAAACCGACAAATGAAGAAGCGGCTTCAAGCTCTGAAATCTCATACACATCATCTCGCCATTAAATGGAGTGAGTATAAAGTGTTATGAAGTACGTGCTTGGTTCGATCCCAACCTCTGCGTCTTTTTTAATTAGGAAAATTCAATTTTCGAAGAAAAAATAAAATGATTCCGTTTATCTTCTCTTTCTTTGCGGTATGACTAATTTATTCAAGTCATTCTCTCGCGTTCATGATATATATATATATATATATATATATATATATATATATAAGGAGAGTCCAAATTTGGATAGTTCTTCACTAGCCTCTGGGTGTGTGTAAATGATGATGCATACATAATGTTGTTATATAACGTTACAACGGACGGCCTTGATAACGTAATTTTGAATATGCCTCTCTCTCTCTCTTCATCTAGATGGTACGCAGTGTGGCCACACACAGATACACACACATACACGGACGTGTGCACTTAAACATACGCGACACAAAGACGCGGCTGCAGTGGCATTATGTAATTGGCCCAGGCGCGCGTCAACAGCAATATCGGATACCTGCCAAACTCTCCAACATCTTGTTTCCTTTACTTCCCTCTCTTCCTCCTTCTCCTCCTCCTCTCTCTCTCACACACACACATACACTTATTTACTCACATTCACTTATACATTTCTGTTTCATAATTTAAATATAAAAAAACCGACGAGGGCATTTCCCTCGGAAAAGGTGTAAGGAGAGATGTGTAAAGAGAGTTTGGAAGAGAGAAAGGGAGTGAAATTCATTGAAGAGAGCCGCAGATCCTCATAGATAATGGGGACTGTAGGACACGCAACTGCCGTTGACTTAGCTGGGAGAAACGCAACCTTCTAGATGTCAGCTACAGCATCATTGCTCAAGCTATACCAAGCACCACCTCGACGGGGGGGGGGGATTCATACACAAAATACCACACCACACATCATCGTCTACACGAAAAATCGAACAAATTCATTCCCACAAACGCAGACTTTGCGTACACAGGAACTACATTTCCGCATTCATGGAAAACTGAACCAGAATAAAGCATTGATGTACACTCATACATTCAAACACTTCCATCACACAAAAATATTTAATGCTAATTCTTAGGGACGCTTTGTTATTATTTCTTTTGCCTCTTTTTTTATTTATTTATCCCCTGCGAAACACGAGATTTCTGGTTCGCATCATGTTCGAAACGAGTCTACAACATGTTCAGGGTATGTGGCAAATACGAGTTTTCTGGTTCGCATCATGTTCGAAACGAGTCTACAACAAGTTGAGGGTCTGTGGCAAACATGAGTGAAGGCGAGAAGGTCGCATCATGTTCGAAACGAGTCTACAACAAGTTGAGGGTCTGTGCCAAACAGGAGTGAAGGCGAGAAGGCCACATCATGTTCGAAACGAGTCTACAACAAGTTGAGGGTCTGTGGCAAACATGAGTGAAGGCGAGAAGGTCGCATCATGTTCGAAACTAGTCTACAACATGTTGAAGTTCTGTGGCAAACCCGAGTGAAGGCGAGAAGGTCGCATCATGTTCGAAACGAGTCTACAACAAGTTGAGGGTCTGTGGCAAACATGAGTGAAGGCGAGAAGGTCGCATCATGTTCGAAACGAGTCTACAACATGTTGAAGTTCTGTGGCAAACCCGAGTGAGGGCGAGAAGGTCGCATCATGTTCGAAACGAGTCTACAACAAGTTGAAGGTCTGTGGCAAACATGAGTGAAGGCGAGAAGGTCGCATCATGTTCGAAACTAGTCTACAACATGTTGAAGTTCTGTGGCAAACCCGAGTGAGGGCGAGAAGGTCGCATCATGTTCGAAACGAGTCTACAACAAGTTGAGGGTCTGTGCCAAACAGGAGTGAAGGCGAGAAGGCCACATCATGTTCGAAACGAGTCTACAACAAGTTGAGGGTCTGTGGCAAACATGAGTGAAGGCGAGAAGGTCGCATCATGTTCGAAACTAGTCTACAACATGTTGAAGTTCTGTGGCAAACCCGAGTGAAGGCGAGAAGGTCGCATCATGTTCGAAACGAGTCTACAACAAGTTGAAGGTCTGTGGCAAACATGAGTGAAGGCGAGAAGGTCGCATCATGTTCGAAACTAGTCTACAACATGTTGAGGGTCTGTGGCAAACACGAGGGAAGGCGAGAAGGTCGCATAAGGTTCGAAATGATCTACAATATGTTGAGGGTCTGTGGCAAACACAAGTGAAGGCGAGAAGGTCAAATCATGTTCGAAACTAGTCTACAACATGTTGAAGGTCTGTGGCAAACACGAATGAAGGCGAGAAGGTCACATAAGGTTCGAAACTAGTCTACAGCATGTTGAGGGTCTGTGGCAAACACGAGTGAAGGCGAGAAGGTCGCATCATGTTCGAAACGAGTCTACAACATGTTGAGGGTCTGTGGCAAATATGAGTGAAAGCGAGAAGGTCGCATCATGTTCGAAACGAGTCTACAACATGTTGAGGGTCTGTTGTAAACTCGAGTGAAGGCGAGAAGGTGGCCAACCGATGGTCATCAGTAGGAAATTTTAGATATTTATCCTAAATTGACTGAAATGGATTAGCAAAGAGGAAAGCGATCAACGATAGGGGACGAGGGCCGGGGGGAGGGAGATTAACGCTTATGCATTCCAAAATGAAAATCATTCATGTGTGATAGAAAACTGAATCGAACGATAAGTGGAAGTAACATTGACCAAACTGGTTAATGGGGGCCAACCCTCCCAGAGTGCCAAATTAAGTGATTTTCGGACACTCACTGGCACACCTGTGCTGGTAATCTACCAACCTACCACAACCTTGAATATCTTTAAAGTATTAATGTATGCGAGGGAACTGCTAAATTATTCCTTTGTTGACATTGCTGAGGAGCTAAATGACCCGGGGAAGGTCAAGGGATGAACGAGGGGCGAGAGGAGGACGGGGGGGTCTCCAGACCCACTTTGATGTTCTTCATTGCCTTCTACCTAGGTACGACCATGAATCGGTACAAGCTCACTAGTAATGCTAGCACGTGAAGGTATTCGTACCATCATTACCGTGACCATCACTTCCACCGCGCTGTAACCAAAAACTGTGTGCGAAAATGGGTCAAACCCGAATTTGTTTCAACTGCTCCACAGTAAAACCGCTCACGCTAAAGTTGCTTCGTGCAAGACCAATTGTACGTATTGAGGGGGATCGACCCCTGTTTCCTCAAAGCCAGTGGTTTTCAACCTTTTTATGATAGTGGCACCCTAATTGCTATCTAGAAGCAGCCGTGGCACCCCGATATAAAATAATTTACGTATAAATACTTTAAAATTATCCTAATTTAATCGAAATAAGACATAAAAATTGGAAAATAAATAAATCTTCGTTTAAAAGTTTAATGGGAAGTTTGATTTTGATGATTATAATATAATTCTTTAATATTGGAACGTTTCGCTGACGAGGCAAATCTTATTTCTTCATTCACTCTGCAATCTTTCTCTTTTCCTTTCTTTTATGTTGTACAATATTGAAAAGCTAATTTCAAAATACTTTCAAGTGTTGTTAGACTTTTTTTATAAATATTTGAAATATATACAGGGTAACCCCCCCCCCTCCCAAAAGGGCCCCAACTTAAGATAGGCTTCATTTCTTAATTTTCTTCAAGAACTGAATGAAACTTTGGTGATAACTAGTTTATTGTGTTTAAAAACATCATCCAAACATGAGATTCTCTGGACTTTTCTTCTCTATTCTAGAGCACGTGTTCGAGATGACCTCCATTTAGCTCTGTGCATTTCTTGAGGCGCAGCACAAAGTTGTCCATGATGTCCTTACAAACCGACCGACGAATGGCTCTGATCTCCTTTCTGATGGCTTCTTTGAGTTCCGTAATGGTTCTGGCTCACCCTGTGTACACTCTGTCTTCAAGGTAGCCCCAGAGAAAGAAATCGGGGGAGGCTAAGGTCTGGGATGTGTGGTCTCCACTCAAAATCAGTCTTGAGACTGATCACACGGCCACCAGAGTTCTCTTTCAGCCAATCTCGAGACAGGTTTGAGGTGTGAGAGCTTGCTCCATCTTGCTGGAACCAGAACTTCCCCATAAGCGACGGAAACAGGGTCTGCAGCTCCCTCTTGAAGGTTTTGAGGACCTCAACATACCGCTCCTTGTTGACTGTCATTGTCGAACCAGATTCCTCGAAGAAGAATGGTCCGATGATGCCTCTGGCTCAGATTGCAGTCCATACCTTGCACTTAGGGTAGTGTAGGGGTTTAATGGCTAGATCATTCGGTCTGGAGGTTTCCCAGAAGACATTTGTCTTCGAGTTTAACTTTCCTTCAAGATGGAAGTGAGCTTCATCTGAGGTCCAAAGGAGGTTAAGGAAAGTTAGGGGCACCTGAATCTTCTCCAGTATCTTGACTGCCATAGCCTTTTCTGCTTCCTATCTGAGGCTCTAAGGGTCTGCTTCGTCTGTATTCTGTATGGGTAGGCCTTTATATCCATTACTATCACTCTCCTGCCAGTCTCACGGGGTATACCGAGGGACTGACTTCGCTTGCGCACAGAGCGTTTTGGACTCTGCTGAACTGACTCTCTCGCGCTCTCGACCAGCTCAGCTGTACGTTTCCTGGGGCCTCCTGAATGGCTTGGATGGTTGTTCCTGGCTGCATTGAGGGTTCTTCACTGTTCCATAGTTCTCGAAGTGGTCCACCTATTCCTGAATTCTGCTCTTGGATGGGGCTTTTTCACATTCGAACTGATGCACGAAAGTGTCCTGCACTTTCTTGAACGAGCCTGTCTTGTACTAATGTTTGACGCAGTATATTCTTTGCTGGAGCTCCCATTGAGATCTAATTGTGTTTACAGGCGTTGCTTCTGTCATATCATTCAAAGTAAGGGTGATTAGTGAATGAACGAAGGATATATCACAAAAAGTGTGTGCAGGCTCGTTTTTTGGGGGGTTACCCTGTATATATATATATATATATATATATATATATAAATTAACCCACAGGAAAATGAAAAGATGAATCCAAGCACTTTCGAACTATATTTGCAAGTTCATTCCTTGAAAATGAACTTGCAAACATAGTTCGAAAGTGCTTGGATTCATCTTTTCATTTTCCTGTGGATTAATTTTTATATTATTGCTTTCCTCACGTGCTACTTTGTGAATTTTTGTTATTATATATATATATATATATATATATATATATATATATATATATATATATATATATATATATATATATATATATATATATATATATATATATATATATATAAATTAACCCACAGGAAAATGAAAAGATGAATCCAAGCACTTTCGAACTATATTTGCAAGTTCATTCCTTGAAAATGAACTTGCAAACATAGTTCGAAAGTGCTTGGATTCATCTTTTCATTTTCCTGTGGATTAATTTTTATATTATTGCTTTCCTCACGTGCCACTTTGTGAATTTTTGTTATTATATATATATATATATATATATATATATATATATATATATATATATATATATATATATATATATATATATATATATATATATATATATATCATCATCATCAGTAAGTTTATAATTTAAAAAGGAGATTTTTTGAGTATTTGAATAATAATAATTTCATCTTAGTTTGGTTATGACTATGTAATTATATTTTAAATTTTTATATATCTTCTATAACTCTATATTTTAGCAACGTGATATTTTGAAAGGGGAGAAATTTAGTTTCGAGTTCCTTTTTAAAATTATTATAATTGGCGAAGTTCAGAAAATTGCTAAAAATTTAACTATGGCTGCTTTTTTTTAGATTTTAAATTTTAATCTTAGTAGCGAAGCGCAAGCTCTCCCCGTAGGGGGGAAGTGGCGAAGCCATTGCCTGGTATATATATATATATATATATATATATATATATATATATATATATATATATATATATATATATATATATATATATATATATATATATATATATATATATTGCAATTTAGGGATTTTAAAAACAATTATTTTGTCGCTCCCGCGGAATCCTTAGTTGGCTCTAGCGCCCCCCTCCTCCGGGTGAAAACCACCGCTCTAAAAATTTCGATTCTTATTTGTTGGAAAAGCGGTCTTGACCATCCTAACCATGGGCCCTGTTTCTTGTTTACATCAGTGACGGCTCGTAGCTAAAATTAGTAGGGGTGCTGCATCAGAATTTTTTTAACATTGTTTTAATATTGGGTAAACGAAAATAAACATACAAAAAGAAAATTTATAGATAAACTTGATAAAATCCTAAACAGAACAAAATCAAACATTTTTTACTTACTAATAGCTTAAATTGTTACAGTTCCAGCTTGATCCATTCATTTAAAAACGAAACCCATTCTTCTTATTTTAATTTGCGTTAAAAGATCCATTATTTTCTCTTTGATCTCTGGATGACTACTGAGGAATTTTTTTTCTCCATAGAAATCACTGCAAGTGCATTTAGTCTTTCAGTTTTCACAATGCTCCTTAGAAAAGCTTTTATTCTTTTCAGTGTCGAAAAGCAGCGTTGTGAAGAGTTGTGAAGAAGATTTTTATCAGTTTCGTAATTTCACTAAGAACATCATCTAGATTATTTTCCAAGATAATTTTCAGCAGCTCAATTAATTAATTAATCAAAGAACCGAAAAAAATGTTAATTAAATTCTATACTTTAACAAACGCGGAGTCAAAAGGAAACACTACCTTTCCCCAGTACACCAAGGTCAGCACTTTGTGATCCACAGTGCTCTTTCTCCCTAGCGTGCAGCTTCCTAACTCGGACATGTGATCATGCGCACAACAGCCAATTACCGCGTCGGTGGAACTATGAAGCGTACAGTTCTATAAGGATTTTTGTATTTTTTTCATAAACTAGGTTATGACTATTGATATTTTACATTATTAAGCTTAAGGATTATATAATGTACAATTATAAAGAAAGAATTAAAGAAAAAGGACTCATTATATTGAATGTTATCGATAATATCGAGTGGAAATAAGAGGTGATGCAGCTCCGCAGTGACTATACACGGCCGCCACTGCAGTCTATCCAACCAACCACCTCTTACTCATCTCGAGTGAAAAAGCACCATCCGCTTCTGGCCTCTCTAGGCCTAAATACGTGGTATCTCCTGCGCCAATCAGGAACCCTTCTGCGCGGCCCTACATCTTCCGGACCTGCTCCCAGCCGTGCTGGTAGCAAGAAGAACGCAAGCTCTGATTCATCTGGTCAATACCGTCCCACCTCTGCCTGACCACTTCGAGAAATACAAAACAGCCACGCTATTCCACCTGGAAGAGACAAAACCCAGGAAGGTAGGGCTGAACTCTCACTGGGCATTTATAAGCCTACTTCCCAAAGGAAGATAATATGAGAATATCATCTTGTCTCTCCTCAAAGCTGAACGGGGCAATGGGCGAACATCTTACCCCGCTTCCACAAAACAACAAGAGAGTGGCGACTACGAATCCACCAAGCTGACCGAAGAGGTGGAAACAGGAGGAGAAGCAGTTAATGAACAGTGCTCTCATGATGTAATTTATGCAGAGACTTTTTGTCGATGCGGTGAAGATGGCCCTTACTTCACATCGTTTGCCGTGCGCTTATATGTGAGAGTTTAGCGTACCCCCCACTCTCCAAACAGCTCTCATTTCTTCCACAGCTAATCTCGACGTCGCCTATGCCGACGAGAGACGCTAATTATGCCTTAAGCCTTCTCAGTTTATGGCTAGGAAACTCTTTCGAGTGTTGGGCGCAATTCACAGGCCAGTACCGACGAATCTTCTTTCCAGGCCGCCGCAATGGAGGATATCACCTAAGTACGTTTGCGACTACCTATCTGCTCCCAAAGCTTCTTGGAGAACATGTCGTGGCACACTGGAGTGTACACGGATAGTCCCGAGTCAGAAGAAGTAGTAAGGCTTCTATTTCACCTCCCCCTATTTTAAGCTGGCGGGCTGCATCCCTTTTCACGGCCAAGATGGTTGCAATACACCGCTAGATCTTGTTTGGAGACCGATTTGTAATTCATATCAACTTATAGAGAGCAACAAGAGCCCTTGGAATCTCTCCATTGCCTAGTTTACAGCATCCGTGACGCCATGGCTGTTGGGAGATGCCCAGATTCTCTTCTGCTGGGTTGATGGACATATAGAGGGTTACGGGAAATGGGGGACTCAACCGGAGTTTCGCTCTTCCTCACTCTGACTACAAGACAGGAATCAGATCAGCTCTTCTGCATGGCAAAGAAGATGGGAGACATACAACTGTAATCTAAAGTTGCGTCCCGATTTTTACTCTCAACCTACCCCTCCAATGCATCGACGGCATGAGGTTAATTTCAGTCACCTCTGAATCGGACAAACTCGCGGGGGGCAGCGTCATTTGCGGGGTGCTTCCTGAACCTTTACGTCAAGATTGCTCGGTCCCCCCCAACCCCTTCCCAAACTTTAAGACACTTTTTGTTTGAAATTTTTTCTTCGTGAGAGGAACCTGTCCTAGTAGTGTGACGGAAGAGGTCGCTCCCACCTGTCCCGAGGCTTTGGCGGGAGGCTCACGCAGACGGTACTCTGGTGTGACTGAGTTTTAGGATGGGGCGGGGTGGTACTTCTTTGTAGTATCTTATTTAAATTGTTGCGTCACGGGGTAGGTGGGCCTCCCTTCCGGCACCTGATCTTATCTATAAAAGATTTATTCATTGTTGATTATTTTGTTTTTATTTTGTCTTTTCTTTTTGTTTTTATCTTTTAGTATTTTTAGTTTATATTCGCCTAAAGTAAAAATATGCCTCTTTGTAATTTCGTTGGTTATGACTTCGCTGGCCTGACAAAACCATAAATTATTGGTTTTGTTGGTTGCACTTTGGCTTTGCCTTTATTAGTTGCACTTTTGCCTTGCCCGTTTTGGTTACCACTTGGCCATGGCGGAAGCAACTTTTCCTTGTTCGTCCTTGCTCTTGTTAGTTACATCAGTTTCCTTTCCTTTTTCCCTTAAAAAGGAGAAAAGGAATCAATACACAACATTCCCGTTTTCTGTTAAAGTAAACGCTATCACTTGCAAAAGGATTCTTGAAATTTCTTTTCCTAGAGAAATGATGGTTGCCCAGTCGAATGGATAGCGCTCCTGAAGAGGGTTGAGGAACACCAGGAGACTTTTTTAGTAGATTAAAGAATTCTTACTATTAGCCCTACCTAACTGCATTAACTTGAATTTATTGTTCATTTATATATATATATATATATATATATATATATATATATATATATATATATATATATATATATATATATATATATATATATGCAAATCTTTCTACAGATGTTATGGCCTGGGGGCATGTGTCTATGTGCGTTGGATTAGTGCGTCTAGATGCAGAGTTGTGAATTAACAAGTATAATTACTTAAAAACTGTACTCAATACTTTGAGTACTTTCACTTCTACTTGCGTATTTTTCCTTAGGTTACTTTTACTTCATTACATTTGAAAAACATAGAAGTATTCGTTACTTCTCTGTTAATTTTGGCCAATCACAGACGTAGAAGCAAAAGTCAGACGATGACCAATCACAAGGCTGTACTCTAGTTTGAACCAATCATAAGTACTTTATCATGTTTGGACCAATCACATGCATCCTTTCATACCCGATACACAATTCGTTTGTTTCTCCCGCTTTCCCGCCTAAGAGAAGGCGTCAGTTTATAAATTATTCCTCATTCTCCTAGACTCCTAGCGTGCTGCCGCGCCATTACTGGACCATATGTGTTCTACTCCTACCATTATTTAGTCTGCAGGACTATTTTCGCCCCAAAACGTTCGCTGTAGATAGCCAGAACTTTGAAAATCAGTTGCTTGTGAAACTGAATAAAAAATATGTCAGTAATTAATTCTTTTCTATATTTTTTACCTAATAATTAGTTTAGTTAACCACTCATATATTCTGGAATTCTGTTAAACTGGATAATTTTGTAGAGTTAATTTTACTTTTCTTATAAACTAGGCTTTCTGATCAATAGAGGGATATTTACAGCTTGATTGTTAAGTCCAATTTAACTGAATTCCAATATATAAGGATCAGTACAGCGGGTATAAAAGGGTTTACTGTACAGTATAGTATACTAAATAATGTCTGAAGTGATGAGTACTTTACTATTTGCCACAACTTTTTACTTTCACTACTTGAGTACTTCATGAATAAAATACTTTATTACTTTTACTTAAGTACATTTAATTTGGGGTACTTTTACTTGAACTTGAAGTAAAATTTTGTCAGGGTAACAACACTACTTTTACTTAAATATCAAATCAGGTACTTTTTACAACTCTCTAAATGTAAGCTGCAGCATTGTTGCCAAGGTGAACTGCGGGGCCTTGAGAGAGATGTAGCACCGAAGAGGGATCCTGCTGAAAGTGAGAAGGCGACCTGGAGTAATTTTGAGTCCCCAGACTCGCCTATACGAACTCGGTGCTTTCGAAAACTACCCCCGACACTGGGTCTTAAATTTGCCTAACTTTGCTTTGTGGCGCTTTTCATACCTTTTGTTTCTTTTCATTGTTTCTGTAATTTTTCTTCTTCCTTTCGATTTCCCCTCTGCGAGTGTGAAGGCTCTCGGATTCCCCTTTACTGCTCTTTTAATCCTTCATTTATATTTTTTTCTTCTCTCTTTCCCCTCTTCGTACATACTTGGTGAATCTTTTTCTTTTTGTAATCTTATTTTTTCTCTATTTATTGTTTTTCACTTAATTTGGGGTTTATGCCCACCCTCGAATTTTGTGGGCGCTTTGTTAGAAATATATCTATTTTTAAAATATACGCAAATGCTATATAATATAGATTATATAGCATTTTCACTACTTAATGTGGGTAAATTTCTAATTGTGATGTTATGATGAAAAATAGATAGGCCACCATCTTGGAAGGCACATTGTTAATTTTGAATCAGATTAAGTGTTATTATATAACATTTTGAAGTGATTTTTTTCTGAATTAAAATATGATATGGACATTTCATATTAATAAATTTTAATTAAAATATGATTGATTTAAATAGCATTCGAAGGTGAGGATTATGTCTGAAATCAAGGAAAGGGATAGAAAAACTAGAGGCCTAAAGACATTTAGAGCAATCGTCTTTTGAATTCAAGTCTAATGTTAGGCTTTCGAATTAGGAATATTACGAGTTTTTATTTTTAATTGCTGGGTGGTGAGAGGTGCAACCCCCACACAATACAATATGATGCGATTGCAATAGCCAACAAAAACTCCTTAAGAGGCTACTTTCTTTTCATTTTCCCCAGAAAAAACATTGTCTACATTAAAAGAAAATCGTTTTTAAAAATATGTATATACCAGGCAATGGCTCGCCACTGCGCCCTACGGGGGAGCTTGCGCTTCGCTGCTAAGATTAAAATTTAAAATCTAAAAAAAAGCACCATGGTTAATTTTTTCTAAATTTTCTGAACTTTGCCAATTATAATAATTTAAAAAGGAACTCTAAACTAAATTTCTCACTTTCAAAATATCACGTTGCTAAAATATAGAGTTATAGAAGAAGAAGAAGAAGAAGAAGAAGAAGAAGAAGAAGAAGAAGAAGAAGAAGAAGAAGAAGAAGAAGAAGATACGAGTATATAAAAATAAATTTTCTGAACTAAGCCATTTGTAATTCTTGGGTTTTAAAAAATCACAAAATTTCGATACTTATATTTATTTCTGAACTTTATCATTTTGTTTTTTGATATTATAAAAGAATTATTAGAATAACTTTGATAAAAAAACATAAGTCATAACCAAACTAAGATGAAATTATTATTCAAATACTCAAAAAAATCCCATTCTTAAATTATAGTTAGTGAAATGATATATATATATATATATATATATATATATATATATATATATATATATATATATATATATATATATATATATATATATATATATATATAATAGTATTCCTAGCGCCATCTAGGAATACTATGGACTGTTTGGTGACGGAAAACAGGTTATTTGCGAGTATATGCCCAAAAATATATATCCAAAAATTCGAGGGCGGGCATATACTCGCAAATAACCTGTTTTCCGTCACTAAACAGCCCATAATATTCCTAGATGGCGCTATTACAGGGTCCTAGCCCCCAATTCACTCCTCCACCTCGGCTAATAACGGGACAGGACATTTCTAAATCACTTTGTTTACGTGAGGTGGTTTATGGGTTTACGGAGAGTCAGTTTATGTTTTCACAACTTGTTTGCCAAATATAAATATTTGTAAGACTATTTCCACATCCATTTATTTTTCAACCTTTATATTTACCTATTTGTGTCGCTCTAATCCTCAGTATATTAGGGTCTCCTTTTTGTGAGCGAATTGTGCGCCATAGCGATTTACCAAGAACGTTAGGTTCCATAATATCTTCCCCATACATAAAATAGGTAAAGACAAAAGGCAAACCTAGCATAAATTTATTATCATACTCATCCAAGTCATTTATATAATCATCTCTTCTTCTTATCATTATCATTCATTTCTACCTACACGCTATTTTTTTTCTGCCTAGCGGCCTAGCCTATCTTATTTGTACACAAGCACAACCGCTTAGGCTCTCCCGATCCCAGGTCTCAAGCGAGTCGCAAGTAGTTAGATCCGCCTTGAGAAGTTGCCACTAGGAAGCAGGACTTATGCAAGATGTAAATATAGGAAGAATCTTCCCTCTCCATCTGCACTTGTTTAAAATTCCTGTTCCGCGTCGCAATTATGTATATTTAGAAGAGGAAAAAAAATGATCACACGCCCCGACAAGTGTGAAATCACAAAGGCACTCAATTCGCAGGTGAATGACGGAATTTCGTGAAAAGCTTTCATGGGGATGAAATAGATTAAACATACACTGACTATCGCCGAGGGAGTAAAATACACAGAGAATGAAAAAGACACAAGAAAGTATACAAGATAGGGGAATATAATAAGGGAGATAAAATCAAAATATTACCAAGGCAACGAGCAATTATGTCGTATGCCGCGGAGGAAGTGAACACGGGAGTAAAATAAATAGCCGGAGATCCTCCGACGGACAGTGGGAGCATGGGGCAAAGTACAAGTGTGTGAACCAGGATGACATACAAGCCTCTCGATGACACTTGGCAACCTCTCGTGGCTTCGGCTGAAATAGCCGATTACGAGGACACTTCAGTGAAGTAATTAAAACGCCAAATGGTTCACAACATATCACCCTTAATTTAGATCATTTTATCCTACTCTTGACCCTTTATCGACCCTTGATTTAATTAATAAAAATATTTAAGAGGTAACGCATTTTCTGCTTTCCGCACAATATTGTCAATCTCATATGGTACTGACAATTTTGAAGCGACTCACCGATCCCAGATTAAAGAGATCCTTAATTAAGATAATTGAATAAACAAAGAAGTGAGTTAACACTTTATCTAAATATTATTTGCATAAAAAAATACTGCATAAAACTTGTATAAAAAGTTATTAATAAGTATTTTCAATGCATTTGAGATGGATATGAACATAGAGGTTTCAGTGTCGTAGGCACGAGAAATCGGTGAAAAATATTATAGGCTTAATTCGTTATCGTTATCAACATAACATAACATAATTTCACGGATGACAAAAGCCACAAAGGCCTATCAAAGGTCAGCCGCATCTGTCAAAACCCACCCACAAAATGCATCCATAGGATTGTGTCAGATCATGTATCGACAATATACAATTTATACCATCCACAGAAATTTTTCAAAAACTAAAAATATCCTCATCAAAACTCGCCAAAATCCAAATCAATCATAATATACAATAATAAAAAACTGTATCCACAGGGATGTGTCCATAATCCCACCCCATCTAAAAAAAAGTTAACCCTCCTTCCACATAGGGTCATTCGATGTCAAGTGGTCTAATGCGCTCCACCTCACCATCTCAGACTTTGATGAAATCTGGTCCATAAGCAGCAAGCACTTGGCCAAAACAGACCTGTGCAAAATTTCAGCTCTGCAGCTGCTACAGCTTCCAAGACACAGCACCCCTGCCGTTGACCCCAACACCGGAACCGGGACTGGCAGCTTCACGGAGGCGTCCTTGCAGAAACTGGTCATAATATACTTGTGTATTTTAACTATAGGTTAATCCCAAAGGTTCTCCGCAGTATAAAAATTTAATACTGTAACCAGGCAATGGCTTCGCCGGGGGTGGGGCCTTGCGCTTCACTACTAAGATTAAAATTTAAAATCTAAAAAAAAAGCAGCCATGGTTAATTTTTTATAAAGTTTCTGAACTTCGCCAATTATAATAGTTTTAATAAAAAGGAACTCTAAACTAAATTTCTCCCCTTTGGAAATATTACGTTGCTAAAATATAGTTATAGAAGAAGATACATAAAATTTTTTTTTCTGAACTTCACCATTTGTAATTCTTTGGGTCTTAAAAAAATCACAAAATTTCGATACTTATATTCATTTCTGAACTTCACCATTTTGTGTTTTGATATTATAAAAGAATTATTAGAAATAACTTTGATAAAAAAACATAAGTCATAACCAAACTAAGATGAAAATATTATTCAAATACTCAAAAAAATCCCCTTCTTAAATTATAGAGTTAGTGTTGATGATTATTTATAGTAAATGTTGAAAATATCTTCCTCGTGCTAGAACACACAACGAGTGGTCCTTCCTAGCTTATTAACAAAGACAACGCTTTTTATTATTCATTTGTACGTTTTAATTGCGGACAGTTACGTATTTCACTCTTCAACGAGGGAATTTTCATACTGAGGGGAAACATCCCCCCCACCCTAATACTTAAGCCGATAATTTAAGGGAGCTTATTCTATATACCCGCAATATAAATTGATTTAGACCTAAATCCTAAACTCGACATTGGTATAGTAGATAGTAAACTTTACGATAGTACTTTTGACCATTGGTATAATTGATGGTATGCTTTATGACAGTACTCTTGATCATTGGTATAGTAAATGCTATGCTGCACATTTATACTATTGGTATATTACATGGTATGATGTAGGATAGGACTTTTGACCATTGGTATAGTATATAGTAGTATACTGTACGATAGTACCCTTTACCACTGGTATAGTAAATGGTATTCTGTACGATAATACTATTGACCATTGATATAGTACATGGTATATTGTACGATAGTACTCGGCATTGGTATAGTATATGGTACACTGTACGATAGTACTCTTGATCATTGGTATAATACATGGTATACTGTACGATAGTACTCTTGACCATTGGTATAGTACATGGTATATATACTGTCTGATAGTTCTGTTGACCATTGTTATAGTAGATAACCTACTGTACGGTCGAACGCTTGGTCCCATTTTTCTGTGACGATTGTCATGAGTTGATGCAGTCCGATGGATGTAGGGTCTTGGGGTCCTCCTCGTCCATGTGCTACCTTTGATAGACCCCGGTGGCTTCGGCCATTCTTCAAATTATATTGTTCTTATTTTAGGAGAGAGGAGGAGGGGGGGGGGGCTTGTAGGCGCTACCCTGTAACGGGGTATCAGTTGAGGCATGGGTTAACATGCGACAGCTGTCATCTGGACGAATGTTCGCCCTCCAAGTCTTAATTCCTTGAGTGGGTATAATATCCTCATAACATTTTCACTTCTTCCAACTTAATAACTTTCTTTAGAGAAGCATTTCGGGGGGGGGGAGGGGGGCAGATGCCCTCGTTGGTAGTCGCTGACTTGGATGACCATTGGTAGGCCCTGGTAGGCTTTTTCGTCCTTCAAATTTGGGTTCTGTTAATGCATGTCTCTCTATTCCTCAAGAGTTCCTCGAGAATGACCTCAGTAACCATCTTCCGTAAGTTCTCACTTCCCCTAACCTCTCCAGGTTAACGAGTGTGACCTTTTCTTTTTCTTTTTTCTCAAAAAGATTCTAATTTCAAGAAGACCAAAGCCACCGACGTCGATTAAGCCGTTTGCTTCTGTTGCCCTGATGCCATAGGATGAAAAATGCTATCAAATAGGCCACCGTAATGCGGGTAATGACTGGTAAGTCTCCCGACCTGATACATTCATGAGATTATTATACCCCGAGAGCTGATACCCAGTTGAATTGTGCCTATTTTGATCATAGATGCAGTCATATTAATCTTCTTAACGACACACAGCTGACACCACAGTTGAATTTGTATTCCTATACGACCGAGAGGATGTACTTTAAATGTAATATAGAATAGTTTAGTTTTCGTTTAAAAGTAATTGGCTTACTATTTCTAAGAGTAATTGACTTGCTATTTCTAAAAGTAACTTTTAGTTACTATTAACTAAAAGTAATTGACTTGATATTTCTAAAAGTAATTGACTTGCTATTTTTAAGAGTAATTGACTTGCTATTTCTAAGACTAATTGACTTACTATTTGGGGAGGATGTTCAATTGTAAAAACTTTATAGGGGTGATGTTCAATTAGGTAAAACTCTATGGCAAAGATGTTCAATTTGGCTAAAATTTATGGGGAGGATATTCACTTTGGCAAAGCTTTATGGGAAGATGTTCAATTAGGCAAAAGTATATGAGAAAGATGTTCACTTGGCAAAAATTGGGGGATGGAGGATATTCAATTTGGCAAAACTTTAAGGGGAGGATGTTCAAGTGCCAACGAATTTAGGGGAGAGTACTAAATGGGCTAAACTTTATGGAGATGATGTTCAATTGGCTAATTTTTGTTTGAATTATGTTCATTTGGCTAATATTTATTGTGAGGATGTTCAATTTGGCAAACCTTATGGGGAGGATGTTCATTTAGGCAAAACTCTATGGCAAAGATGTTCAATTTAGCTAAAATTCATGTGGAGGATGTACAATTAAGCAAAACACTATGCCAATGATGTTCAATTTGGCTAAACTTTGTGGGATGATGTTCAATTGTCTAAAATTATTTTATATATATATATATATATATATATATATATATATATATATATATATATATATATATATATATAATTCGGCTTTCAAATTTATCGAGCTCTGGCCCTGTTCCTGTAGGAGGTGAGTTTCAGTCCCTAGAGCTTTACTATTCGATCAAAAGCGTATAAAGGTGTCAAATATGGGTTAAATGAATGATGTGTAATTATAATCGATTTGGTATTGTTTGGTTGTAAAAATAAATGTTTAAATCTTTTTCAATTCCTGAAATGGTTCTTTCTAAAGAAAAGCGTCCAACCATTGTTGCTCTGCACCAAAGGGGTTTGAAATGCAGATCTTCAAGTCAGCGTCAAGATCGCTTCCTGGTAAGATCCCAGCTGAAGGATCGAGTTGTCTCCAGGGCCAAGCTTACTCACGGTTGGAAAGGAGCAGGTGGGAAACGCTTCCGCGCCCAGTGAGGCGTAGACTCTTCGAGAGAAGTCTCAAGTCGAGTAGGCTTTCGAAGAAGCCTCATCTCACCAAGAAAAACCTTACGGATAGGCTCCTTTTGTATAGGAAATATAAAGAATGGACTGCTGGAGACTGGGGCAAAGTGATATTCTTTGACGAAGCAACCTTCCACTTGTTTGGAGATTCTGGAAGATCCCCTATTAGGAGGAGAAAGGAGAGCATTTTCACGAGTCCTCTGTTGGGCCTACGGTGAAGCAGTAACAAATTTGCACAAGAACACTGTCATGAACTCTGTCTTAGAATAGGCTCCCAACGATATACTATATATAACTATTCGTTGAGGGAATTATTCTATATTTCGAGTGCGTGGTAATCTGATTGACCGAGGTTAGTTCAAAAGGATGGGGGGGAGGCCTGGAGAGGCTTATTTATCTTCAATATACTTAAGAAGTGGAATGGAGCCCAAGGATAAATAATATTGCAAACATTAATAAAATAGAGTTTTATTAAATAAATTATCAAACAATACAAGGAAAATGTTTACATAAACGGGGATTAAAAATGGGAGAAACACAGGAAATGAAAAAGGTCATGGGAATATCTGACTAATCTGAGGATTGAGATTTAAAACGGCAAACAAACAAAAAAGGGGGAATGGTTCGCTAAACCGTTTAAAGCACAGAGTTGCGTTGACAAAAGGTTAAATGATTAAAGGTAATGCTTAGCTTACGTAAATACAAGGTTGTCGTGAAGAGGAAGGCGACAGGAAGGAATCTTCGGTCCAACTGACGATTTCCAGAAGAAGGGGTTCTTCGGGGGGGTTGTCCTTAACGAGGGGGAAGGACTGTCTTCGAGGAGTGAGATCGAAGTGGGGCTCGGAAGTACGAGCGATCCTTGTGGCAGGATATCGGATATGTTCTAGATGAACAATGGAGGTTATTGTTGTAACCAAGCGTTCTCTTGAAGAACGTTAAAAGTGTAGGGGGGGGTAAATTAGCCTGACGTGATGTCTTGGGAACGAGAACCGTTTCTTGACGAACGGGCTTGAAGAACAATGGCTGTTCTAATGTTGTTCTCTTTCTGAACAATAGGTGGGTGAGAACCGTTTCTTGTCGAACGGGCACAAAGAACAATGGCTGTTCTAACGTTGTTCTCTTTCTGAACAACAGGGGGGCCTTATTGACTTGGCGTCTCGAAGGGCACGAACCTTGGCACTCAAGGGATATTGTCCTCTTCTGGACAATAAGGGGTTTCTCGGCAGAGTTCCTAGGTGCACAAGGGAGACCGGATCGGCTTGATGCCTCGCGAAGATAATCTGGATCTGCTTCAATTGGGAAAAACTATGGTATAAATAGCCGGAGCCATCCCTATGGCGTAGGGAACAATTGGGTGGGGGGACGTCGGGGGAATGTCCCGGTGGCACTTGGGAAAATATCTTATCTGCCCATAAGCCTAATTCAATCTGGCGAGATCGACGTATGGAGGCGAAACGGGGGAGTGATTCTCCTTGATTAAACATTGGCTGTGATGGGCGATAACGCGCCTTCTATTTCTCTCGCAAGATGCACGTGAGTAAGCATGTGTTTTAACATGTGATAGAGGCTGAATCAAAGGGGCCACAGACCGTTCTATCACAAACTCCAAATGGTACAAAAACGTGCTTCATCAGCCCCTTTTACCATCAGTTCACGGCCAATTTGAGAATGATAACTGCATTTTCAGCATGATGGCGCCAAGTCACAAAGCAAAAGCAATAACAAAGTTCTTGGCTGAAAATAAGATCGAACTCTTGGAACCTTGCCTCGAGAATTCGCCACATTCGAACTCAACAGAGAATTTGTGAGCGATAATCAAACTCGCGGTTGATAAACAGATACCATCCAATTGGGGAGAAATATTAGTCAAGATATCACCACAAATTTGTGCTCTAGCATTCCAAAACAAATTAAAGCAGTCTTAAAGAAAAAAGCTTCTTGTAAATATTGACTGTGCGCATCAATTGACTATATTTATTAATTAAGGGAGTTTGGGCTCTAATATTTTTATATTTCACCTTCCAATTATGATACAAACATGCTAAAAAATATAGTAGTTTCAAAACTTGTGACCATGAGTACAGCTGAAGAGTCTTCAACCTTTAACGACAGCAAGGAAGGAACAAGTTAGTACAAAGACCAGATGTACCTAATAGACACCAGGGCATAGCAAATGTTATCCGACAGAGTGGATATTCTAGGCTTGGCCTATTATTACCATGTGTCGTTTAACCAAACTTGATTTCATATTGGGTAGGTGACTTTTCTTTTATTTTCTCCAAAGCTTAATTAAAAAAATAAATTCAGGGAATTTAGGAACATTTGTGACTCCGAACTTACTTTGATAACCTTCGATTCCATTTGGTACTTTGCAAAATGGAAGACCAAGTTCATAATTTTGAACAGTTCTCGTTTAAATAAAAAAAACTCTCCTAAACTATAGGCTTACTCATACTGCTGGAGAGTTTCTTAGTGTAGTCCTTACAGTGGTAAGGACTACACTAAGAAACTCTCCAGCAGTATGAGTAAGCCTATAGTTCTAGGAGTTTTTTTTATATTCCTTCCATTATTTTTCACTCAGATACTACTTGTTCTGTTTCTCCTACTTCCAATCCTTTCCTTTGAACGAATAGTCCTTCGATTGATTGCATATAATTCAATTTCTATCAAGTACGATTTCGACCCACATAGTTAATTAACACCAAACACCCAGTCGAAATTTAGTTTGTACTTCCCCATCGATACCCACCACCCCCACCCACACACACACCTAAAATTTGCCGAAAAGGAGTTTGCTAATTTTCAAAATAATCCAAAACAACAAAAAAACATCCGCAACAAGAGAGGATATTTTCGGAATCAGCAATGGGGAATAGGGTAGAATATTGGGGAAGTTTGGGGGGAAGATTGACAAAGGATGGCGTCAGATTCGAGACAGTATAGCAAACGTAACGTCCGCTATATGATTTGTAGGGAGGGGGGAGGGAGATGGGGGGTCTTCTTAAGACACAAAGTAACTTTGGATAGGGAACTGATATGGACCATCCTCGGCTGGATTTAGATGCTTTGTAAGTCCCATAAGTTATATATTAGTCCCCCACGATATACCCAAAGAATCCGACATTCCTACTTCTTACATCACCTCCTACTCAAATAGTAAGGTAGATATGTGGAAGAAGTAATACTTACGCAGTGGAATGATGCGATGCGTTCAATTTGAATCAAAATATAAAAATAAAAACGCAAATGTATTTATCTTTGATTTGTCCTATTTAGTTATTTGACTTATATGGACCATGCTCGCCTGGATTTAGGGGCTTTGCAAGCCTATAATAGGCTTTACACGGAATAAACTCAAAATAGGCGTCCCAGATATTGTCACAAATCCAGTCAGGTTCGGCTATTAATACTTCGATGATTTTCTTGGAGATGCTTTTATTAGACCAGCTTCGTCTAAGAATAGTTCTAATGTGTTCTGAAATTGTAGTTTTAGATATTTTTTGACCATGTTTGACGTTAGAGCTTCTGTCGTTAGGAATATGTTGGTTAGCGGAGTTTTACATTTTAGGGTTACATATTTTTGATGGGGTTTAGGAGACACTCACTTTATGGCTACAACCAACTATTCCATCGTCATGTTAGAAAATAGAGTCGTCCAAAGGAATCGGTTGATATTAGTTGGCTTCCATTATTCTTTATCTTTACCAATGCGACATGGGAACTACTTGGCGCTGCGCAGCATTACTCTTTAGTACATCTACTGAGGAGGTTGCTTTTATATAACATATTTAAGAGTTCCACAATTTTTTAATTGGCTAAAACGAACTTTTATTTATGCATAAACACTTCAAATGCCACCTAATAACGCTAGAAAGCAGTTATCTTCACCTTTTCTTACTATCTTCCAGGGGACATGTCCAAATGCGATGAAATGTGATGAATCCCAACGCGTCTCATCTAAAATTTGATATTGCTCCAAGGTAAGATAGCTTGAGTAAAAATGCCTATAAATGGATCGACATAATTTATTCATTTATTGATCCTTAGAATATTTCTGTCACGTCTTTCAACCTCTTTGGGTCATCACTTCTTCTGTGGGTTCTATTGACTTACCAATCAAAATCACGAGATTCATTATTGATTTACATAGATCCTATTGCCCGCCTCCATTTCCAACTGTGGTGTATATTTGTCATATAGATTCTTAAATGCAATGTTTTCTGGTAAGGAGTTCCAGTCATTTACCACTCTGTGTGTTTTGTTGCCCCTTTGTTTGACTACTTAATCGCGTGACCTCTCCTGTTTATGGTTTTAGTCTGGAAAAGGGAGTCCTTGTCGATGTTATCGATGGTACTCATTATTTTGTACATCTGTATTATGCCTCTTCTCTTTCGTATATCTTCGAGCTTGGGGATGTCTAGTTTCTTGAATCGTTCTTCGTTAGGGAGGTTACGTACCGATGGGACCAATTTGGTAGTCCTCTTTTGGACCTTTTCAATTTTATTTTTATTTTGCCTTTCGACTATCTTCGGAAAGGGGCCAATAGTTTCATTTAATTGTCGTTCAGCGAATCTTGATTCATCTCCTTGAATGGGATTATCTTCGGTACCAAGCATCTGTCCTCTTGTACGGTATAGAAGCGCATTGATACAAACTTCACGTATTGGTACCAATATAATTAATTGTATTTTATTGTCTTCAACTTAAGGATTCCGCAGTTCCCATCGAGATTTCTAGTACAAAAATAGGAAAAACTCAGTCGGGAATTCAGGTTACAATTTATATCAGTGTTGTGGCAAAATATATTGTTTTTTAGTATTAAATGCGTTGTTTGGGAGCCATTTGTGGTACAGAAATAATACAAAAGATTTTGAAAAGGTTCATAGAAAATGGAATAATATTAAAACAAAAAGTATAAATTTTATTTTTTGAACATAAGCTCCATTGAGGTCAAAAACACGTTTTCAAGCCATGATAACATCCAGTTCAACCATTTCTATAAAACTGAGAATTAAATCAACTTAAAACAACTTTTTAAACATCAACAGAAGAAAATCGAGTGCCCTTCAGGCTTTTTTTAAGGTTTGAAAACAAAAAAAAAGTCCGATGGGGCTTGATCAGAACTGTACTGGGGAAGGGGGATAAATTCCCAACGAAATTCTCGTAAAGTTGACTTTGTCAAAGAGAAGTGGAATGACCATGAGTGTTATTATGAGGATAGAAGATTCTTTTGTGAAGTTTTCCGGGGCGTTTCTCCGCTATACGGTTGTGAAGTTTTCTGAAGACACTCGTAATAGGTAAGCATTGATCGTTCTTCGCCCTTCGAGAAAGTCAACAAGTATCACACCTTCAGACTTTGCTTTGATGGGTCCTCTTCTCCCTCTTGCTAACCATTGTTTAGACTGGTCTTTGTCTCTCGAATCCTATTGGTAAAACCAAGTCTTATCCCCAGCTACAGCTCTTTGAAAAAAAAATCCTCGGGATCTTCATCGAACTTGCTCAAAATTTTGCAATGAAATAATGGCTCTCTTCTCCAGCTGATCTTCGCGCAACAATTTTGGAACTTATCGAGCAAAAAACTTACTGAGCTTCAGTACGTAGGTCAAGATGGAATAAACTGAACTCGCTGATATGTTCAATGTGGCTGCAATCAATTCCACTTAATCGACGGTCTTCTTCAATTAGTCCTCGACTCATGTTTTTATCACTTACTGATGTTGATGGTCTGCCACTGCGAATTTCATCTTCAACTTCCTGTCTTGCATCGGCAAAACTATTTAACTATTTATATACAGTAGGTTTTCAGGGGACACTGTATATATAGACTCCTATTAATGCATCAATAATCTCACCCTTCCGCCAACCAAGTGTGACCAGAAATTTGATGTTTGTCCTTGCTTCTACTTCGATAAAATCCATGCTATCACTGCGCGATACAAATTTAAAGTGCTACCATGTCATTCAAAATGAAGCTAAGTATTTTATGTGTACGTGACTAGTAGCACCCATAGGTAGAAGTTTAAATTAGTGTAATTATATTTTCAGTGGGTATCCCATTTTCTTGTAATATTCGTTTTCTACAAACTTTTTGGAAGTCGTATCGTAAATATATTCACCAACTCTATTACGTTTCCTTTCTCTTGCATGATAAAGAAACAAATGACACGATTCTGCTTTTTCAAGATACGGGAAAGGATTATGTTCGCGTAAATATCTACAAGCAGGTTCTTTAGAAAAAAAAATCATATAAAAGCTTTTAACCGGAATTTTTATAAAGGTACTGACAAAATGCTTTTTCCACTTTAAATGACGACAATAATGTATGTAACCAGTTTTGTACAGTTTTCAGTTCTTACATATATATGTTCTCAAAGAAGATTGCGTTAACTTTTATATAATAGTCAAGAGCGCGAATAATCCGGAGAAATGCTAAATCAGCACCGCTACTTCTTTCACAAACGGGTAGGTAAAGGTGTTTTGTTTTGTTTTAGCTTAACAACTCGAACTCTTTGCATATCGGATCTTATGAAGGATTTCTCTCCGTTTTGAAAAGGGAAGAATCTTTCCCCATGTGAAGAATATCTCCCTCCGCACCTTTTATTTCAATGATATTTATAATATATTTATGAGAGTAAAAAGAGTCTCATAAGCTGTTAGTTCGATAGTACGGAGTTGAGGCGCGAAGTTAACGTATTATTTTGAAGAGTTGGAAAGTAGAGTTCGATTGAAAAATTTATTGTCTCTTAGACAAATTTCTCAAGACGTTTGGTATCGGGTTCGTCGCTAAAACTGAATTAATTGTTTGAAATTTGAAAAGGAGTTTGACGCTGAATTTGCTTAAAAATTCAATAAAATACGATCCAAATTATCACACCGCTGAAATAAGGATAATGACTTACCTCGAAAGAATAGACGTTTATCAATTAAGAGTAAAGGCGAAAAGGAGATGAAGTCAAGACAAGTTGGAAGGTAATGGAGAGGTAAGCAGATCGAATGTTGTGCTTTCGAGTGTAAGGAGAGAAAGTACAGAAAGTATGATGGAAATTATTCTTCTCTTAATGGTATTTCGAATCTTTCGAATTTTAAAGAGAGTAAGCTGCTTGAGCTTGAGAAAAGGCCCAAGCCCTCGAGCTTGAGGGCGTGGGCCTGGGCACCACAAAGGTTTTTTTTACAAATTCACCCCTTGCCTTGAAACACTAGCAAGACTCCAAATAAGAGAGAGACTCACAAGTTTAGATTTCCATATGGGCAGCAAATGACTACGGCCGCCGAATGGACCAAAGCTTGAAAAACAAAGGCATAAATCCTGACCAGTCGAGACGGAGAAGAATATTTGAAATCTTGAAGAAACTGGTTAAAATAGACAGACGAAGGCGGGTGTATAGTGAAATGAGGTAAAGATCGAAAGATAATAATAACAAAGCATTATTAATGCAGAACATTTTATTAAAATGTGAGTAAAATAGATTCTTATAATCAATATGAAAAAATCAGTCACGCTGCAATATATCCCTATAGGGTATGGAATGAGAAATCTCTCACTTTTAACCTCGCATCATCCTTATGTGCCATGTATGGTGGTTCCAACAGTGCCGGTTTAACCTAGTAGCACATGTAGCACGTGCTACGGGCCCCGTGTTTCAGGGGGCCCCGCGGGGATGCAAAAGATTAGTAATAATTAAGTTTTTGCCCTTAGGCACAGAAGGCCGAAACAAAATAATTATTCATTTTCCTGATTTTTAATATTATTATTATCTATGATATTACTATAGATAAGAAAAATATAGAAAACTTCTATAGCATACTGCATAATATAATAAGTCTGGCATTATGTTATAGTAGTACACCGTATAGTCCAGGGCTTCTCAATTGACGGCCCGCGGGCCAAATCCAAACCCTCTCTTTTCAGTCATAGCCATTCTAGCAGTTCTTTTAAATTCCTCAGATAATTCAAAATGGAGGGTAGGAGGTAGATTTCTTGTCTTAGAGGCGGTCATTTATCTTTTAGTAGCTTATACATATATACCCTTATTATATAATTTTATCTTGCAGTGTATATATATATATATATATATATATATATATATATATATATATATATATATATATATATATATATATATATATATATATACGAGTGGGGGCCCCGCAGCCCCTTAAACCAGCCCTGGATTCTAGTTAGGTTAGGTAACCTAACCTACCTAGTCTTCCTTAGTTTGGGGATATTTAGTCCAGTTCATCTGATTATCATAAATAACATTCCACTTTATCCACTTAATAAAATTTTGGTTGTTTTAAGACAATTAATTTTTAGTCGCGTGCGACTCTATAAGTTACTATCTCGGTCAGTAGGTCGAACGGTCTGGTGGTAACCATTCTACTTTTCAATGATTATTATTTTGCAATAACATCGTAACTATTCGGCCGATTCTAACGAAATTTGAAACCCTGGATGTTGTTTTACATTCTCTTTCGAATGATAGAATTGGCAAAGTTTCCCCAAGGTTAGTCCGGGAATTAATGAAAGTTATGAAGGTCGTAAGGTCATAAATCAGAATAAGTGAGAGCACGCGACCTAAGTCTGTTGACCTTGTTTTTTTTTATAGCAACCATCTGGCGACTACGTGCAAGGGCACTGGACACTGTAATTGCCTTAAAACCTAATGCCAGGCTAGATTAAAATCAAAACATATCCCCTCACCCCCAAACCCCCCCAAACAAACAATCAAACATAAACAAACAAAAAAAAGAAGCATGAGGAAGGAGTAAACACGCTCCGACGTCGGAGGGAGGCCTACCTCGTCCCCGAGAAGGGAGTATGCGACCATCAACAGAGTCAATTCGAATGGAGAAGGCATTCAATTAACAAGAGGCAAAAAATCCTTAATCAACCCGATGAACACCGCAGGTTTGAATGTGCCACTGGTCATTGTGAAACCGACTGGTTGATTAATGTTACCCAACCTAACTTAACCTGATCCCAAGTGGAGTCAGATCACCTAAAATTGTTCAGGTTGTCAGGTCTTGCCCCCCCCCTCCTCCGCATTGGGGGCGAGCAGAGATGAGGCCAGTGGAAGAATAAAACGGTAGGAAGAACAGAGGCATGTTAAAAATGATCACCCCAAACCGGGGCCAATAGAGAGAGTCGACCCCCCTCTCCTTACTCTTGCGGACCCGAACAGGGAAGAATAGACGAAAGCTGGTCGGCGACTAGCCTGCGAAATAAGTCGCCCGCCAAGACGAGGCGGAAGAAGGGGTTAACATGGAAATGGCTATGCGTAATCAAGCCCAGGTAGACTCAAACTAATTTGAGACCAGGGCACAGGTACCAGGTGTGCAATATACAAGGGACAATGAGGGGGAAGGGGCAAATCGTCTACTACCCCGCCCATAATAACCTCCTCATACTGCTCTTAAACATTGGGGTATTTCCTCGCAAGGAAGTGGCGCTCCTGTGGAGTGCTACACTTGGAGTGATGGCACACCCTTCCGACACCAGTACCCAGTCAGTCTCAAACTAGATTAAGACTACCTGGGCTTTTCGCCACTTTCTTTACAAACCTAACTCTACATAGCCAACAAATTTTTTGTGCTTTCAAGGGGTCCAGCGCCAATGCCTCTTTGGTCCGGTGTTAGCTTTTAACAAGGTTACAATCGAAGATCCCTTAACTTTACCCCTTCTGCTGCCCCTCCCTTCCTTTCTTCTTATACCCAAGTCTCGAGGGTGGGGGGCGCCCACCGGGCAGATAAGAGTAGCTCAGAATGGGGAGACGGAAGTGTTGAGAAGATTACGGCCTACAGTGAAGGAGGCTTTCCCTTTACCACTTCTTGATCTCTGGGAGTCGCCCCAAGTGAAGGAGGCTTCCAGTTTACCACTTCCTCTCATGAAGTCGCCTCCAAGTGAGGAGGCTTCACTTTTACCACTTCTTCATCTATGGGAGTCTCCCCAAAGTGAAGGAGGCTTCCCCTTTACCACTTCTTTCTCTCTGGGAGTCGCCTCCAAGTGAAGGAGGCTTCACTTTTAGCACTTATTCATCTCCGGGAGTCGCCCCAAGTGAAGGAGGTTTCCCTTTACCACTTTATATAAGGAATTCGTCTCCAAGTGAAGGAGGCTACATTTTTACCACTTCAGCTCTGGGAGTCGCCCTCAGCTGAATGAGGCTTCCTCTTTACCACTTCTTCCTCTCTGGGACTCGCCTCCAAGTGAAGGAGGCTTCCTCTTTACCACTTCTTCCTCTCTCGGACTCGCATCCAAGTGAAGGTGGCTTCCCATTTACCACTTCTTCCTCTCTGGGAGTCGTCCACAAACAAACGAGGCTTCCCATTTACCAATTATTCGTCTCTAGGAGTCGCCTACAAGTGAAGGGGGCGACTCCTTCACCACTTCTTCCTCTCTGTGTGTTACCCCCCAAGTGAAGGAAGCTCCTCTTTTACCACTTTTCTATCTGGAAGTCACCCCTAAGTGAAAGTGGCTTCCCCTTTACCACTTCCTCCTCTCTGGGAGTGGCCTCCAAGTGTGGGAGTCTTCCACTTTGCTACTTCATCCCTGGGAGTCACCCCCAAGTGAAGGAGGCTTCCTCTTTACCACTTCTTCCTCTCTCGGACTCGCCTCTATGTGAAGGAGGCTTGCTCTTGACCACCTCCTCCTCCCCGGGAGTCTCTCCCAATTGAAGGAGGCTTCCTCTTTACCACTTCTTCCTCTGGGAGTCACCCCGAAGTTAATTCGTTGTGAATGCGGAGGTGGCTCCTTCTCTGTGATTTCTCAGATGCCTCTCTTAAACCAAAAAAAAGGTATTACCGTTAAGAAAAGGGCCCTCCAGTTCCCCCGCTCCTGAGGGTAAGCTGGAAGTTTTAGGGGGTATCCTAAAAGAGTCTTGCGATAGCAGACTCCTCTGTAGCCTCTATCCCTGTAGTTTTCAACCGGGATCCCGCGTGAGCGACCAAGAAATCATGTTTAAAATATCTAAATTGAAAACAATAATTATTTCAAGCATTTATTAAATATCTAACGACACTTGAAAGTATTTTGAAACTAGCTTCTCTGAAATGTGCAACATAAAAACAACGATTTATCACCGAGTTTTGGTACCACTCTCGAGTAGCCCGATAGGTTTCTTGGTCTGGCAGTATCTTTAGGCGCTCGTTATTATTTTTTTGTAGTTTAGTATAATTAATTGTAGTATTACATGGCTTGTACAAATCCCACCAGATTATGGAAAAAAAAACCCAGTCATTTGACCGTGACTCTCCATTCGGACTTTTCCCAAAAGAGAGTTATTACTATACCGGAATAGTCCTCCTTTTAGATCATTTAGCCATTCGGATTTCCTTTTAGAGCATTTAGCCATTCGGATTTCCTTTTAGAGCATTTAGCCATTCGGATTTCCTTTTAGAGCATTTAGCTATTCGGATTTCCTTTTAGAGCATTTAGCCATTCGGATTTCCTTTTAGAGCATTTAGCCATTAGGATTTCCTTTTAGAGCATTTAGCAATTCGGATTTCCTTTTTGAGCATTTAGCCATTCGGATTTCCTTTTAGAGCATTTAGCTATTCGGATTTCCTTTTAGAGCATTTAGCCATTCGGATTTCCTTTTAGAGCATTTAGCCATTCGGATTTCCTTTTAGAGCATTTAGCCATTCGGATTTCCTTTTAGAGCATTTAGCCATTCGGATTTCCTTTTAGAGCATTTAGCTATTCGGATTTCCTTTTAGAGCATTTAGCCATTCGGATTTCCTTTTAGAGCATTTAGCCATTCGGATTTCCTTTTAGAGCATTTAGCCATTCGGATTTCCTTTTAGAGCATTTAGCTATTCGGATTTTCTTTTAGAGCATTTAGCCATTCGGATTTCCTTTTAGAGCATTTAGCCATTCGGATTTCCTTTTAGAGCATTTAGCCATTCGGATTTCCTTTTAGAGCATTTAGCCATTCGGATTTCCTTTTAGAGCATTTAGCCATTCGGATTTCCTTTTAGAGCATTTAGCTATTCGGATTTCCTTTTAGAGCATTTAGCCATTCGGATTTCCTTTTAGAGCATTTAGCCATTCGGATTTCCTTTTAGAGCATTTAGCCATTCGGATTTCCTTTTAGAGCATTTAGCTATTCGGATTTCCTTTTAGAGCATTTAGCCATTCGGATTTCCTTTTAGAGCATTTAGCCATTCGGATTTCCTTTTAGAGCATTTAGCCATTCGGATTTCCTTTTAGAGCATTTAGCTATTCGGATTTCCTTTTAGAGCATTTAGTCATTCGGATTTCCTTTTAGAGCATTTAGCCATTCGGATTTCCTTTTAGAGCATTTAGCCATTCGGATTTCTTTACAACAAATGTGATTTTGGTTCGACGTGAACTCATTATTTATAAGATATACAATCTTCAAAGTACCCCTTTTTGAGATTTCTTTGAGTTCCTTATTCCATCTTAGGCCATGATCCCTATACTCACCTATCTCTTCCCCAACCTGCTTTCATGAAAATGATACTGCATACCCTTGAGAAGTCAAGATGCAGCACGTACACTGAACCGAGTGGTTAAGAAGTGATAAAACAATAATTGGCGGATTAAATTTCAAATACAGCAATTTCTCAGCTCACTCAGCATCAAGGATGCTTCTGTGACATAAATACGCATGACTCTCGCCGGGAACATTTGACTCAGCGGTGATAAGTCACGTGTCTCGCGCGACACACCATTGACTCTGAGAGCCATGGTGGCTTATCGCTTAGCTCTAGAAATTGACTGGGTGGCAATATTCTCGAACTATTTGCTTGGAGGCGAATGCAAATATTTGGACCAGAGCCGTAGTAATGTCTAGTGCTGGCCCCATCCCCCCAATCAAGATTGTGGGGCCCCCATAACAATTATCATACATTTACAAGTAGTGCCAGGCACGACAAATACTATTCTCAGTAGTGCCAATGCTGCGGAATACTTACAGAAAATGTGTATTCTAAAATTTTATATCTTCATAAATAAAATAAAAACTTTTGGCCAGGCCGGGGGAGTCGGGGGGACGGTTGCTACCGCTCTGATTCGGACCATCATTAATATATTACGATTCGAGAAAGAGTTCACTGTATTAAACTCACAAGTTTATTAAAAAAAAACTTTTTGGCTGAAGGTCATAAGGAAAATTGTTCGATTAAAAGGTAATTTTGATCGAGATTAAAGATTACCACTCACGAATATCATTTAGCTGCCACCAATGATTATCTGTCAACTCCTTGGAAACCAAAGATAAATAGGCCATTTTCTTTATCATTCAATTCTGAAAAGTACGAAAACTGGGGCGCCAAAAAAAAAAATTACCCACGTAGATAGATAATAAGAGGAAAGAATATTAAGAAAATTGTGGAGAAACAGAAACAGGAATAATTAAAAGGAATGATCACTGCCCAATTAGAAAATCATGTCATTCCTAAATACGAAGAATGAGAAGAAGAAAGAAGTGTACAAACGCCCTTGCATAGTATTTTTTCCATCTCCTCTATCTAACAACTATCTATCCTTGTATCTAAATTCGTCTATCTATCCCTCGATGTGTTATTCATTTCTCTTAGAAAATTATTCATAAAGCCACTTTACCCGAGTAACCTAAAGAGGAGACTACATGCGATGCTAGGATATCAGGATGACACGCATTTTTCTTGAAGCTCGTTCTTTATCTTCGTGCAACCCTCACTTGCTCTTCGTCCATCTTAAACTGAGGTGGAAATCTCAAGAAGAGAAGATTGAAAGGAATGAGGTTAACATTTGCGGGAAACGAAGCAATTACACCAGCGATTGACGTGTTGCTCTTTATGGCAACTTTATTATCAAGGCGGTGGATCTCGTCCACGACGCCAGGTGCGAAGAACGTCATTAAACTACCTAAGCCTACTAGAAAATTGTGAGAGGAACTACTCCAAGGAACTAGTTCGTGGAACTACATCTCAGCGCAAGAGGTTAATTACACATGAAATATGAAGGGATGGAACGACCTCTTGGCCCCAGGATGAACCCGCAAATGGATGACGGAGGCAAACTGGGCAACCGCGCTGTAGCTGACATCACACGACTCACATACAGAGGCCATGGTATAATAGCACATAGGAGCTGCGAGGTTATAACCAACAATCAGGGCGGTAGATGCTATGGAGGGTCTCTTCTCCCCACATAGGGGGTGGGGGATGGTATGGAGGGTCTCTTAACCCCACATAGAGGGAGCTAGACGGAATGGAGGGCCTCTTAGCCCAACATAGAGGCCGGTAGTTGTATGAAGGGTCTTTTATCCTCACATAGAGGGTGCTATATGGTATGGAGGGTCCCTTAGCCACACATAGAGGCCGCTAGTTTGTATGAAGGGTCGTTTATCCCAACATAGAGGGTGCTAGATGGTATGGAGGGTCTCTTATCCCCACATAGAGGGTTTTAGATGCTATGGAGGGTCTCTTCTTCCCACATAGAGGGAGGTAGATGGTATGGAGAGGTCACTGATCCCCACATAGAAGGCAGTATAAATGGTATGGAGGGACTATTGACCCCCATACAGAGCGGTAGATGGTATGGAGGGCCTTCTCGGCAGAAAGGGGGCGCTAGATGGTATGGAGAGGTCTCTTATCCACACATAGAAGGCGGTAGATGGTATGGAGTTATTCTTATCCCCGCATAGAGGGTTTTAGATGGTATGGAGGATCTATTCTCCCCACATAGGTGGCGGTAGATGGTATGGATAGGTCTTTAATCCCCACATAGAAGGTGGTAGATGGTATGGAGAGGTCCCTTATCCCCACATAGAAGGTGGTATAGATGGTATGGAGGGACCATTGGCCCCCCATAGAGGGCGGTTGATGGTATGGAGAGGTCTCTTATCTACACATAGAATAATAATAATAATAGTATTTATAATGCGCCCCTCAGGGCTGTTAGCCCTCACAGAGCGCAGGTTGTGTAGCGAGTGTAGAGAATGTTTACAGAAGGCAATTCTGAAGAGATGAGTCTTCAGGAGACTTTCAAAAGTATCAAGGGAGGGAGAGGATCGGAATTCGGCAGGAAGAGCATTCCAGAGTCTAGGAGCACAAACTGAGAAGGAACGGTCACCCATCGAACAGAGGACAGAACGAGTAGTGTTCAGGATGGGAGCGAGGTTAGACCGGAGTGCCCGAGGAGTTTGATGACGGGAGAGGGCAGACGAGAGATAAGGTGGAGCCTCGAGGTTTACGGCCTTGTAGGTCATGAAAAGAACTTTATAGTGGGTACGGAAGCGAATAGGTAACCAGTGTAGCTCCTGTAACAGAGGCATCGAAGGAGAGAACCGGGGGCGGGCGAAGGAGGAGCCAGGCAGCATAGTTTTGAACTAGTTGTAGGGGGCGAAGTGACGAAGAAGGGAGATTCACTAGAAGAGAATTGCAGTAGTCTAAGCGTGAGGTGACGAAGGCATGAATAGCAGTCTCAAGGCTTCGTCGATCAAAATGAGATCGAACATGTGAAAGTTGCGGAGGAAACCGAGGAAAGACTTACAGATACGATGGATGTGCGGTTTAAACGAGAGTTACTCGTCGAGAATAACACCAAGATTACTGACGGTATCAGAGAAGATGACATTGGTTTCCCCCCAAGGTTAAAGGAGGGGAAGAGAGCTTTAGATTTCTCCACCATCTAACCGGTACCAACAAGGAGAACTTCAGTTTTATCGTGGTTAAGTTTGAGAAAGTTGGCAGACAGCCATTCGTTTATGGAGGTGTAGGGTGAAAGTCGCTTAGTAATTGATTGAGCGAAGGACACACAGGATGAGGAAAGGTATATCTGTGTGTCATCAGCATAGAGGTGGAAGGACAGGCCCAAATCGCGGTGGACGATATGGAGTTATTCTTATCCCCGCATAGAGGGTTTTAGATGGTATGGAGGATCTATTCTCCCCACATAGGTGGGGGTAGATGGTACGGAGAGGTCTCTAATCCCCACATAGAAGGCGGTAGATGGTATGGAGGGTCTCTAGGCCCCACAAAGAGGGTTTTATATTGTATGGAGGGTCTCTTATCCCCACACAGAGGGTTTTAAATGGTATGGAGGGTCTTTTGGCACCACATAGATGGTTTTAGATAGTATGGAGGGTCCGTTATCCCCGCATAGAGGGTTTTAGATGGTATGGAGTGTCTCTTAACCCCACATAGAGGCCGGTAGTTGGCATAGGGGGTTTCTTATCCACACATAGAGGGCGCTAGTTGTATCGAGGGTCTCTTTGCCCCTCATAGAGATCGATAGTTGGTATGGAGGGTCTCCTATCTCCACATAAAGGGCTGTAGATGGCATGAAGGTTCTCTTATACCTACATAGAGGGAGCTAGATGGAATGTAGGGTCTCTTAGCCCCACATAGATGCAGGTAGTTGGTATCGAGGGTATTTTATCTCCACCTAGAGGGTATTAGATGGTATGGAGGGTTTCATAGCCCCACATATAGGCCGGGAGTTGGTATGGAGGGTCTCTTATCCCCACATAGAGGGCGCTAGTTGTATGGACGCTCTCCTGGTCCCACATAGTGGCCGCTAGTTGTATAGAAGGTCTCTTATCCCCACATAGAGGTCGGTAGATGGCATGGAGGGTCTCCTGGTCCCACATAGTGGCCGCTAGTTGTATAGAAGGTCTCTTATCCCCACTTAAAGGTCGGTAGATGGTATGGAGGGTCTCCCTGTCCCATTTCCAGAGTGGTGTATCGTATAAGGAATGAACTTGGCGGGGTAAGAGGGATGTGTGTGTGTGTGTGGATTAAGTATTTGCGATGAGAAAACAAGGGATAAGAGGTATGAAGTGTATGTTGGATTCGTGGATCAGGCGTCGCATCATGATGCGCAATTAGAGAAGCATTATGGGATGTAGTAATGAGGTATGGAGTGAGTAGCAAGGTCGCATGTTGTAAAGAGTATTTATGTTAGAACTAAGGAATACGTTAGGGTGAAAGTGGAGCGAGAGGTATGAGAGTTTGGGGTATCTCCTGAAGTGCCAGCAACAGCAGCAGCAGCGAATGTTCTTGTGAAGGAAGAGAAGGTGATCGAGAGTAGTGGTGTGGTGGCGGTGAGGTTTCTAAAGTGAGTTCAGGTGGAATGTGATATCTGAGTGTGTGGTGGCACCCTTGAACAAGTTCTAAGTTTTAAGTATCTAGGGTGTATTGTAAATAATGGTGGGACAGATGAAGCAGATTACACCACAATGTTTGTTATGGTAAGAAAAACTCATGGGTGATTAGAGTGTTTATGAATGTTAAGAGTTTGAGTGTGGAATGTGCCATGAGAGTAAACTCGTGCCAACTATGGTTATGGAAGAAGGAAAGATCTGGAGTGAAAACACTGCTAATGGACAACTTGAAAGAGATGCTCGTTGGGAGCTAGGGGGAGAGAGTGAGGAACATCTAAGAAAGGCCTGGGCAACCCTTGGCCCGCGTGCCAAACGCGGCACGCCAACGACTTCTTAACGCCACGCGAAACCAAATGCTTAGCTTAGGAAAATTTAAATAAATGTATCTCCAACTTCTTTTATGTGGCAACCTCATACTGCCATCAGTGATGCAGCAGTAGAAGTCTCATTGATGGTAAATAAATAAAAGGTCCACAATTTTCGTTCTCTAGTTTGGATTTTTTTTCTGCTAAAAATGGTAAAAATTAATTTCTGTTTAATATTTTTGTAGTTAAAATAACTTAATTATTCCTTGTGATTTTTTGCATCTTTCATAAGAGATTAAAAATCAATAAAAGAATTATCTTTAATTATCCTTTTAGGTGTTTTAATCAAGTAAAACGATCGAGAGATTGCGCATTGTAATACATCGGCACTTGAAGAAATTTTGTATTAAAGATTTGGCCTATTTTGGCACACACGCTTAGAAAGGTTGCCCACCCCTGATCTAAGGGCGGGAGAAATTAATTTAGTTCAATATAATAATAAAGACCCAAGAAAATTATTTAGCTATTATAGAATTAATAACAAATCTAACAGTGCTAAAATAGGGCCTATTAGATATGAAGGGGTTTTGAAAGAATCTGATGAGGAAATAGTAGAGGTTCTTAATGATAATTTTTCTTCAATGTTTACAGAAGAGAATCGAGATAGATTAATTAATGATAATTCTAGGTCAAGAGAAGTAGTGTTGAATACCATTAATGTGAACAGGGAAATAATTAAAGGGCTTATATTGGAGTTAAATACTAGTAAGTCATCTGGCCGAGGCAACATTCATTCTAGGTTACTCAAAGAAGGTGTAGATAGTATTGCAGTAGCTCTTGAGAAGATATATACTACATCACTCGAGTTTGGAGAAATACCTAATGATTGGAAAGTAGTGAATGTAATGGCAATTTTTTAAAAGGGAAGTAAAGAGGACCCGAATAACTTTAGGCGGGTAAGCTTAACTTTAGTAGTTTGTAAAATTCTTGAGAAGATAGTTAAGAAGGGGATTTCTGACCATCTAGAGTGTAATAGGTTAATAAATGATGCTCAGCATGGGTTTATAAGAGATATTTATGCTGTGAAGAAAGGTGTAGACGAGGCTGTGACTGAAAGAGGTGGTATTGATATGTAAGAATAATGGAGTTGCGACGAGTCTATACGAAGGTGTGTAATGGTGTGAGAAGGTTGGACCGTGTAGAAGGCGGGTTGATTATACGAGTCTGTGGGAGAGAAAGAGGACTGACTGAAGTGGAGGATATTGTGTATGGTAGAAGTGTATTGGTGTTTGGGAGGATAAGCGTTACGGGGCGTTCTGCCCAAGGATGTGAAGGGACGAGATGCCCCAGAAACGCAAGCACCCTATCACCTATGAATTGGCAATTTGGCTTTGGTAAAATGGGTGGGGAAACTAGTAGATGGTGAAGTCTTGAAGTACACGTTTCAAAATCTGGACATTGAGTATATGTTTCCCCAATAAGCATTGACCCGATCCACTGAAGTTCACATGGACACGGGCGGCTACAGAACAGCTCCGGTTCGTGCGCATTTTCGGATTTCTAAACCGAGAGGCGTTTTGGGGGGCGCCATGAAGCTCCCAGGGGACGCAGTCAGGCTCGAAATTGGCGTCTGTATTCCTCTGTAAACCGATCCTCTCGACGAATGTGAACCGCTCGCGCTCATGCACACACACACACACACACACACACATACACACGAGCCGCCTTGATGTCTGCGCCTCAATGATCGATGGAGGGAAAACGAGGCCTAGCTGGAAACCTCTCTCGAGAGAGTATTTTAGGTCGCTCTTGTGAGTACCTTTTAATGCGAACTAGTTCTCGGAAGCTTATGATAATTATATGTGACTCCTTCGAGACCTTGAAGCCTTCGCATAGTGCCCCTCCATCGACTAGGAAAAGGCCTAACAGAAAGGTAGGCTTTTAGAGCGAGGAAGAGGTTGAACCCTGCCCTCTTACAGGGTAACAAAGGTTGGTATTACATTATTATCCACTCCCCCCTTTCCTCTACCTCTTCGTTATATTGATGGGCCACGGGGCAGCCTATTGGAAATACCAAACACCGCTTCCGATATTATATATGTTAAGCCAATCGGGTGCGATTAGTTGCTGGATGGGGTCAAAAGTAGGCTCGACCATGCGGCTGCCATACGCTGTAGAGTAGATAGCCCTAGTTCGAATCCCACATTAAACTGAAGGACCCTACTGAGAAATAAATGTCATCTTAACTAAGGGCAGAGCGGTGGTAAAAGGCCTACTAAATTATTTCGTCCTCTTTATCGACCTTTCTTCCTAGTAACGTCTCTTCCTCCACTGAGTGTAAATTCCCTCGTTAGTAAGAGCACTTTAAAAAAAAATAAGCGTACTTATTACCACTTTGCTTACCCATTTACCAGCCACCATTCTCCTGTGAGATCATGCGTCTGCTATAAATTCAATAGGCCAGACACAATGAGCGCGTCGGCCGCGCGCGCCAGAGAGAGAGAGAGAGAGAGAGAACACTCACGTGACATTGGCGATCGTCTGAAACTTTCTGACAGGAAGAAGACCTCGCTCTTAATCTGTCCTCATAAAAACAGTACCGATTTTTTTGTGGGGGCAATTTACCTGAATAGAGTTTATTTTTTAGGTATTTTGATCTACAACGCCCGCAGGTGGATATGTATTTTCTATCTTTACTTATGAGTTAATTAAATTAATCATTATAAAAAATAAAGGATCGAAACGTTGTGTTTTAACATAATATAAAGCATATGAGGGGCCTTTAAAAATTTCGTCAGAAAAACGGAATAAATTTTTTTTTAAAGTACATCAGTGTTTAATATATGTATATGTTCACTTCATGCTTTGTTCCCCAAATCCGCACATTGTGAAGATTGACTGTGCCACGCGAGTGAAAAGTTGCTTCATCACTAAAAATTAAACGTGAAAGGGTTTCGTCTTCCATCATCTCCAGCATCGAATGGCAAAATTCCACCCGCTTCCTCTTGTCTATGGTAAGTGCCTGAACGAGAAGTAGTCTGTATAGACTCCAAATGTCCACGTCTTCTTAGCACACGCCAGATAGGGAGTGCAAGGAATGCCCTCTTTGGTTATCGCCTTTCTGTATGACAGGCGAGTGTTGAGGTTAGTTTGCCAAACGTTCATGCGGTTGCTGCATGTTTGTGCGTTTTGTTTTACATCTATCTAAGATCAAAACCATATCTATAAAACTGAGTTGTAAAGACATCGGTTAATTCTCTTCAAATATCTCCACTCGTTATCCGCGCATTTTCTTCTGGCCGTTCTATTGTCATCTCTACGGTCGTAATTCGTTCCCTTTCCTTATTCTATCTGTTCTCTTTTTTAAAAATATATGTATTTACAGATCACTGTATACATTATGTAGAAAAATATAACTATTATTATTATTATATCCACTACGTGTTTAAGACGTGTATCCGAGAATTTTGATCCGATGAACACTACAGTTCATTATAGTAAGGGGGGGGGGGTAGCGATACCCGTTCGGTTAGGTGGGTTATATCCCATCAATGCACCAATGCGTGTAAACCCGTGTTGTCATATATCTGCAGCTCGAACAGTAGATTGCATCATGTCGGTATATTGGTGTCTGCCGACCAATCAATCGAAAATATATGTATATATACTTGAAGGTTTATTTCTATTTCTACAAATATTTAATTTATGACCTCTATAGCCAACTATAATCATTCTCAATAAACTTAAATGTCCTAAAGGCTAATCGGATCAGTTTTTCTCAGATTTTTTCACTCATCCAGTGTTGATGTGACGTGCAGGTTACAAGATAGTAATATAGACAAACAGTCGAGAATAATGTCGAAAATAAGTTTAAGAGGATGATGATTTTTGAATCACTAAACAAGTAGGGATCGTATGTATTACGACACCTGTAGTTACATCAGTGTTTAATATATATTTTGATTGCATAACTTTAGTGAAAATTCTCGTAAAAAGGTTACATATATGCACTGATTCTACGGGAGTGTGGAATAATGGGGTGCAAGGAATGCTCTCTTTGTACGATGGGTGAGTGTTGAGGTGAGTAAGACAACACGTTATGGTCCCCCAAATTATTCATTTACTCCAGTGAAAACAGCTAATGGGACTACACTACTTAGCGAACAAAGTCAAATAATCCAAAGATAGGGCGAACACTTTCAGAACCTACTAAATTAAGCAAACCCAACCGATAGTACTGCCCTACTAGAATTAGATGAGCACCCATTAACACACGAATGGATCTTCCTCCTAACTTCAATGAATTGCTATGGTGAATTAAGTCACTCAAACACAACAAATTTTTAGGCCCTGACAACATACATCAGTCCCTGTTTAAACATAACCTCTACAAATTCATTCTGGAAGTCTGGGACAGGGAGCAAGTGCCTCAACGGCAATACATAAAAACAAGGGCAGCAAAAACATTTGTGGCAAGAGCAGAGGTATATCACTCCTTTTTGTTCTTGGGAAAGTCCTCTCTAAAATCATGTTGCGGAGAATAACGTCCTTGATCACAGAAGACTTACTCCCGGAATCGCAATGTGGCTTTCGCATGGATCGAGGCACAGTTGACATGATTTTCATAGCCAGGCAACTTCAAGAAAAATCTAGAGAGCAAAACAAAGATCTGTTTATGACTTTCATTGACATCTAGAAGGCCTTTGACACTGCAAACAAGGAAACTCTGTGGGCAGTTATGCGTATTTCTGGCTGCCCATAAAAATTCGTAAAGATTGTAAGACAATTTTCTTGTTTTTTTTGTTTCTTTCGTTATTACATTCGCTTTCATATTATGTTCACATTTGTTATGAGTTTAAATTAACTCTTATTTGCAGTATTTTCTCTGCATTCTCCAATATCACAGCCGGTATGATAGAGGTCTGTTATCACTCACTCCACATACGCAAAATGTGTGACGCACTAGTGGGCGTCGAAGTGGTCCTGGATAAGTGTCTAATTCGATGATATAAGTCTACCGCTCGTCCATTGTCTATGATGAAATCGTTAATAATTATCCACGATTTCATATTTATCCGTATTTTCTGTTATATATTATAATAAACAACAGAAAATAACGATATCACATAACAATCGGAATATATGTATGTATGTTCGTGTGTATAAAAGAGATTGTGGAGGAAAATGGGGAGAAATTTCGCATTATTCGATGAGATCCTTCCATGGTATCCTTGGACTTGATTTTGGTTGTTTCCAATGGAAATTTGAAATCACTGATATTATACAACAGAAAATAAGAAGAGCACATAAAAATCGGAATGTGTGTATGGATTTTTATGTGCTACAAGATGTTGTGGAGGAAAATAGAGAGGAATGTTAGGTATTGTTATCATTATTTGCTTTAATGTATGTAGTCCAAACTGTTCCGTTTGTTCTAGAGCCCGCATGGGGTGGATAGCGTACAAGGATAAATCCCATGAGTCAGCATAGCCCAGTTGGCATTTCGAGGAATGGCTACCCTTCCAAACCCAATACGCTGAAATAGATCGGAGTTTATATGTATATCTTTCAAACATTTTCGCTTCCTCTATCTTCAAGACTTTCTCTATACATCTCTCAGTCCACGGGAGATACTGTGGTCTATTTTCGCTTATAATTTAATTTTAAAAATCAGGAGTCCGGTATATATATATATATATATATATATATATATATATATATATATATTGTCGTCAGTTCCAGCTCGTCTCCGAGCAGTGGTTTCGTCGTCAGTTATCCGGGTTTCTCGCCCGATGTTTGTGCCGGATATGACTTAGGAAACCCAGTCTGTTGTACAAGAGCCACGGGCAGAAGTCACAAGCGAGGGCAGGATAGGACGAGCTTATTCCAGCCGCTCCTTCTTTCTCCTACGTTTGTCCTCCTCATACTGTCTTCTATTATCCCCAAAGGCCGCGTTGCCGTCGCGGACAGCTGTCCTTCAGTCTCCTCTATGCCTGGCAGTTTGCTCCCACGAAGAAGGTTCAATGTTGGTTTGGGCCAGGGTGCGCTCAAACTGGTCTTTGTAGCGGCGCTTTGGTCCTCCTTAGTGTCTTGTTCCAGTGGCGAGTTCCTCGTAGAGCATGGTCCTAGGGAGTCGAGAGGGGTCCATTCGTAAGACGTGGTCTGCCCAGCGAAGAAGATGGTGGATGATGGTAGCCTCGACGCTGGATTTAGGACCTCGGTGTTGCTGATGAAATCTTCCCATCGTATTTTGAGGATCTGTCTTAGCATGTACTGCTAGAATCGCTCGAGGCGTTTGATGTCACGGTGATAGAGCGTCCAAGTCTCACAGGCATAGACAAGGGTAGAGAGGACTATGGCCCGAAAGACCATGAACTTGGTTGGAATGGTCAGCGCATGGTTGTTGAAAACGTGGCGGCCGAGGTAAACAAAGCCAGAATGGGTCGCCCTGATCTGGCCTTTCACCTCTTTTCCGCACGTGGGGGTTTTCGAGAGAATGCTCCCCAAGTATGAAAAGTGATCCAGTTCTTACAGGGGTTGGCCGTTGATAGTGATGTTGGTACTTGGGGGGGTTTGATCGGGCGTTAATTAGATAAGAGCCTTAGTCTTGTCGGTGTTTACCTACATCTCAAAACGCTGATAAGCATAGTTGTAAAGGTCGGCTGTTCCCTGAAGGCCGCCAGCAGTCCTGCTCGGGGTGGCATTGTCGTCGGCATACCGCATTTCACAGACTGAAATTGTAGATGTCCTAGTCTTTGCGCGAAATCGTGCGAAATTGAATATCACGCCGTCCATGCGGTACTGCACGTCAATGGTGTGTGTCTCCAGTGGGATTTCGTTGAACATGGCTGCCATGTACAGCGAAAAACAAGTTGGAGCTAAAACGCACCCTTGTTTGAGACCGCCAATGATGGGAAATGGGTCTGAGAGGGCTTTTGGGGGGCAGACTCTGCTAACCATGTCCTCGTGAAGGGCGTGGACTAGGGTGATGAAGTTAGATGGACATCCGAACCTGGCGAGGATCATCCACATTGCAGGACGAGGGAGAACTATTTGAGATCCCAGAAAATGCATATGGCTTGCTGTTGTTGTTCTTAACTTTTCTCCTAGAGTTGGCGGGCACAAAAGACAATGTCTATTCTCCCTCGAGAAGTTCTGAAGCCACATTGGGACTCAAGGAGGACGTCTTCTGCGAGGACAAGGAGGCGGTCGAGGAGAGTTACGGCGAAGATCTTGCTTGCAGTACTTAAAAGTGAGATACCGTGGTAGTTGCCGCAGTTCTCTCGATCCACCTTCTTGAAGATAGTAATGATATTCACGTCGCGGAAGTCTCTCGTGATGGTCTTAGTTTACGAAATTTTAAGGATGAGGTGCATCAGGCGGTTATTCTCCTCAGGGCCCCACCGTAAATGAGGAACTCAAGCGGAATGTCATACGGTCCTGGAGCTTTGCCCGACTTCATACACCCGACCACTTTGTTAAATTCTTCGATAGTAGGTTGCAGGGACATCCAATGGCGGATGGGATGCTGGAGGGTCATACAAAGAAAAACATCCGGGTGTGCAAATGATCGTTGAGTAGGCTCTCAAAAGGAGAGTTCCAACGATCAAGGATTACCTCGTTATCAGTGATGGTAGTAGAGCAGTCCGCATCTTTTAGTCAACCCACTAATGACCTTGTGTGACCGAAGACCTCCTTGGTTGCGGCATAGAAGCGGCGAAAGTTGCGATGGTCAGCGTAGTCTTAGATCTCCTCTGATTCCATCTGCCACCAGGTATTCTGAGCCTCACGGATCCCTCTTTGGTATTCTACGAAAGCCCGTTGGTGTTTCCGCTTATTATCCGGCGTAGGTTAGTTCTCGAAGGCGAAGCGTGTCCGACGTTTAGCTTCGATGAGACGAGTGATGTCTTCATCGTTCTCGTCGAACCAATTCTGGATCTTCTTCCAGGTGAAACCAATCTTTTCCTCAGCAGCGGCATTCGTCATAGAATCGCAGAGGGTGGTCCAACGGTCCTCTATTGAGGCTAACACCGGGATATCCATGAAGTGTCTTTCAATGGCCTCCCTGAAATCTTGTTATTTCTGAATATATATATATATATATATATATATATATATCAGAGAGTGCGAGAAAAGACACGCGCGGTCGCCTCTTTCAAGGAGAGAGGAAAAGACACACCTGGGCGATCTTTTTAATCCCCGAAAACGAAGGCGCAAAATCGCGAAGACCGTAATGGGCTGAAGGCCCGACTTTGCGGAAGGCTGAGATGTGCCTAAGAGCACGAAAGGTCTCGCCGGGGATTATCCCGCGTTGGTGTGAGTCGGGCAAAGTTCACCTTGCCCGGTGAATCGTCTGTCAACTGGAACCCTCCCCCTTCAGGCGCGGGAAAAGCTCCTCCGCCTCACCCCTATAAAACGTCTGACGCCAGTAACCACCTGTGTCCAAGAGTACCCACGAGTATCCGCCATTTTCCCGTCCCCGTAGTTCTGCGCGAACCCTTGCAGAACCCATCAAGCTCCTATAACTCGCGTGAGTCAACCCCGTACTCATTGGTACCCGTTACTTGAACGCGACGCGTCAAATTCTTGATTCGGTGTTCTAAATTCGAAGACCAGATTTGAGTTCATCTCGTTTAATAGTCGTTCGTCAAGAGACTATTATTTTGGATTACTTCCTCGTACCAAATCTTCGAGGTAACCGCAACGTGCAACTCTCCTGTGCAAGCCCCCTCCCCCCTCCTTTAAGCCTCCGCCATTTGGGCTCCCCGTACGTCAAGGTCCTTTCAGCGTCCCATCTGTCAATTGTCCGTTTTTGTGTATGGCGGTCGACACCGCCCAAATCGCTCTTTAAAGCCAAGACGCGTGTACATATCCTATGTTTATATACCTTACTTAAAACCCACTTTAAGTTTGTCAATATATAATTTACATAGTAGTAAAGTATATTTTTGTACCCCGTTTATATTACCCCAGAACCTTCAAAGATAGCTAAGAGTTGGCCAACCTAAACTGCACTCTGATCTGTATTTATAATTTCATCCACGCCCATAGCGGACTAATCTGTTCATAGGACCCTCTCTCTCTCGGGCTGAGGAATTCGGAAAAGGTTGGGATCTAACCTCAACCTACGACAATATATATATATATATATATATATATATATATATATATATATATATATATATATATATATATATATATATATATATATATATATATAAATAGAGAGAGAGAGAGAGAGAGAGAAGAGAGAGAGATAATAGGGGTGGGTATGCTTGAGAGAAAGGGGGGGCATGATAAGCTGGGTTCAATGGCGGCGATAGATTAATAGGGTAGAAGGAGAAAAAATATCGAATGATAAGATATGACAAAGATGAAAAGATAGAGAGAGAGATACAAACCGACAGACAGACAGAGACAACGTAATTGCGGTAGGTGATGTAACGAAATCCATAAAGCATTAACGCGACCCTATCAAGATCCATATTAGGTTATCCATGTGATGAATAAAAACACCTGCAAGATATACCGATATACGTAGGGAATTTGTAAGTCGACTTGCTCGTTAACCAATTCTTGATTAGAACCACTGGTCACCCCCATTTAATGAAATACTCCACCCCCTTTTTCTAAATTATCCAATTCATTTCCTGTCACATAGTAATCATTTTTCCGTCAATTCATAATTGGTTGATTTTAATATCAAATGTCACCACTTCTATTTTTTTCACCTATTTATGGCCATGTCCAAAGCAATTAGCATGAATAAGAATTCTTCATTCACTCTTAGCATTAATTTATTATTCACTACGCTTTCTTAACCCCACTTCTCAGTTAAATTCAGACAACCCAAAGCGTTGAGTTTTCAATAGTATTGTTGTTTTGTGTAGCAGAATTAGATAGATTAACAAATTTAAGTGTGTATATTTCTAATAAACCACGGAAATCCACAAAGTGTAAATTATCTCACATGTTCGAGAGTAACAACTAGCAAATAGGCCTCGGAAGAAGCCACGAACACCTTAGAAAAATCTACAATCTTTTACGGTAAGTGGTCAGAGGCAACCTCATTTAACCTCTACATCCAATCAAAACAGCCCTCTGGTAACAAGGCCCTCGCAATTCTCCAACAATCGGCAAAACAAAGAACAACATGGCACAGAAAAACTAACGAAGTTCCTGTGAATACAGTTGCACTAGCCTAGTTTCAAACCAGCTCAGCGTCGTAGTTCATTCAGGTTGAATTACTTTTTAGTTTAGAGACGATAAACAGTAACCGAAAGAAGTTAAAATCACTGGTTCGAGCAGTACCTTCGCACGTCATCGACAGTCTTTCCCTTATAATAAGTGACATGGACACCATCTGTACTTACATATTCCTCAAGGACAGTGCCTGTTTAATCTAGTAGCACATATACCATGTGCTACGGGCCCCGTGTTTAAGGGGGCCCCGCGGGGATGTAAAAAATTAGTAATAATTAAGTTTTTGCCCTTAGGCACAGAAGGCGGTGACAAAATAATTATTCATTTTCCTGATTTTTTATATCATTATTATATGTTATTACTATAGATAAGAAAAATATAGAAAACTTCACTTGAGCATACTGCATAGTATAATAAGTCTGGAATTATGTTATAGTAGTACACCGTATAGTCCAGGGCTTCTCAACTGGTGGCCCGCGGTCCAAATCCAAACCCTCTCTTTTCAGTCCCAGCCATTCTAGCGGTTCTTTTAAATTCCTCAAATATTTTACCCTCTTTGCAAAGGAAAATGGAGGGTAGGGGTAGATACAATATATATATATATATATATATATATATATATATATATATATATATATATATATATATATATATATATATGAAAATTAATCCACAGGAAAAAGAAAAGATGAATCCAAACACTTTCAAACTATATTTGTAAGTTCATTGCAAGTTCATATTATTGCTTTCCTCATGTGCCACTTTGTGAGTGTTATATATATATATATATATATATATATATATATATATATATATATATATATATATGGGTTGGGGCCCCGTTGTTCCTTGTGCTACAGGCCTTGCAGTTAAAAATAGATTTAAAGGAAGCATTCTTTAAAAATCTCTATAGGGAATCAAGTTCCATAGAAAAAAGTGCATATGTAGACGACCTCCGAGTGGCAATAAGGATGCGGAAGAACACCACTTAGAATAACTCTTCGATTGACTGCGATTGCACGGATTGCAGATCAATTAAGCAAAATGCGTTTTTGGTGTTGATTCTGTAGATGTTATGGGCCAGGGTTGATTCTAAAAGCAAATCCGCAGAGAGGAATAAAGACAAAGCGATCAGGTAATTTCCACGTCCTCAAGACTTTAAAAGAAATGCAACATTTTTTCAGATTTAGACTTATCAACTTCTACCGACGGTTTTCTTCCATTAACTATATTTTTAAAAGGCATGGACAAAATACGACCTCACTCCTCTTTAGAATGGAGCGATTCTGCAGAAAATACCTCTCAGCAAATCGAAGGAGACTTCACAGAAGCTACTCTTTTGCCCCCACCCCCACCTCCAAGAGATATTCCTCGCCGACTCACAACTGACGCTTCGAACATTGGAGTGGGAGCCATCTAAGAGCAACCATGCTCCGGTAATTGCGAAGTAATAAGTTATCACAGCTACGCTTATTAATCATATTTTTAGGACCCAAGTATTTCAAACATACGTTGAAAGCATGGAATGCGATGTACGAACAAATTATCGTGCAATGTTGAGAGGATTCCGTTCCCACGCAACTAAGGATTCACCAAGAGAAGCACGCACCCTTGAATACATACGCCAATTTACCACTAACATTAGACATATTTCTGGTTTGAAAAATCCGAGTTCCAATTATGGCAGAGAATTTGCAACTCTCCCAGCTCCAAATACACTCAAGCGTTGCCATCTATCCCATCCTTTACAACGCTGGATTAAGAAGCTCTTGGTCCATTCCCCAATCCACAAATGAGAAATTGATTAATTTACAAGAGGATTCTTCATTCGCTTAATCTACAAAAAAGAACTGCCCTCCTCTGATACAGATATTATTCTGGCTCTTTCCCAAGGTTTAGTGAGGCCATACATCACCCCCCTTAATTCTTCAAGCTAGCGTAGAACCCGCTCTACTCTAAAGTTGACCCGGACTGTTTTGTCTATATCATCCCTGAGAGATCCTCTTAGCAATGTGCTAGTCGAAAGTGTCCACAAAACCTTGAAATCTTCGCTCCTAGCAAAAGGTATTCCTAATAAGTGACTAGAAAACCTCCCATCGGCACTCTTAGCCATACGCAATCACCCATTTCGGATAGTCAATATTCACCTGCAAAGATGGTGTACGGCTGTAGTTTGCGGCTTCCGGGTGACTTATTTTCTACCCACAGAAGCGATCCATTCAAATTATCTTAGAGTTGCAATCAAGGAGGAATAAACTGGGACCTATAGTCTCCATGGAATTGACACAAGAGGATACGTATATACCGTAACAATTAGAAAAGTGCAACCCATGTTTTTATAATAGACACGCAAGTACGCACTAGCTTTCCACTCCCTGATACAAGGCCACACAATGTTCTGAAAAGCAACAAACACGCCTGTGTTACAAGGAAACAATAAGCAATTAAAAGCTCATGTTCCTAACCTGAAATTTGCATTACACCCAAGGATAGATGTAGTATTCCCAGACCCATTCAAAGAAGTCCATAAGAAGGAAATTGCAATCCAAATCAATTTATTGCATCACACCGAGACATCAGTACTAAGACGTCTTATGAATGTCCTGATCACTATTAGTCTCCCCTTTTTTTCATTTCATTATTTTCCCTTCCTTAGGTATAATCGAGGAACAACTGGAATTCAAACTAGCATTAATGTATGTTTATCTTTTCTCGTTATCATTGTACGACCAATCTCTTTGCATTGTAAACGACAAGAACAATTAAATTAATGTACCCTTTCAATTTAGGTATTATGTAAGCTGCATCGACAACCATTTAAAAAGGCTAAGTGTATGTGGCAGAAAGAATATGATATCCATGTTTTGATTATAACGTTGGAATGCTGAATCCACAAATTCTCCTTCCCGGAAGCTCAGCCCGAAGGACCTAAGATATTTATTGGGACACTTGCTTTCTATATTGACATAAGAACACACATCATAGGCTATATCAGTTATTTAATCAATGAAAAGACAGAAAAGGACTATATACTAAATTTCACCACCCCCCCTCTATAAATTGTCCAATTCATGTTATGTTTCCATGGTAAACATGTTTCTGTTAATTTATGATTGGTTAATTTTGCGAAGCGATTGTCAACGCCCCATTCTACTCTTACATATTTAAGCAGATCTCACTACAAAAAAAGAAGAGATTACTTGACATTCATTCGTTACCGATCATTAACTTTCCCCATCACTCAGGCTTAGCTCAGTTCTTCAGTAATTCATAAGCGTTTAGTTTCAAAACCATTGCTCAGATATAAGTGATTTTAGTTGATAATTAAAGAGTTTAATTTTATAATAAATTACTAAAATCCACAAGTATAAATTGTCTCAAGTTCTTGTGTGGTTAACTTCTCTCGAAGGAGTCATCCAATATCCTTTGTCCTATGAGGTTTGGTTCTGTCTGCCAAGACGGAGGGAGGGTCAACGGACTACAGCTGAAGATCTCTCTCTCTCTCTCTCTTCCTTGGATGATCTCGCATTCCTCGCAATTCATTCACACTCTTTCTTACACTTATAAATCATGTGGCTGTTTCATTTTGGGGGAAGGTATTTGAACATGACTTAAATATAATTATTGACAAAAAAGTAAGGGAAGATAAGGAATTCTGGGATGGTGGGGTTGGGTTTCTAAGGTTCTAGGAGTAAGTTGGTAAAAATAGGACAGAAACTCAACGAGAACTTATAATACCCATTGAGAGGAGGGGGAGGGGGTATAGAGGAGGGAGTTGAAAGGGTGAATTTTTGTTCACTTTCTCCGATGTATTGCTTCCACCGGTCACGGCGTTCTCTCAAACAAAACTTTTTCTCTTTTTTGCTCTAAAATTTCGTTTTTTTTTTTTGTGAATGTATCACACAAGTGGGAGAGCAGAAATTGTGTGCGTGTATGTGCGTACGTCTTGCTCCGCGGAGTGTAAGGATCCGGTGGTTATAAGAAAGGAAAAGAAAGTACTTGTGCTCAGATGGCAACGGAAAGTTGTCAAATTTGAAACTTTCTATTCGCGAAATAGGCCCGATGAAAGGAGAGCTCACTCGTCCTTTGTTTTATTATGTGCTTAATTTATTGAAAAGAAAATGGTCCTTGATACAGTAAATAAAATGAATTACACTTGGAATGTACATATATGTATAAATACAGGATTATATACAAAGTTTTGACCCAAGTAATCTTGTAATCGTAACATCTCTCAATGGCTATGTAAATTCGTTTTAGTCAACGCTATATGTAGGCTACGTGGTCTTCATTGTAACAGAAATTCGGTTGATTTGTACCACCGAAGATTAAATAGGCTTAATTTATTGAATAAGTGTTACTTATGGGACAAAACTTTGTATACAATCCTGCATAAACTTATTTAAGTACTAAAGATAGCAGCAAGAACGCATTTGAGTTTTATATTTTTATGTCCCCCAAATCCGAAGCACCTGAATGGGTCGAGTGCGTGAAAAGGGATGTTCGAATCTTCCCTCTCCAAAAGGAGGGCGTTGTGTTTCAATGGGGAAGGGGAGGAAGACTTACACTGGGGGAGCGACAACCAAGGCTTGTAGCCTCAGGATCACGGGCAAGGTTTTTTTTTTTTTATCCTCCATTTTTCTCAAGGTAAAATAGTTATCTCCCGGTCCCCCTCCTCTCACATTATAATTCCTACATGGTCTACAATGCGTTCGGTACATTAAAACTTACATTAAATGGTCCTGATTGTGATTTTTTGCTGTCTCGACGACTTAAAATTAGTAATTTACTGACATCAATGACGTCATCTTGAGAAGACGATTGTCAACATGAGGTTAATGCACTTATCCACACGTAGACGACGCGACCTTGGCTTAAAGCCTAGAACATTGAACTCAGCCAGTCAGCCAAGTACCAGCTCACACAGAGGCAGCCAGTTAGGACAACACCTTATAAACTAAGTCTATTGATATATATATATATATATATATATATATATATATATATATATATATATATATATATATATATATATATATATATATATATATATATATATATATGGTGACCAGATATCCATATATTACAAGAGATCGCAAATTTGCATGTGAATTAGCGCATAAGACTAGAAACCGGAGTTTTAAAAGCCAGAGAAAAAGACATTTGAAGATACAACAGAAGAGGGAAGAACGAAATAAAGACAATCCATACCTGAGAAGAAACAAAAGAGAAAGTCCCTCCAATGAAGGGGGGCCTTTTGTGATAAGATGATAATTGGTTATTGCATCGATGGTTTCCCATGGTTCAAATCACTTACAAAGTGCCTTTAAATGGCTAAATGGGTTTTCTGCCACTAGATGGCGCCACCCAGCGCCAAATCGAATCGCAGATTTGAAATCTCCAGGGTGAATAACCACATGTCCCATGGTCATATGGGCCATTTCATGGCTCTAAATGGGTACAATTGAACTTTACTCCTTTTGAAAAGAAAGCAACGCCTAGACCTGGCACTTAGCCGCAGGTCAAAATTGAATATACTGGCCGGGAGTCGAAGCAGTCTCACAATTGCAGGTCGGGCGCTGAGTCATTGAGCTACCAAATAGACCACTTCAACTCCAACCAAACCGTCACCGTATATCCCAGAATCTCGCAAGCGAGAAAATACTTCCAAGGGATTTTTATACCAAATATCTAAACCACTCTCAATTAAAAAGGACTAAAAACTCACGCATAGGTATCTGAATACTGAGAGTGTGTGTGTGTGTTACAAGGAATGTATGTACCTCATACACTTTAAGATTCTTGGCGAACCACCACTATATATATATATATATATATATATATATATAATTAGGTAAAAGGCCATGTTGTATGCAGGTTCTATTGAAGTCCACAGCTACGGCAGCGTTATTAATTTTTAACTTGTATTTTCTTAATATTTCTTACAATTTTTTGACGGGGTCTTCGAGGCGAGAAAAGACATCCGCGAATGACATTCTTTATTCTTAGACGTCTTTCGACCGTGTTAGGTCGAGAGAAAGAGAGAGAGAGAGAGAGAGAGAAATAGAAAGAGTGAATTATAAGAAATGTACATGCAGCTTATAGACCTTACGATCCTTAAGGATAGAGAAGAAAAAAGAACAATAAAAAGAGCAGCTCTCAACCAAATGACGACGAAAGCGAATATCATACTTGTGACCAAAATTCAAAATTATTTTAAATCCTTTCTATTAATCATTATTGGCTTGGACAAAATAACTCTTAGGACATCAATCGGATTTTGCTACCTCTCAAGGCCCCCATTTGGCCAAGATTGGGGCTAAGTAACACCTGCCGGCAGCCCTCTCACAAGTACAAAGGAAAGAAAACATCTGGAGCAGGTGCTATGCACGTGTTTGACTTTTATCTTCCGAACGACCACCGCGAAACCACCTAATTCTCAACCGAAGGAAACAGGAAACATTGCAACATCCGTTCCAACACCTGCACCTCACCCTTGAACCTTAAACTTATTCTTTAGGGTGGCAGAGAGTACTGATCATGATTACTACCCTTGCGACCATGCCTCTTTGCACAGATTCTTTTTTTTTAGGATTTGGATTTTTATGTATTAAAAGGAATCATTAAACAGACGGCCCATTTTCTGCCTGATAGGCTGTTAAAAAAGGTTCGTTAAGGACTAGGTGAAGAAGGAATACTTGATCGGTGGTGCTCAAGGGTACACGACTTGGATTTCAACGAACTTCAGCAATTTTCAATCTCCCTCCTGGATTTTCATAAGATATCTGGTTTTGAGATTTAAATATTGGGAACTTTACGAGATAGCTCGTGCGAACAAAGATTTCATTAAACATTTTACGTCTGGCAACGAAAGACTATCTTGCATTTTAGTGGTCGTACAGTCGAAAAATAAGCAGGTAATCCGTTAGGTCATATCTTTCTTGAAAATATGTTTAGGGGCGGGTGAAGGAATCATACTCAGGATTAATTCCTTCAAAAAAGCTCGGAAATACGTTGAAATTCGTACTTATGGGTGTCTCTGGACTGTTATCTAAACTGAGATATTGCTAAAGCATTCCTGTTTCACCCTTGATTCTTTTTCCCTCCATTTTTTTCCTTTCACCTCATTTAAAAAAAAAAAAATTACCCTCGTAAGATTTCACCGGGTTATTTTTATTTTCCCAAGAATTCTCGACAAATCATGCAGTTAGAAATGAACATGTGTGGAAACTATGTTTGCTTTGTAATCTAATTTTATCTTTTCAGACCATTTTCTAATGAATAAGAACATTTCATCAATATATTTGCGTCCTCCTTTACATGGTTTATCTTCAAATGACTCCTTTCAACTTGAACACCTTTTAACACGTTTCAGTACTTTAGTGACTAACTTCACCTTCACCAAATGCTGTGTATATCCAAAACTACCGTTTGTGTTTTATCCTCGAGTTTCATCTCCTAGAGAAGACGCCTTCACTTCAAAACTTTGGTGTGGTTCACTTGTCTTTACTAGATGGTGCTGTGAGCAACTTTTGACAGTATTCGGGGCTTCTCTACCAGAAAATATTAGAAGTGAAAATATTCCAATTTTTAAAAAGGGAAGAAGAGTGATCCCACAAATTATAAACCTATTTGCTTAACGTCGACTGTGAGTAAACCTTTCAGTCATTTCTGAGAGACAAAATCATGGACTACTTGGTAAAACATAAATTAATTAAAGATAGCAGACACGATTTCAGATGACCACTTAAGTTTAATGAATATGTTAGAATCTTTTCACTATGTGACGGAAAATTTGGCCGTTATAAAGTCATAGACATGATTACCTTGATTTTATAACGATTCCATTTCTGTTACCTATGGAAGATTTTGGGGAAAAGCTTAGACCTTAGTAGACAAGTAGTAGTGATAAATTGAAAATCGTATTATTGGGCTAAAGTCACTAGCAGCGTGCCTTAGTGGTGAAGTATGGGTATTATATTATTGTTAACGTCGTAAATGATTACAAGGCAAGATTGATAAATTGATAGCCTGTGCCAGAGAAGGGCATATAACGAAACTCAATTCAAATGAATAGAAAATAAAAGATCTACACGAGATATTTGGTCGGTTACATGGCAGGTGAATTTTAATTTTAAGAAGTACAAGGTAATGTACACTGGATCTCGAAATGGAAACTTTGAATATACGTTTGCGGTCATCGCTTAGAAAACATGTCAGAAGAACGTGATCTTGGGGTACTAGTTGCGAGTGATTTCAATTTTAGAAACACTGCGGCCAAATAGTGTTTTAAACAATCAAATAAAACTTTTAGTTTTATTATGAGAAATTGTGAATGTAAGAGTAGATAAATAGTAATTCCATTGTTCAAATCATCGTGCGTTCTCAAGTGGAATATGCAGCTCAGTTCTGGTATCCCTATCTGCAAAAGGATATCGCTACAATGGAAATAGAACAGCGCAGAGCCACACAGCTCGTACTGTACTTGCAAAACAAACAACCTCTATAAAGACACCTCAAAGAATTGAAATTCCTTTCGCTAGAAGATAGACTTAATCGTGGCCACTTGATAGAATTCTGCAAGACTCTGAAAAGCTACGATTCACTCTTTAAACTTGGTGAAAACAGCACACACACACACACACTCCCTCTCTCTGTCTTTACCTTTATAACTTTCTATCTCTCTTTTTTTCTTTACATTAAGTATATTGCTTTGAAAGCAACTTTTACTACCGTCCCTCTTAAGCGTGAGTTCTTAGTTCTATTTAATTTCGGCACCTTATCACTCTTTCTAGCAGAGGATTTCATTGGAGTCCTATTCTTGTTATAGATGCAGTTGCTAGTACCGATTAATGGAGTACAAAAACAAAGTCAACAGATCTAAGTCGCGTGCTCTTAATTATTCTGACTTATGACTATATGACCTTACGACCTTCAGAACTTTGAATAATTCCATCACTAACTTTGGGAGGACCTTGAACATTATATCATTCAAAAGAGAATATAATACAACATAAGGATCTCAAATTTCGTTAAAATCGGGCGAATAGTTACGATGCCATTGCTAAAAAACTCATTTGAAAGGTAAAATGGTTACCGTTCGACCGACCGACCTACGGACCGAGATGATAGCTTATAGAGTCGCACGCGACTAAAAACTGCATCAAATATATGCGTTTAAAACGCATATTGTTGCTAATAGAGTGAAAACATTGCAAACATTCCTTTTTGGCATATTGAAAAATACAAAAATAGGCACATAATGGATTACATATTTGTCTCTTAGGTTAGAAGCAAGTTCGAATAATAGAATAGGCAGTAGGACTGAAGATAATTAGATACAGGTATTATCTCCAGCGGGCGAATTGACCACGGACAAGAGAGCATCTGCAAGTTCAAGGTTTTGTCGTAGAGTTGTAATAACAAATGAAAATGATCGGAATTATTCTGTTCCTTTACCTAAAGTAGATATTGAATAAGTCTTCAGAAATTTTATTTAAGACATCTACCTATGTGTGATATTAGTCACGTAGACAGAAATTACTTTGCTTCACTTTGAATGACATGGCAGCACTTTAAATTTGTGTCGTCCCGCAGTGATAGCAAGGATTTTATCGAAATTGAACCAAGGGCAGATTTCTAATCAAGCTTAGTTGGTAGAAGAATGAGATTATTGATGCAACAATATAAGTTAATGGAGACAGTGTCCTCTGCCCCCGAAAGCCTACTGTTTATAAATAGATACATGGTTGAAACCATTCGCAATGGCAAACCGTCAACATCACTATGGGAAGAAAACATCAATCGTATACGGGAAGTAATTGAAGTTGACTGTCGATTAACAGTGAGAATTATAGCAGACACATTAAATATATCTGCCGGTTCAGTTTATTCATTCTTGACCTACGTACTGAAGCTCAGTAAACTTTCTGCTCGATAGGTGGCGAAATTATCGTTACGTTTTAAAAGTCCACGTTGCTTTAATTAACCAGTTAACCACAGGTAAGGATCCTCGCTCAGCAAAGGAAGAATCACAACTTGAATAGTACCACGACCCATGGGTGGGAATAGAATTCATATAATTATGAGTGAAAGAATATCTCCACAGTATTCAAGAGAAGTCTAAATATTCAGGAATGTCGATATCCTCTTCCCTTTTGTATTGTATGCCCCAAAGGAAGAACGAGTTTTAACCACTCACCATCAACTATATCTGTTATTAACTGGTTGTTTTAACTAGGTAATTAGTATTACGAACCATGATCAACTGTAGAATGTCCACCCCAGCAACACTTAAATGTACAATCTCCACCCCCAAGCCTCAGTGTTACAATGGATACTTTAGAATTGAATGCCACATGTGGACCAGGCGACACGTTAAAGACCTAAATTTTCCAGGTGCCTCAAGCCTATGTCCCTTACCCGGAATTTCTTGCTTCTATATGACAAGCTTGATAACATTCCATGTGACGTCACTATCTTAATATCCAGTCATAAAATCCTCCAGCCTATGCCTGAAGATCAATCTAACAGGAAGCCAAGCAGAGAAAATTTCATCGCTTCGAAGCTCGAAGTTCTCACGCACATTTAAAACCTTACCATGTCTGAATTCATAAAATATTTCGGAGAAGAACCCATCTTCCTTCCAGCGTAGGCTCGGAGGCAAGACTCAATACTTTCCTTACGATCTCTGTTTTGTTTTTTTTACACAAATAAACCGCAGGCATCCTTATCATAGACACACCAAAAAGTCTCCGTCTCTCCGGAAAAACCTCCTCGCGCCGCAGGGAACCAGAGGCCTTGCTTGACCCAAACTCAGATAAGCTCCGCCCACTCGAACACTGAGAAAACTTAAAGAAAGTCCCATGTCTTCATATAAATAGACTCAAATTTAACCAAAATTATTATTGAATAAAACTCAAGTCACGGTGCTTTATACAACAAATTCATTTTTACCTCTAAGGTTGGACCAGGGAACAACTTAATCTTACCTAAGTTAAATGCATTCATTCTTTACCACAACCCATGGTGGGAAGACTCATTATCAAAGTTTTTGTTAAGTGGTAAAAGGTTGCAATGAAGCTTTTCCTAAGCCTGTGTATTCAGCCAAAATTACACGATTTTTTATGTTTTTCAGGAACCGATATATCAACATGTTTTTTTTAAGAACATGTTGATGTATCGATGAACAGTCAACGGCGTTGGAAGGCCAACAGAGTAAAGTTTTAGTTGAGATAAAGTTAGGATGACATGGAGGAATGAAAGCCATTTGAATATTGGAAAAAGAGTTATCTGCATCATGGTGGTTCGCGCCGGGTATCCAAATGCTGACATCATGACTAGATCTCAATGCTCTATGAATACTGTAAAGGTTGTATCACGTGACACAATCAGTTGAAACGGAGCCTATGAAGCCGTAGCTAGTAGATATGTTTATAAATAGCAGGCGTTCTGATTGCGCCTGCACGCCGGACTTGATCCAACAACTGCAGGAGGTGATGGAAGACCCCGAAAAGGAATCCGGGCTTTGGCGAGAGAGATTAGTGTTGTAGTCGCCACCGTGAAGTTGACCCTGAATGAGGACCTTCGATACCACTGGTACAAGAGGCCCAAAGGACAAATTCTGACAGCTAACGCCAAGGAGAACCGCTTGAAGAAGTCAAAGAAGCTCATGAAAAAACTGAAGCATCTTGTTGAGCCGTGACGACCAGGGTCTTCTCAGATAAAAAGAACTTCTGCCAGGACCAATGGCACAACATAGAGAACAATAGGTGAATTGCTTATAATCTATGTGACGTTCCACGTATCATGAAGACCAAGTTCCTCCAAACTGTGGGTGTGTCTCCAATAAGGGTGACGCCATGCCGCTCCATATTGTTGAGCAAGGTCTTGGGCTCAATTCAGAAGGTTATGTGGAGCTGTTAGAGACTCTGGTCAAACCCTGGCTGAAGAGGGTTACTGCTGAAAAGCCATATCTCCAGAAAGAGTCAGAAGTGTTTGTTGAAAAATTTCTACGACTTTGCCAGCGCCACTTTCTACCCTCCTGATTACTTAGATTGTAATCCCATGGATTACTATACGTAGGGCGCGGTTGAGAAAGAGACTATCCGCTGTGCCTGCAACCCCAAGGCTGAGCTGGTGGCCAAGATCAAAGGGTTGTTCTAAGATCTTCCGAAGAACACAGTGAGGAACGCATGTGGCAGTTCCCGAGCCGTCTTGAGGCCAAGGTGGAAGGAAGTTGAGGCCGACGACTTTGAGCAAACTGTTATCTTTCAGCCAAAATCTAGTGATTTTTATTTTTTAAAGTACATTTACTTTTTGCCTGAGATATAGAGTTTTTTCTGTTATGTAAACTGTCAAATTTAGCCCGAACGAAGAACCTGTGACTATATATATATATATATATATATATATATATATATATATATATATGCTGTTAGGTAAGGGCAATAGCAAGAACTCCTTAATCAGCTAAAAAAGTCCTGGAGTTACTTATACCCTCTTCAGGAGCGCCACCCATACGACTGGGCAACTATCTATTTTTCTAAAAAGGGAATTTTCAAGAAACTTTTTATAGGACTTATCATTGGTTCCAACGTTAGCTACTATAAAAAGTCCACTCCTAGTTCCTAGCTCAATTAAATTGCTTAAATACCATATATCCCTCGGTGGATCTATCTGATAATTATTAAGTATTATTTTCATATTAATAGGAGTTTAAAGTCCCTTCTATTTAACTTGCGTTTCAAGAGCGATAATTCGAGTCTGCTAGCCGAATTGCTGCAGAGAGCTTTTGCCAAAAGATAAAAACCGAGCCTAATTCTTTATAGTAGTTCGGTTAACAGCGTCAATGGCTCAGTTCTGACACTCATTTTTCTATAAAATGGTGACCCCGAAGTCACCTCAAATTCCATATGCGTAAAAACTTTTCAACAATTAACAACTTAACGCAACTCATCATGGAACACAACAGATCTTCAGTCACGCTAAGCTCATCTTATGCAATCTCTTAGCCTTAGTTTCAACCTTCATCAACCATATTGTGGTTCACGCAGCTCTCTTCACTTGAAAGATGAGTGATAAAAATAAAATCTTTCGTTAGAACACTTTCCTCTACTGTCATTAATGGGATTTAATCTTTCTTAAAATACTCTGCCAATCTCACCTACCAAACCTTCCGAACCACAATTTTACAGCTATTTACTCCTTCCACGGCTAAAAAGATGTAGTAGCTTCGAGCCGGATAAACTGAGCTATCCATTTTGACCCTTGAGGATCTATTAAGGAGATAATGTGAGGCCTGATTTCCTCATTAAGACATTTGTCAAGCGTCTCCCTCATCCAAAGGCGTTGGAGATTTTGCCCCCAGAGACTCCATTAGAACACTTCCCCGCCGTTGGAAGAGCACTCAGTAGGAACTCACATACAAGACTAACCTCCGTCACGAAGGAGCCCATTCAGCACTTTCGTGAGCACCTAAAAGCAACACTTTTCCTCATCAAAGAAGAGCTCGCAACCCTCTCCAAGAGACGTCCGATCTCCGGTTTTTGCTTCTCTCTCGCCCTAAAAGAGGTTATTTGTTGATACCAGCGGACATTTGGTGAAAAGGCGCACCAATTTTCGCCCGGTTGCAAGAAGAGAACTTCGAAAAACAACAATGAAGAACGTGTCATCGCTCTCTCCCCAAAGTCCTTGCCTACAGATTATTGATCCCATCACTGAAAGACGAATCTAAATAGTCACTGGATCCGTCATCCCTGCAACATACAATGCTTTACAAAAGGAGAGCCACATCCCACTGTAAACAGCAACAGGATCCCCTATACGAGCATTTGGTGAGTGACCACTTAATCTCTCATTGGGATTAAGAAGAGACTTCACATGGAAGTTTCTAGTTTGTGATGTCAAATGCGCGATCATAGGTGGCGATCTCTTATTCCGTTTTATTATTTTGATAGATTAAAAAAAAAATCATGTTTGGCGGAGGGCTTAACTAAATTAACAATCAAGGCTATTAGAGAGACTGGGATTTCCCCTTAAATATATTTTTCAATTATTTTGGGTTATTATATAACTCAATTACAATCGTAGTATAGGAAGTCTGCATTCCTTTTATTATGGTTATATAACGTCCAAGGACCTCAAATTGCAAGTAGACCCAAGTGCTTATCCTAAATTATTGTATCGCAAGGGACACCATACAAACTCTATTGAGAAAAAACAAAATTCGCCCGAGTAATTCACAATATGCATCTCTTATTCACTTAGTAAAAAAATCGGACAAAAGCTACCGCGTTATTTGTACCTAGCGCCAATTTAACTGTCACAATAACAGACAAATATGCGCTTCCATATTTTACCGAATTTTATTCAAGCCTTTTATGCAAGGTTGAGTTGCGAGATGCTTTCTTCCAAATCTCTAAGCAGCCCTCATCTATCGAAACACTGTTATGATCTCACCGCTGGGCTTATTCGAGTGGAATTTCCTCTCTCAAGGTATGTGCAATTTATCACAAACATTTCAGTTGTACATTACTACTTATGAATTGTGTGATGTGGATTTTGTCTTCGTTTATATAGATGGCCCTTATTATTGCAAGCAAAGACGAAGGTGAATATTTGCTACAACTCTACATTGTTGAAGTAGCACAGATTGTAAAATGAACAAGGAGCAGTTTGTTTTCTCAGTAGAATCAATCATTTATTTAGGATATAAAGTCAATTACAATGGCAGATCCCCCGTAAAGGTTAAGATAGCTGCAATTAAGGATTATCCTAGACCAAACGTCTTCCAAGAGATACAAAGACTCCTTGGCTTAGTGAATTTCCTTAGAAGATTCACAAAAAATACTGCCATAATTTTCATTCCGTTCACAAAATTGTTGAAAAATTCTAACAAACGTTCTTCATCTTATCAATTGCAATGGAAAGATTAGACCCCAATCGCTTTTAACTCAATTAAAGCTAGGATAGTAAAGTTCCCTCACCCTTTTACTTCACCCGAAGCAAATGCCCACTTCGTCTAATCACTGACGCATTTGACATGGGTTCCCGGCGCTGTCTTACAACAATTTTCTGAAGGAGAGGTGGAGAATTTAGGATTATTCAGTAAAGCATTTAAAAGCCGAGGATTAAAATATTCCGCATTTATCAAGATATTAACCGCTTTCAGACAGATTCGTACGAAAATTGCGTACACTGCAAGAACTCTAAAGTACAACACCATGCAAACCACTACACACAATTTACTACTAAAAGGACGAGATTTCATAGTATGTGGACATTTTAAGTGGTTTCCCAACGACCAAAAATTAATAAATATAGTCTGACTGTCATCTGCCTCTATACAAACTGGACAGAAGCATACGCATTTAAAGATACGATATCTAAGTCTGTAGTTAAAGCATTCTTCCACAACTACGTCTCACGTTTTGTCGCAGCAGGACAGATCATCTCTAATAATGGCTTACAGCTCCAATCAGGGTTATTTCAAGAGTTAGTAAAGCTCACCGCCATAGAACATGTCTTCATTTCTCCTGCTAACCCAATTGGGAATTCCATATTGCCTTCTAAAACCTCGTTGATTAACTTAATCATGTAATGTACATTCATTATATTTTGTCCCAAACCTAATTGGCTAATATTGTCATGTATTGTATACTTAATTACTGTATTCCATGCTTTTGTTGTTCATTTATATTTATTCCATATACTTAATGGCATTTACTTTATTACGAGCCCTCTTTGCTCAACTTTATCATAAGCTGTATGTTAAATTTATTGTTTTTAGTCAAGTAGTAAGTGACTACTTCCGAAGAAAAATGATTCCGTTTTCTCTTTCTTGCGGTGTGTTGGATATATATATATATATATATATATATATATATATATATATATATATACGAGTATATAATAGATTGGAAACAAAGTTGTGGAACAATTTTCATTGACAATGATTTTTTACGAAATAATGCAGAAATAGAAACATATAAATGAACAAGGTCTGATGACCAAAAAGTCGCGTCCCTCACTTATTTTGATTTATGTCCTTACGACTTTAAAAACTTTCAATAATTCCTGGAGTAACCCTGGGAGGACCTTTGAAATTCTATCATTCGAAAGAGAATGTAAAACAACATAAGGGTTAAAATTTCGTTAGAATCGGCCGAATAGTTATGATGTTAATGCCAAAACAATATAATTCCCGGGCTAACATGAGAGGACTTTGCTAATTGTATCATTCGAAAGAGAATGTAAAACAACAGAAGGGTTTCAAATTTCGTCAGATTTGGCTTAATTGTTACAATGTTATTAAAAAAAAGCAAAACGTGGAACGACCGACATAGTGAGATGTAACTAAAAAGTCACATCTTCCTAAAAGTTTATTAAAAAGCAGATTTAAATCATATTAAAATATATATATTTTTTAACTAAAATGACGGCCTTAACTTTTTGTCACACCCTATTTATGGAATTGGAAATGCGAAAGGACCCTTCCTTTATTTTGAAAGAATTACAAAAGAAATGAAGGAAAAATGGGAAATTCTATATAATTTTCAAATTGAAAAACAAGAGGGAAGGCGCAGATGTCCGGGGCGACGCGCTGTTAAACTGCCATGCTGGGTCCAGGTGATGCCTCCTTATATACCCGAGAGGGTTATAACGGTTTTTAGGCGGCATCGAGTGCAATATTGAATTTGCGAAGCTTCGCAGCATCGGCAAGGTTGCGCGCTGACCGGATGTAGGTAATGTTGACAGCAGCTTTTCTGAAGATGATGGAGAAGATTCTTCTAGACCTGTCGGACATGAAGAAGAGAATGAGGTTAGGAAATTTGCCCCTTGAGAAGTTCCATAGTGCTCCCAAGTTATCCGCATGGAGGCGAGCATTGGGAGCCAAGGGGAACGCTAACAAAAGGCAAGGGACTCCTTCTCGAAGATGTTGAGATGTTGAAGAGCATGTGCTGGCAGGGTGATGGAAGAGACTGCCATGGTAATGCCTATCCGGGTGTCCTAGGCGTCCGAGTGAATGATGAGTGGGGAGGACTTTCTATTTCTCCACTTGGTCCCTTTTGTGTGGAAAAGAGGATGGAGAGGCACTAGGTCAGAAGACCTTGGGGATACTATTTGCTTGAATTATATTTTCACCCAAATAAAAGGAAGCTTTAGAATGGAAGTTACGAAGTTAATGAGTCCCTACCATGCGCATGCCAAGTTTTTCTTGAGACACTATGAACGCACAAGTATGAATCCGCATTTCTCACTTTATTGGTTAACGCGGGTGTTAGAGCCGCGCACTTTCTTTTTAAATCTAGTTTAACACCTAAGAACACTATTTTCTTTGTGGGCACTAATTCACTTTTGTTAAGGTTCACGTTTAATGAGCTATTAAATATCGATTTGATGCACTTTCGATGATTACGTTTTGAACCGACTAGCAAGATGTCATCCAAGTAGGTGAACGAGAGGCATCCTGCTTTTGGGGCTCAGGTCTTAATTACGGCGCCACGTCTGGCGAGTAGGGTGGGTGAGGGAGAACTTCCCACCCAAGCTTTCATGGGTATGATTTGCAAAATATTGTCGGGCGTTATCATGAGGAAACATGACTTCAATCAATTCTTGTCGTTTCTACACAATTGCATCTGCCACCTGTTGCAGTTCTTGACTGTATAACTGAGCATCGATAGACTGATTGTGCTTCCACATGTCCAAGTAAATCACTCCCTTCACATCCCACCTGACACAAACCATAAGCTTCTTTTTAATATTGGTCGGCCTTTGCTTGAAGTTGTGCAGGTGTAACTTTGTCTGTCCAGCTTCTTTTGCATCTATACAGGCATCTATACAGCGCTGACGGTCGAAGTCGGTCAGTTTACGTGGAATCAATACGTCCAGTTTGCTGACTTTGCCCATTTCCACAAATGTAGCGAAATGGTTGTATGGATGAGGATAAACTTTTCAGTCAGCCTGTGTGATGTCAGATGTGTCTCAGCTTTGAGACAGGCTCACAAACGGTCATTGTCAATAAGTGAGCGACGACCACTTCTTGGCTGATTTTGGTAATCAATTTTAGCATGCTCAAACTTCTTAAGCCAATCCTAGGTTGTGCAACGACTTGTTGTGTCTTCTCCAAAAGCTTGATTGATACGACGTTGCCATTCGGGCAGCATTTAGGCCGGACTTGTGTATGTTGCTGTTCACGAGAAAGAGTCATTTGAGTGGTAATTTTTTTAATCTTTAGATATTATATAGGGTTTTCAAAAGTTCTGTTACGCTCGTTTTTGGGGGTAGCTTTCTAGAGTTTTAAGTGTGTGATAGAAAAAGTTCCGTCGAACAAACTTAAAGTTGTACTTTTCCAGCACGTGTCATTAAAATGTCTTTTCCATTATGTGCAGGTGCGTCGAGATGGAAGTAAACAGAATCGAGATCTCTGCTCTACTGCGCGCGCGCCAGAACAAGTCAGAGATTGCGAAGGGGCTCAACGTTAGGCGTATGACCGCCCAGAGAGTCGCGGAAAGATTCAAGAATAGGGAAGACCTCAAAGATCGACTTCGTTCAGGCAGGCCTCAAGTTGTCAACCGTTTGGCTGTGAGAAAGGCGTTAGAAGGTGTTGCGAAGCTTAAAATGAATGCACTCGCGAAAAATAAGAACATCTCGGTGGCCACTGTGTCCAGGACGTCAAGGAGGAGGGTGGCAAGAGCTTGAGGTGAGTCAAAGGCCTCTGCTCATCGGCCGTATGCGAGAATAACGTCGAGAGCGCTGTGGTCGCCTTTTCAACGACCTGTAGAGTCTTGGCAATCGAATTCACTTAATTTTCTGATAAAAAAACCCTTCACATTCGATCCAGTCATCAACAAGCAGAAGGACCGTGTTGTAAGCTTCGACCAGGACGTCTCCGAGGTCCGCTACGTGTCCACGACCAAGGACCCGGACTCCGTGATGATGCTCGATGTGGTTCGTGGCCGGTTACAGGCTCACCACAGCCGATTACAGGGACATCTTGGCCACGAAAATCCTCCCATGGGTGAGAAAGAACACAAAGAAAGCAGAGTACATCTTTAAGCAGGACGGTGCCCCGACACACACGGCCAAGACCTTGCAAGAGTGGTTGGGGTCTAACATGAACTTATGCTCGAAGGACTTTTGGCCACCGCAGTCACCCGACCTCTCTTCGACTACAGCGCGTGGGCGCATGTCGAGGGCAAGACTGAAGGGTCTGCCACAGCAACATCAACGAGCTAAAAAAATCTGTCAACCCCGTGTCGGCCAGCATGAGGAAGGACTTTGTTCGCAACGAGGGTGCAACCTTCAAGTGTCGCCGCCGAGGGTGGCCACAAATTAACCATTTTTAAATGACCGCCAAAATATTTGGAATGCTCAGATGGTGGATTTTCTGATTTCAGGGCAAAGAACTCATCGTCTTTCAAATCCAACCAATCAGGTTTCAGTAATGTTCTCCGCCTTGCGGCAATAGAGCACAAAATTTAACAATCATGTGCAAATGCTGAAAAGGTTAACATTTCATGTGTATTGTTCCTACATTCGATTTTCTTACGCTAATACCAATGGAGGTAAGTTTATAATTACTTAACCTAACCTAACCTAACCTAGCATAACCTAACTTAACCTAACCTAACCTAGCATAACCTAACCTAACTTAACCTAACCTAATCTAGCATAACCTAACCTAACTTAGCCTAACCTAACCTAACCACAAAAAAACGAAGAATTATTAAAAATGCACATGAGTAAAAATATCATGTATTTGCCTGTAGTTTAACATCCTAAGAGCATTTTTCCAAAATGCTCTTAGGATGTTAAAGGGTATTGCAATTTAAACACATATTTCATATGTCAAAAGAATAAAAATGTGTCTGTATCAAAACTATCATCGTGTCTTTTGTTGAGAGCGTCGTAAAGAATGTAACAGGACTTTTGCAATCCCGGTACGATTGTCTGTCCACTCCGTAGCTCCCTCCCCCTCCCAGTTCTTCCCTGTCAGTCGTACCCTCCCATTGCGGGCGGTAATACCATCTCTCTCCTTCTGGCCCACCTTCCTTAGTCCTGTTATTGATATAGCAGTGCGGGGCGGGGGTGGATGGGGGATAGAAATAGCGTTACACGCGACGTCAAAAAGATTTAACTGTGTGACCTCAACACATTCCCAAGCGGTCCTTCCCCCCCGGAGGGGAGAAGGACCCTTCCTTTTATTTGAAGTATAAGGGGGGGGGCTTAACAAAGAGGGGGCAAGGCAGAAACCTTGCTTAATAAAGAGGGGGCCAGGTAGAAACCGGGCTTAACAAGGAAAACGGCGGGGAAAGGAAGGGCAGGGCGAGGTGGACGTTGACTTTCAGACATTCCATACGAGTGGACGCACGTGTAAACACCCTGATCGTAAGAGTTACACCCAGTACACTTTTGTTCTCGTATTTTCTTTGAAGATTTACTCTATCATTGTTTATTATCCTTTAATTTTGTATTATTATTATAGTGACAGTGGAAAATAAATACGAGATGTTGAGGGATGAAAGTGACGAAAACGATCCTGGACAAGAGAGGCAGCGGTTAAGTGATGGAAAAGAAGAAAAAAACAACTGGATTTTGAGGAAATATTTGACTTGATGGATGAAAGAAGAGTTACTAAAAGTTGAGATGACAATGTATACATAGAAATAAATAGACAAATTAAGAGGAAGGGTATAAAAGCAAAGGAGAAGTGGCTAGATGAGCAATGTAAAGAAAGAGAAGATCTTGAAAAGAGAGATTTTCTAGAATGATGTATCATAAGATCCGGGAAATAAGAAAGAAGAGAAGTATTAATGGAAAGGCTCTTAAAGACAAAGATGGTAAGGTACTTATGGAAATCAAAGAAATTAATGAAAGATGGGAGGAATATATAAGAGAACTCTTTGAAGATGATAGAAAAGAAGAAGAGGATAAGAAAAACCTGGAGATGGAGAACAAAAAATGGAGGAATAGGGGAAATATGGTATGAGTAAGATGAAGAAAGGGAAAGCTGGTGGAGAAGATGGGATCATCGTAGAAATGTTAGAGGCTTTGGGAGAATTTGCAATAAAGAATATTACAGTTTTGGTTAATCAGATATATAATGCCGGTGAATGCCTGAACAGATGTGTAATTCAATTTTTATACCGTTACTAAAGATAAACGGAACACTGGAATGTAGTAAACACCGCATGATAAGTATGATGATCCAAATAACAAAGATAATTTTAAGGATAATGAACAGAATAAGGGATAAAGTGAGAGAACAGGTATCCTGGCAGCAATATGGCTTCTTGGAAGGCAAGGGAACAATTTTGGAAAGAATGATCGAAAAACAAAGAAATGCGTTCCTTTGTTTTATTGACTATGAAAAGGGTTTCGATAAAGTGAGACATGGGGAACTGATGATGATGCTGGAAGGGCTGGATATCGATAGGAGAGAAATGAGAGTAATGAGAAATTTATATTGGAATCAGAAAGAGAGGAGTACGACAGGGATATGTCATGTCTCCTGATCTGTTTCACCTATATCGGAAATGAAGAGGCAGATAATAACAAAAGTAAGATGACAACAAATGAGATTTCTCGGACAGGAATGAGATGGAGGCTATGGTGTTGACTGGAATAATGGAGGGAGAAAGAACAAGAAATTTATGGACGGTGTGACGAGAGTGGCACGGGGACATCTTAAGCCTGCAGAGTTGTTGCAGTTAACAAGAGGCAGTCAGGTAACGTTCCATGGTTGTCGAAGCCTAGGTGGACGTGGTACGTTGGTAAGGTACATATTCTCTTCCTATTTGTTTTTACTGTTATCACTCGTTTGCCTACAGGGGGTTGCTTGGGTTTCCCACAATCGTATTGATAAACAGGATCGTATAAAATACTTCCTCATAGATATTATTCACCCATTTTACTAAATTAATAAATGCATAAATAATCTTTAAATAAAGTGTTATGGGGAGTTAAAGTAGGCTCTGATCCTGTTAGGCGGCGCTGTTTTCTAACGTTTTCTGCCGACTTCGAAAAAGCCTACTCCTCGGTCTCCACCCAGCTTAGCGGGATATTATTACTAGTAGTATTATTATTTTCGTAGTATTGGAATTCTGCTGTTTAAGAAGTAAAATATAATTACGTGGAATACGATGAGTATGAGAAATAAAGACAAACCTCTTTCGGAGAAATGATGTAACAACATTCTGCTTTTAGTTACGTAATTCCACCCTTCTCTTCTTCTTCAGGGATATCTTTTGACTCCCCCCCCCCACACCCCCTACCTCTAAAACCGCCTCCTACACTGGCTGCGTGACATCGGAAGGTTAGCCGAGTGACATTCTCGCCAAATGGGTACCCCGTGAAGAGAGGAAGGAGAGAAGAGGAAAAAAGATATTGTATTAATCAGAAACAGATAAATTTTATATTAATAATGATAATAATAATAATTAGCGGTTTTTTGTGTGTATAGAGGCCGTTCGATGCCATGGGCCCTCATAGTGTCTGTCTAGCAACTAAGGAAAAAGTAGAGAGGAAGAGAAAGATTAGGATTGGTGATCTTTCGTCTAAAGAACTTTGGTCTAAAGAAACTTTGGTCTAAAGGAATTTTAGTCTAAAGCAACTTTTGTCTAAAGGAACTTTGGTCTAAAGAAACTTTACTCTAAAGCAGCTTTGGTCTAAAGGAATTTTAATTTAAAGCAACTTAGGTCTAAAGAAACTTTAGTCTAAAGCAACTTTATCTGAAGGAACGTTAGTCTAAAGGAATTTTAGTCTAAAGCAACTTTGGTCTAAAGGAACTTTGGTCTAAAGCAATTTTAGTCTTAAGGAACTTTGGTCTAAAGAAACTTTAGTCTAAAGCAACTTTGGTCTAAAGGAATTTTAGACTAAAGCAACTTTGGTCTAAAGAAATTTTAGTCTTCGGTAACTTTGGTCTAAAGAAACTTTAGTCTAAAGCAACTTTGGTCTAAAGGAATTTTAGACTAAAGCAACTTTGCTCTAAAGCAATTTTAATTGTCTTAAGGAACTTTGGTCTAAAAGAACTTTTAGCTGCCTATTTGATTTTAATGTATTTATTGCTTTTTCTACGGATTGTGTAGTAAATATGATACAATCCATAAAACAGTGTTGCAATTTCCGAAAAAAGTGATCAAAAGTCCCCCCCCCCCCCCAATTTTTTTTAAGATGAGAGTTGTTATGATTTAATAACAATCAACACTGTTAAAAATAAGGGTGTTATATGTGTCCCTATAAGAAAACCCCCTTTTTATTGAACATATATAAATAATGTTCAAAGCTGATGTAATTATTTCATAACAAAATGATAAAAAGTGCTTGAAAAAATAATTTTTTTATAAAAGTTTCCCACTCAAATTAATTTAATTTAACTATTTATATATGTCTTTATACAACATGCAGAAATTTACAGCCAAGGAATGTACTTTTTGACGAAAGTATCTTTAGACAAAAGTTCTTTAGACCAAAGAGCTTTAGACGAAAGTGCCGTATGCCATATATATATATATATATATATATATATATATATATATATATATATATATATATATAGAGAGAGAGAGAGAGAGAGAGAGAGAGAGAGAGAGAGAGAGAAAGAGAGAAAAGAGAGAGTGTTAGAAGGAGTTACAAGGAAAGGAAGTTACTCTTTAAATGCCTTGCAGCCCATGTCGATGAGGCACTACTTAGAAAATGAAACTGAGCTATCCTACCTACGCTTATCTAAATTCAACTCTCCCTAGTGGCACGCACTGCAAAAGTGCTACCACCACATTATGTTCTAAAATATATGTTGTCGAGTCGACTCTTCAACTGTTCGACACTGCTACTGTTTACAACTACCGTGACAGTCTATTCAACATGTCGCAGATGTCGTACGTGAATGACTTACCCACCAGAAGCGAATTAAATCTGGGCAATTCCACCTTCCACCAGTGATTTGAAGTCGCATTCCGGTTAAGGGTAAAGTACTTGGTGTAGTCGACATTTTCAAAGCCCTTCAAAATTTTGAAAGTCTCTATGAGACGACGGTGCAGTCTTCGAGACTCGAGCGAAAAAGACAGAGCTCTTGCAGTCTTTGTTTGTTCTTTAGCGATGGGATCAGTACCGTGGCCCTGTCTTGCGCCTTTTCCAAACGATCGATGTCTTTTCAATAGTGAGGAAAAACCATAAATGAACCACGTACTCCAGTGAGTTGTACAGGAGCAGAACAACCTCCTTGTTCCGAAAGCTGAATTGCCTCCTGATGTAACCCAGCAGGCGTTGAGCCCTCTTATCTACTTGTAAGCACTGCTTCAAGAATTTGAGATTGGTGCTAATCAGCACACCTAAGTCCTTCTCGACATCAGTTGAGTCAGGACGCATACCTTATAGCTCGTAGTCTGACCGGGGATTCGCATACAGGATGTGCATCACCTTGCACTTGTCTAAGGTGAAAGGCATCTGCCACTTGTCGGACCAGTCGCTGATCATCCGTAGTTCCGTCTTCAACCCCTCGATGTTTTCGGGCGTCTCTACGTTCACTCCAAGTCTTGTGTTGTCGGCAAATTTCGCAAGGCGGCTCACCAGTTCTTCATCTATGTCGTTGATGTAGATGATGAATAACAGAGGGCCCAACACGGAGCCCTGAGGGACTCCGCTCATTACTGACAACCACCAAGAGGCGTGGCCGCCGATAATAATCCTCTTTCGCCTGTCTGACAACCAACTTTTTAACCAGTTTGCGACCTTTCCTCTAATTCCCAAGGCACGTACTTTTTTCATCAGTCGACGGTGGGGGACTTTATCGAAGGGCTTTTGAAAATCGAAATAAAGTATGTCCACCGATCGACTTCTGTCAAACTCGCTCATCATCCCGTGAAAGAATTTGAGCAAGTTTGTGAGGCACGAGTGCTTTCTTCGGAAACCGTGCTGGGTGTCCCTCAACAGGTTGTGGGACTCTAAGTGATCCGTTATTCTATCTGCTATGAGGCCTTCCAGTACCTTACCCACTATTGAAGTTTCCAGCGGTGTCATGGTCCCCTTTTAGTGGATTGGGGTGACGTTGGCCATACGCGAGTCCGTAGGGACTTTACCACTATCGAGTGATGCGTTGAAGATGTAAAAAAGATCAGTGTCCACCTGATACTTCACCCCACGCAGCACTCTTGGCAGGAAGCCGTCAGGACCAGAGAATTTGTACGCATTTAACTGACCAAACTTCCTGGCAACCTCTTCGGCAATTGTAGTTATTTCCTCTAACATTTCTAATCCAACATCTATCACTATCGGCGGCCTGGGTAACTATCTGCCCCTTTTCCTTGTGAACACCGAGGAAAAGTAGTCATTACATACGTTGGGGATTTCCAGGTCTGAATTGTGGAGGACGCCGTCCGCGTCCCTCAGAGGTCCGATGCGTTAGCGCACTAGTTTTCGGCTGTTCACCTACGCGAAGAACTCCCTAGGGTTCTCTCTGGAGAGAGAGGCCACACGAACTTCTTCGTTCAGCTTAGCTATACGCACTAGTGCCTTTGCCCTTCTACAATGAGTTACGCAAGCTTCATGATGCGCTGTATTTCTACAAGATTTTCCATACCATTGCGCTGTCTTTCTACCTTTAATAGTGGGGGCGATTTCTTGACTAAACCACCTCGTCTGAATGCTCGCTAGTCTCGCAGTCTTCGTGGGAGCAAATTCAGCCTGACGCTCCGTAAAACAATTCTTGAAGTCGTTCCATTTGGAGTTCGTACCGTCTTCGTTGGATGGTTGTATCTGGCCAACTGCCGTCCGAAGTATATCGAAGTATGCACGTCTGAGATCTAACTTCCGTGCTCATTCTCTCGTACCTTGCGTACTGGGGGCACGTACACCGAAGTTGACCATATTGTGGTCAGTACTACCCAGACACTCGTCCACTGACACGTCATAGACGAGGTTATCCTCGGTGGTTGTCAGAGATCAGAGAGAGAGAGAAAGGAAGATCGCGCTGCCGCGCGATCTTCCTTTAATGGAGAGAGAGACAACTTACACCTGGTCGACCCTTTTTTTCTGTGCTATGAAAGTGCGAAATCATGAGACGCCATGGTGGTCTGAAAGCCCACCATGGCAGAAAGCCGCGACAAGTTTGAGAGCCCAAAAGGTCTCATCTGGAGTCGGACAAAGTTTCACCTCGCCGACTTAGGAACATTCTCGCAATCGTGCTAAAAGGGCAAGACTACTCTCGCCTGCCGATGCGTCGGACCCTGGAACCCTCCTCTTCGGACGGAGGGAAGGAACCCCATTTGACCCCATTATAAATACTCCAGCGCTACAGTTAGAAGGCAGCTGTCTGCACCCCCCCCCCTCTTTTCCCGTCAGTATCCGCTATTCGCATCCCGTTAGACTCTGGATAATTCTCGCAGAACCCCTCAAGCTCCAGATATTCTCGATTAATTTGCGTGAGTCTACCCCGTATTCGTTAAACCCGCTCCTCGAACGCAACGCCGTCAGTCTCGATTCGTGTCTAACTCGAAAGCAAGATCAAAGTTCATCCCGTAATAGTCATTGTCAAGAGACTATTATTTTAACTTTGCACCAAGGCCAGGATTACTTCCTTGGACCAAATCTCCGAGGTAATAGCAACACGCAACTCTCCTGTGCAAGTGCTCTCTCTACTACTAGCTCCCCCCCTTCCGTCGTGTAAGCCTCCATCGTCGGCTTCATATACGCTCAAGGTCATTCGAGCAACCCTCGGTCAATATCGTCCGTTTGTTTGTACTGCGACCGTCCCCGCCCCTTTTAGCCACTGAGACTCGTGTACGTCTAATGTGTAAACAGCTTGTTTTAAAATCCCTTTTAACTTTGTAAAATAATATTTATTTGCATATTAGTAAGTTATTTTAGCACCCGTTTTTCTATTGTCCCGGAACCTCTAAGATAGTCGACTATTTAACCAACTTACATTTAGCTAATTCGCACTCTACTTGTAATATAACGTCATCCACCTCGGCTGAGAAACGCAGAAAGAGTTAACTTGACCCTATTCTACGAGAGTGGTAAATACTAGATCTAGAACGTTACCCCCTCAGGTAGGCTCGCGGACCCACTGAGTCAAAAGGTTGCTGTCAGCAAAGTCCACAAGCTGAGACGCCTCTCCGTCGCCTGTTCGGTCACTCCAGTCGACTCGGCAGTTGAAGTCATCTATCAGCAGCGACGGAGGACCATTCAAGAGATCGGACATTTTTGATACAGGTCTATATCCATCTCCACTGTCCGATGGGGAGGCTGGTAGGCCACTAAGACCCTGTACATTGTATCGTCGACCTTAATGTCGACTCCTAACACTTCATGCCCCGTAACAGGTCTACACTCAACGGGAAAGAGATGGTCCTGTTCATACACAAGAACTCCGCCGCCTTTCCGGTCAGGGCGATCCTTATGGAAGGTCGCATAACCGGGTACTTCAAACTCGCCTATAAAGTCCGTAGTGGCTGCACGGATCCACGACTCCGTAATGGCGACTATGGCAAGCCTCTCGGATGACATCAATCAGTGCTCTAAGCTCGCAGAGAGAGAAAGAAAAAGCGAGAGACAGAAAGAGAGTGAGAGAGAGAAAGAAAAGGAGAGAGAAAAAAGAGAGAAAATAAAGAGAGTGAAAGAGAGAAAAAAAGACAGAAAAAATAGAGTGAGAGAGAGAAAGAGAGAAAGAAAGAGAAAGAAAGAAAGAGAGAGAGAAATAAATAAAGAGAGATAGAAAGGGAAAAGAGAAAGGGAGTATCACAAAAGGCAGATCACTCCACATTACAAGGACTACTGACAAAAATATGGGCCTTTGATTGGTAGTTACAAGGACTACACACGATAAAAATGAAAATTTTGATCAAGAATTAGAAGGAATAGTACAAGGGGGGTCCAAAATTGCAAATAATACTAAAATAAAATAAACAAGGACTAATTCCATAGAAGTATAGAAATTTGATCATGGATTACAAAGATTAATGAAAAGAAGCATGAGAGCTGGATTGGTCTAGCGAGAAGAACAGAAATTTGAGTGAAGATTACAAGGACTCCTAAAAAGTGGGGAGAAAATTTGATGTAAGATTTAATTTATCATAACAAAGTCTACTAACGAGAGCGTAGAAATTTTATTAATTACAAGGACTACCAATGTGAAGCTTAGGAATTATATTCACAATTAGAAGGATTCAAAAAAGTAGGCAAGGACTACTAACGAGTAACATGAAAGTTTGATCGATGATTACAAAGACTATAAAAGAGAGAATCGTGTAAATTTTACATAAATTACAAGGGCTAGTAAAAGAGGTATCTAAATTTAATCAAGGTTTGTAAGGACTAGTAATGACGAACATGAAAATATTATAGGGATTACAAGGTCTAATAAAATCATTGCAATTTCATAAAAGATTGGAAAGACTTCTTGCACAAAGTATAAAATTAAATTTATGATAACAAAGACTACTAACAAGAGCGTGGAAATTTGATAGATAATTACAATGACTACCAATGAGAAGCTGGAAATTATTTAGACGATTAGAAGGATTAAAAGAAGTAGGCAAATTTTCTTAAATATTACAAGGACTACTAATGAATAACAGAGAAGTTTGATTGAGGATTAGAAGGACTAAAAGAGAGAAGCGTAGGAATTATATATATATATATATATATATATATATATATATATATATTTACAAAGGCTGGTAAAAAAGAAGTATCTATATTTAATTACGGCTTACAAGTCCTACTAGCTAGTAAAAAAGAAGTATATATATTTAATTACGGCTTACAAGTCCTACTAGCGAGTAACATGAAAGTTTATTAAGGGATTACAAGGACTTGTAAAATAATGGGAATTTGATAAAGGATTGCAAGGACTTCTTTGTCAAAGTAAGGAAATTTGATCGATGATCACTAGGATAACTAACAAGAAGCAGGGAAATTTGATCTAGATTTACAAGGACTGCTAAAAACAAATTCGAAAATGGATTGCAAGGACTACCAACAAGAAGAACTGAATTGGATCAATTAATACAAAGAATAAACACCAAACAATATTAGCAAGTGGATTAAATTTAATCAAGGATTACAAAGATTACTAACGGGAATCATGACGATTTTATTAAAAAATACAAGAGCTACTAAAAGAATTGTGCAAAAATGATGAAAATTACAAGGACTATATGCTATTGGGTGATGTAACCTGCACTCTTATTCTTCCAGGATTACTCACAAATAGAATCAACAAAGTACGAATAGAAGTACAAATGTAATCAACAAAGTACGAATAGAATCAACAAAGTACGAATAGAAGTACAAATGTAATCAACAAAGTACGAATAGAAGTACAAATGTAATCAACAAAGTACGAATAGAATCAACAAAGTAAGAACAGAATCAACAAAGTACGAACAAAGATCATCTTGAAAGGCCTTTAGAACCTTTACATTCCATCCTAAGGCAACCAACGAGGGTGGACTGTAAGTAATTAGAAGCTCCATGAAGAAGCGTGAGAGGGGAAGTTTGATTCAGACAACCCCTCAAAATGTGGGGGGTGGGGGTTATGTGTGTCCTTTAGTGAGGAAGTAAAGGAAAGTAAAGGATCTTAATGCTCGAATGAACAAGTTCCTAAGTTCCTGCAGTGTAGTAACGTTGTGTGAAATGTAAGGATTCAATCTAGTGCATGCAGGAACTCCGATTATGGAGTTGCGAGGATGTAAGGGATAGTCTTTGGTCATGAATGTGGGGTAGTGTAGGATGGTGTAGGAAGTGTGGTGTTTGGTGAAGCGGGTGAGATTTGGTGTATGTGCTGGTCTGGAGCTTGTCAAGGTCTACCGGTGCTTGTCGCTGCCACATTATGTAACTTGTGTATTTAATAAGGCGATAATTGGAACAGGCGTGAACGCACACATCCACACACATCTAAGTATAAATACGTAGATGTTACGTAATATTTGTCCTGTCGGAACCAGTAGTCGTTAATGGTGATGTGTGTGTAGAAGGGATTGGGAAGGGGGGGGGGATAACCATGCTGGTAGTAACCGATATCAATTTTCCTTTTTGGTGAGGGCGGAGAGAGTGGAGACCGTAGGAAAAGTCAAGATGCGGCATAATCTAATCCGGTTGAATGGTTGAAGATGCAGCTATTCAAATGCAACCATTTCCTCCATAAATTACGTTAGGTATACATCAATGCCACTAAAAAACTACCCACTTCCTCTCACCCATTTATACCCTATTAGATACAAGGCTATCCATCCTTTTGCCCACCCAAGGCTGTTCATATCGAGGTGTTATGTAGGGATAGCGTCTCGTTCATAGGTTCATTTCTGTGCACAAGGCCTTAAGCACGCCGTCTCAGAACCCCCTTTGCCTATTTTTCACTTGTCCTTCAGTGAGCCCTTTCGCTCCCGAACAATTATGCACACAACTCAAATTTGATGCGGTCTTCCAACATTTTGCACATCGTGTTTTATTTTCTAAAATCTATAGGGAATAATAGCACATTATTTTTTAGTACAAATAGTTATATATTTATATAAAAAGAAGTTGGGTTTTTAAATGAGTGTAAAATTATAGAGAAAATTGTTCCTTGTTGAGGACTTCGAACCGTCAGCAGGGGGCAGCTTTAATAAGACAGGAATGGTTGGAGGTTCTCGAACTACGACTCGCGATGTTATGTAATTCATAAAATATAGGGAGGAAATTAAGGTCCACGCGATAAAAATCAAGGGACGGTGGTTAGGAAAAAGCAAATTGTGTGAAAAGGGGAAAAGAAGAAATAACCTTTGAAGTATAAGGATTAAGTGAAAAATGGAGATCGATTTCTTTGTACAGATGAATCGAGGCTCAAGATTCGTGGAAGTGACGGAAAGAATTTCAAATGAAACGTGTATGGTGGAAGCTTGGACGAAGCAAGTTAACACCCTACTGCACTACGAAAGATGAGGAGTGTATTTCCTCGTGTGTAGTTGGTGATTGTCACTTGAAGAAACATGTAATAGCAGACAAAAATAAACGGGTAGACACAGCACCTGTTTCTATTTTCAATCCGTCTTATTGTCACTAAATTCATTACCCCATGTAACTCAACTAATCCGACTAAGCGGTATTTAGCTAGCCCAGAAGCTTAAGGTGTGCTACACATTATTATACTCTTGTACTACTTCGATAAAGAAAAGCCGACGAGAGATCACTAATAAGAAACAACTATAAAAATGTATAAAAAGTAGTATTTACCACTACACTTTTGACCGAATTCAGACCAAAAAAACTAAAAGAATAAATACTGTTGTTAAAAACAATAGAAGCACAAAAGATCCCATTTACTTTCATCGACTACAACTCGTGGGATAAAGAACTAACAATTCAAAGCTCTTTGGACTTAATGATGTTATCGAGAAGCGAGTTTAAAATGAGATTGGTCTCTCATGACCTATGGAAAGATAAGGAAGGAGCTACAATAAAGGTCAGTACAACTAAAGGACAAATGCTGTGTGTGGCCTTTCCAAATATCTGGAAGACAATTTTTTTGCTAATCCCTAATGAACTGCTGAATGCGTCCAGAGAAAACAAATATTTGCTTAAATTGGGTATAGTTTTAATATATATACACTTCAATGTATTTCTTTCCGCAATTTTGCTACTTGGAATTAATATTTTTACACTTCTACAAATAGGCTGTTTTTTTTTAGCCTTAATCCTACACGATTCCTGTTAATTAAGCCTCAGGTAGGTAGTGGAGTGTCTTATATATAACGTAATTACAATCTTTACGGTTGATTTATACATACAAAGCTCAATACCATTAGTATTAAATGACAGTAGGAATAAAAAAAGTTTTGATACGTATGTTAATATCACAGCGTTTAAACAAGTATAAAGTGATTTTGCAAAATCGTAAACACAGGCGGGCTCGAGTCTTAAATTTCCACAGAGTTAGCGCCTGGCCTAACCCACGCCGTGAACTAAAAAAAATCCTTTGAACCCATTTTATTCAATTTTAAAGTCCTCTTCGAAGAATTCGAAACTACAATACGGAGGAAATTGAGAACTAAACACTAAAATACTTGTGTTACCATTTAAGTCGTGTTCGGTATTATGATTAAGAATAGTGTAAAGTAGGGCTAGAAACCCTCTTTGTAAATATGTCCTCTTTAAATAATTTTTTTTTATTTATATGTTTCAGATGGTCCTATATAAAAGTAAATTTATAGTTTAATACACCATTTTAATTGCTAGAAATGAGAAAAATGTGGTTCAGACAAAGTGATGACTCATTTATACACATGGACGTACACTTGATTATTCTCTCTCGCATTTTCTTTGTGGCCTTAGTTTTTCGGTCGTCGTGACGTCATAGGTGCTTCATTGGATCAATGAAAGATAAATTTCCGCCGGTTGGTCGCTTCCTCATAGCGTTTGTATAGTATCTCTGAAGGTCTCTTGTGCTCTCTCTCTTTCTCTCTCTCTCTCTACCAACACATTCAATTTTGTTATCCTTTTTTGCCATGGGAATGAAGCATGTTCGTGTGTCTGCCCTTTCAACGTGAATACGGAAGTGGGCTGCATAAGGCTTGTGTTGGTATTGATGAGAAAAGCGACCGTGGCTTAGGTTCGCTTACAAAAATGTAAGTGTGCACCAAACACGCGCACACAAACAAATCTACAAGGTCAATTAAAAGACTAATCGGTTGTCATACATATCACTCCAGCTGGGTAATTCTAAGTAATCTCCAACGGTCAGAAGAGAGCCCTCTGACTATGTGGTTAATCAAGGATGATTAATTGTAAATATGTAGGTCTACACGAATGAGTGTACACACACAGGCCGGAGGGACTACGAAGACGTACGAATGGGTGAATTATTATTATTAAGAATAATAATAATACACGTGATAGATACGCTACTTATTCCTATCGTTGTTTGAGGTAACGCGGATGGATATTGAAGACCATGACAATGGCGATGGCGCTAAGGATGGCTGATGACAAAGGCCAATCGAGACATTACACGTGTTGTTTTCTCGTTGCAATTTAATTCTCATCATCAAGGTCAGTTCAATCTTACTGCCACGCATACACATATTACATACGAGCACACGAATACGCGGACAGGCTAGAAAAGATAGTGTTACCGTAGGTAGGCCTTAGGAGCTCCAAAGAACTTGAGAGAGAGAGAGAGAGAGATAAAGATGACCTTTATCATGGGCAGAGGCGCAGAAAATAGTGGTCTTTATTATGTGGTCGCCCCAATTATTGAAGTTCTTACCACCACTGCGTCGAAATCGGTGAGAGGAAGTGTAGAGAAGGGTGCACGAGTGTAAGGGGCGGGGGTAGCTTAGAATCGTTCGGTTATTTGCGATTGGGACGACAACAGAGGTGAAGAGAGGGGCAGATTTAGAGTCCGGGAGGGGACCTCGTTGTCATGGCAACCAGAGATTCTCTCAATCTCTTTTTCATCCTTTGCCCTTCTATTGCCCCTTGAATGGGCGGATACCAGTTTGGGTATTTTGCCCTCCTTGACCTTCTTTCTTCTTCCGCCTCCACAACCGCTCTATTATTCTCTCATTCATCCTATCTCATGCTCAATTATCTATCATTCAATTTATCTATCAATCTATCTTTCATTCTATCTATATTTCTATGTCTCTCTTCTCTGTGCCTGTCTGTCGGTCGGTCTCTCTCTGGAAGAGGCGTTACAAGGCCTCCTGAGTGAGGAAGGCGAACATTTAAAATATGAGTCCGCGAATAGTAGGAGCGATTCAGGGAGGGGGGGGGGGCGATGCCCTGGATGCTCCTTGGTTCAATACAGAGAGAAGGGGGTTATCTGCTTTTCATCGAGCAGAGGAAAATTTCCCAAAGGAACGGTTACTTAATGGGGCTTAAATACCTTTTTGAACTGGGCAGGGCGACGGCGCACTTCATTCACCCAGGTGAAGAATGAATAGTGAAACAAGATTCTGAATGAAGAGAATGAATAGTGAAATAAGATTCCGAATGAAAAGCGAAACAGGATCTGATTGAAGAGAATGAATAGTGAAACAAGATCCGAATGAAGAGAATGAATAGTGAAAAAAATTCCGAATGATTAGAATAAATAGTGAAAAAAATCCGAATGAATAACGAGACAAGATTCAGAATTAAAAGAATGAATAGTGAAACAAGATTCCAAATGAAAAGGATGAATAGTGAAACAAAATTCCAAGTGATGTTAGTGAATAGTGAAACAAGATTCTAAATGAAGAGAATCAATAGTTAAATAATATTGCGAATGAAGAGAATGAATAGTGAAACAAGATTCCGAGTCAAGAGAATGAATAATGAAACAAAATAACGAACGAAGATGATGAATAGGAAAACAAGATTTTGAAGGAAGAAAATGAATAGTGAAATAAAATTCCGAATGAAGAGAATGAATAGTGAAACAGGATTCCGAATGAAGAGAATGAATAATGATAAAATTGTGAATGAAGAGAATAAAAAGTCAAATTAGATTTCGAATGAAAAGAATGAATATTGAAACAAAATTACGAATTAAAAGAATGAATAGTGAAACAAGATTCAGAATTAAAAGAGAATAAATAGTGAAACAAAATTCCGAATGAATAGTGAAACAAGATTAAGAATAAATAATAAAACAAGATCTGAAGAAAAAGAATAAATAGTGAAACAAGATTCCGAATGAAGAGGATGAATAGTGAAACAAGATTACGAATGAAGTTAATGAATAGTGAAACAAGATTCCGAATGAAGAGAAGTGCTTTAGCAAACTCCCTCCAACCTAGTCGTTGGGGGGTGGGGGGGTAGGGCACGTTCCAGGAACAAGTTCGTTTAAAGAGCGCAGGCAGATGGGGTGCAGATGGAGAGGAGAAAAAAAACAACAAAATAAACGGGAAACAAAGAAATAGAGGATAATCATCTCCCCCTCCCATCGCCAATGGACAAGCATGTGTAAAGTGGACCACTTATTAATGACATAAAGCGAGACCCACGAGGGCATTTGGTGCCTGTAGTAAAGAGGGTTGAAGGTAGGGAAATGAATAAGTGCGGATAGTAGAGAGCCAACGGGGATAACATCTTGAGGGGCTAGGGTAGAAGGGGGGGGGGGGAGGTCGCTAATCTGTCTCTCCCCCTTTTAAACAATGCCTCTCCCATCTTCTAAGTTTGCCCAGTGCCATATTCCCTCGTGGCACTCACCGGACACGAGATTGTAGTAGCCCACACACCAAACCCTGGGAAAAGAGGTGGCACTCAGGACTGGCGCCATTCGATGCCAATTAGTGCCAGGAAATGAGTGGTCACTTACAGGAACATGACGAGATATATATATATATATATATATATATATATATATATATATATATATATATATATATATATATATATATATATATGAGAGAGAGAGATACATATAGATACAAGAGAGCAGCGTATACGTGTGTACAGGAGCATGTGTACGTATGTGTGTGTGGGGGGGGGGCCCTGTTAGTAATAATGCAAGCAGGCGGGGTCCATCTTGAAAGCGCGTGTCAACAGGGCGGTTCATGGTAGCGAATCATGCCAGGGCGAGTGCCTCTGGCACCTGACTTTCAAAGACCTTCAGGCACCCCAGCCAACACAGCGCGACATGTACACGCGACATAACACACATGAGATGGTCCTTCTACAGGCATTGGCAGATATAAAGGAAAGAAGGCTTCGACACCTACACCCAAAGCCTAAATATAAAGGCGGTCTTAATGCATGGGGATACAAACGCGTACAAGAGGTATGTAGGTGTTAAAGCCTATACATGTGTACGAAATTATCGGTACCCGCACTCGCAAAATAGTCCCACATACAAACTCCAATTAAAATGGCTGCAAAACCTATGCACCAACATGGAGCCTATCGACCTCCTATGGCCGAAATACACGGACATACGTAGGCTTCATTCATCCGCACACTTCTCGCCTACAAGGTGGCAATATGACCATTAATTTATCTTCCACACACTGACAAATCGGTATATCATGTGGGATTAGGCCTTGGATAGCGGGGAGGGGGGCAGTCACTTGATTCCATTTCACGCGAGGGGGCAGGGGGAAGGAGGGGGCGAGAGACGCGCACCTGTCTACAGACGGAAACAATTTCCATTCAGCTCCAAAGCTACAGTGATTGCCAAGGTCGCCATAGCAGCACGAGCTACAATTCCCCCCTACCCCCACTTAAAATCCCCGCCACGACTCAGGCCGCCTACCCCCACTTGCCAACACACGTACATACGCACACATTCACACGTTCCGGGTAATAAAAAAAAAATTCTAAAAGACCTGGATTTTTCGTCTGTCCCAAACAAACACTCATATATATCGAGGACGCGGAAGACTCGGTTTATTTATAGGGAGGGCATAGGCGCGTATGGGGGAAATGGAGGGAGGGGGATCAAGAATGGGAGGGATCTCTAATTCCCTTTCCCCTCGAAAAGCCGTCTTTCAACCTGCCGCAAGATGTTCGTATCATGGAATACAGGGTGCACCCCCCCCACAAAAAAACGGGCCTGCACACACTTTTTGTGATATATCCTTTATTCATTCACTAATCACCCTTACTTTGCAGGGCATGATAGAAGCAACCCCTATGAACACAACTAGATTTCAATGGTAGCTCCAGCAAAGAATATACTGCGACAAACATTACTACAAGACAGGCTCATTCAAGAAAGTGCAGGACACTTTCGTGCATCAGTTCGAATGTGAAAAAGCCCCATCCAAGAGCAGAATTCAGGACTAGGTGGACCACTTCGAGAACTATGGGACAGTGGAGAACCTCAATGCAGCCAGTGACAACCGTCCAAGCCATTCAGGACGCCCCAGGAAGCGTACAGCTGAGCTGGTCGAGAGCATGAGAAAGTCAGTTCAGCAGAGTCCAAAACGCTCTGTGCGCAAGCGAAGTTAGTCCATCGGTATATCCCGTGAGCCATGTCGGAGAGTACTAGTAATGGATGCAAAGGCCTACCCATACAGAATACAGACGAAGCAGACTCTTACAGCCTCAGACAAGAAGCAGAGAAAGGCTATGGCAGTCAAGATACTGGAGAAGATTCAGGTGACCCCAACTTTCCTTAACCTCCTTTGGACCTCAGATGAAGCTCACTTCCATCTTGAAGGAAAGTTAAACTCGAACTCAAATGTCTTCTGGGAAACCTCCAGACCGAATGATCTAGCCATTAAACCCCTACACTACCCTAAGTGCACCGTATGGACTGCAATCTGAGCCAGAGGCATCATCGGACCATTCTTCTTCGAGGAATCTGGTTCGACAATGACAGTCAACAAGGAGCGGTATGTTGAGGTCCTCAAAACCTTCAAGAGGGAGCTGCAGACCCTTTTCCCGTCGCTTATGGGCAAGTTCTGGTTCCAGCAAGATGGAACAAGCTCTCACACCTCAAACCTGTCTCGAGATTGGCTGAAAGAGAACTCTGGTGGCCGTGTGATCAGTTTCAAGACTGATTTTGAGTGGGCACCTCACATCCCAGACCTTACCTCCCCCCGATTTGTTTATCTGGGGGTACCTAACAGACAGAGTGTACGCAGGGAGACCTAGGACCATTACGGAACTCAAGAAAGCCATCAGAGCCATTAGTCCGTCGGTTTGTAAGGACGTCATGGACAACTTTGTGCTGCGCCTCAACAAATGCACAGAGCTAAATGGAGGTCATCTCGAACACGTCCTCTAGAATAAAGAGGCCCCCAAACTCTCATGTTTTGATATGATGTTTTAAAACACAATAAACCAGTTATCACCAAAGTTTCATTCAATTCTTGCAGAAAATTAAGAAATGAGGCCTATCGTAATTTGGGGGCCCGTTTTTTAGGGGGTCACCCTGTATAATAATAAACTGCGAACTCACGGGTGGGGGGAGTCGAAATTACGAACTGTTTCGGACTTGCGGTTAAAAGAAACTTCGAAATACTACTGCTACCACCGCCACTACTACTACTATTATTACTATAACTACTATTACCTCCACTACCACCACCGCCACTACTACTACTACCGATACTATTACTACTACTAACACTACCACTCTACTACTACAATGTAATGTGAGGATTATCTTCAGGACGGTAGCGCAGAGGAGGTTGGGGAGCTTTGGCGGAAGAGGCGAATCTTCAAGCCTCTTGAATGCGACCCGACAAGGAGCGAAGCCTACTACTACCAGTACTTCACCCCCCCCCCCCCTCCCAGACCCAGCCGGAGGAGACCACGCAAGAAATATTGTATCAGTCATGGCGGGAGGCAATGGAAGGCGCGAAAGCATTTACAAATTGAAGCTTTATTCACGACGAGTACAAAAATAGCCCGATTCTCGAGGTTGTACTCCAACTATTCTGATGTAAAAAGTGCTACTTGGGATGCTTATATCACCCAGCTAAATGAGCTTAAATTTCGTGCTAGTCCTTGCAGTCTTTGCACAAACTTCCGCAAAGTCCATCATATTCATTCGTAAGCCCAGGAAGGCTTGTTATTGTAGTCCTCGCGGAACCAGTGTCGCGCATTTCTGTTCTGTCTGTCGTTACCCTCTGTTTTCAACTTTCCTGGAATAAGAGGGGGATTTCAGATGTTCGAGAGCTCTCCCCCCGCACTCGTATCATTCTGGAGGGGTTATATTGACCCGTATCCCCCAAATGGAGGAATAAAAATGCCCTAATCATGGTGCAATCCGGCAGTCAGCAAGGGCGAACAAAATGACTGCACCGGGATATGAGTAGAGACGTGGCTCGTGGATATATTACCTTATATAATAATCTTATGAATGCAATGACCTTAGACCGGGTCGGTGATTCACAGGCTTGGAAAAATATGAGGGGGGGGGCTGCTAATATAGAGAAAAGAGGGTATTTAGGAATTGAAGTGCATAATTGTGCCGCTCGGAAAATCTCTGAAGGGCCCTCAGTCTGCACTTCAGGAGGGAAGGAATACAGGAGATGTTAGTGCAGCTAGGGAGGGATTGCTAGAGCTAAGGAAGGATTGTAGGATTTACGAGAGACATCGCAAGAGCACAGAAGTAAATGGTAAATTGAATTTAAAATAAGCAACCGTAGTGTACTTAGTATAGGCAGGTGTAATTCGCTGAATAAGTATAAACTGAATGGGAGAGTTTTAGGAAGGTCAGAATATGAAAGAGATTTAGGTGTCCTGGTCAGTTCTTACCTCCGGTCTAGAAAGCAGTGCATAAGTACCAGGAATAGAGCTAATAAGGTATTGGGGTCTAGTGGGAGGAGTGTAAGTAATAGGAGTGCTGATGTCATTCTGAAACTGTACCCTGGCATTAGTTATGCCTCATCTTGACTATGCGGTGCAATTTGGGTCATTGTATTATAGGATGGATATTGGTTTGCTCGAGTCTGTGCAAAAGAGGGGGACTGAGATGATTCATGGGTTGGGGACCTTAACCTTATTATGAAAGGCTGTGAGAAAACTAAATCTACATACGTTAGAAAGGAGAAGATTTTGAGGGTGCTTCCTTGAAGTCTTCAAATGGGTAAAAGGTTATAATAGGGGAGACGTAGGGAAGGTTCCTTTCTTATTTTTAGTGAACAGGATAGGATATCTAGCAATGGATTTAAGCTGGACAAGTTTAAGTTTACGAAAGTGATTGGTAGAAATTGTTTTACAAATTGAGTGGTAAAGATGAATTGAATAGGGTCACTCGCCATGTGATAGAAGCATCCTTACTGCAGAGTTTTAAGAACTGGGACTGAACTAGGTGAGGGGAACAGGGAGCTGCCTGGTGTAGGCTAATGATTAGCTTTATGAAGCCTCATTTTCTTACGTTATAGAAGGAGTTGTAAGAGAAATAAGAAGATTAATCTCAGTTACGCGAGTAATTTCAAGAATCTCATTAAGAATTGTAGGATTTACAGCACGTATTATCGGAGGAGTTGTAAGAATTACAGAAGGAATTGTAGGATTTACGCGAATTATCGGAGTTAAGGGAGAAATTTTAGGAGTTTTGTGGGTGTTCGCCTCTCACATCAACTCGCCCATGAGTCCCCCCGGAATCAAATTGGTTCCTTAACCACATCTTCCCCCGAATGTGAGCATTCCAAATGAGAATCTCAAGAATTCGCGCTGTTACCATGGCATAGCTTCATCGACTCACCCTAAACGCTCTGGCCGCATGAGCGAGGCGGCCTCCATTCCATGGGAGAGGACAGATCGAGGGTATTTCCTTAAAGTGGAGCAATGTATGTAAATGCAAAGCGACGCTACAAAGGATTATTAAGTTATCCAATACATCTCTAGACTACAAACTTAGTACCGGATTTTCTTCGCGAGTTCCCCACACCAAACGCCAGTTCCAGGAATCCTTTTATCTCGTCATCCTCAAAGGAACTCTAAGCCTCCAAAGTGCTCCACTAACTTTGATGTTTATCCATCCTCATTAAACACGGAGTGAACTGTGAAATTACTTTCACTTCCAAACTTGAATTCTGAGCATCATTCAAATAGTATAAAGTTTTTCTAATGGTAATTTGCACAACGCGTCATTTTTATTCAAGTGTTTGTTATTTTATACAAGTTTTACTCGAAATTAATATCACAGAAGTTTCTTAATATTATATGTACCAAATAACGAGTTAAAAACGGATATATAATTACAATTCCGCTAAAGCAGTATTGCCAATATTCACGCCGAGAAACCTCGTAATCCTTAGTGTGCCCGATTTCACCGAGTTTCATGGACTTACCTTCTCCTCGGCGAAATCAGGGCGTAACTTCACCCTATTAAAGGTTGGTGACTTATCTTGAAGTTGTACTCATACAAGGTACAGAATCAATTGCAGGACTTATAGGAAGACATATCCAAGTTACGAGACGAATTGTTAAAGTTACAGAAGAAATTTTAGGACTTAAAGTATCAGTATTGCAGTTACAAAGCCGAATTGCTTATGTTACAGAATGAATTGTAGGAATTATATAAGTAAAGGGGTGCATTGCAAAAGTTAGAGCAGGATTTGTAAGGAATACCGGAAGAATGGTCGATGTTAAAGGGGAAATTGATAGAGTTGCAGAAATAATTGCCTGACTTACAGGAAGAATTATCGGATTTAAGGGAGGAATTCCTAGAGTACAGAAAGAATTGTTTGATCGGCAAGAGGAGTTATTAAAGTTACGGTAGGAATTGCAAGAGTCACAGAAGGAGTTGTAGGACTTAAGGGGGGAATGATCGGAGTTATGAAAGTGATTGCTAGAACTAGTCTTAGCATTGTGTCTATCGATTGGATGGATTTCTCTTTTTCACTTGTCCCCTTACCTATTTTCCCTTCGTCGTCATTTTCACTTTGTCTGTTAAGTTTGTCTATCTATTCGATAGACTCTTCCCTCATTTGTTCCATTTAGGCTTGACGTGTTCTTGGATCCCAATTGGGGGAGGCTGGGAGTCAGGGTCGCCTTCCTCTTTTTCCCCTTTCTAATCAAACTCCTCCTTTCGGCTTGGACTAAGTTACAAACTCTGATTTGTTGTATTTTTTTATTGTCGTAGGTTCGCCTAAAGACGGAATCTAGCTGCATCATTTAAGCGAAGAGACTCAGGCAGTGGTGGGCAGTCCGTCACTGACGGACTCTCGTTTCGCTGACGACTGACGGAAACATTATTTGCCGAAGGTCGTCTTTGCTTTTCGGGTTAGTGACGGTTCGGGTGACGGCCGAAAATTGCTCTTGTTGGCGCTTATTCCGTCACTGTTTCAATGTTTCAGTCAGTCATCAGTCCGCCAGCGAAACGGGAGTCCGTCAGTGACGGACCTTCCGTCATCGGTACTGACGGACTGCCCATCACTGCTGATTTGTTGTATTTTTTTATTGTCGTAGGTGCGCCTAAAGACGGAATCTAGCTGCATCATTTAAACGAAGAGAGTATGTATTCATATTTCTTTTAGCCGAAGGTGTTCATTCAAGTATTTTATTAGGTTGGAAACAAAGTTCTCGCACAACTTTTATTGACAATGATTTACAACGAAACAATGCAACAAAAGAAAATATGAATGAACAATGTAATCACTGTTATTTTCGAGCATCTGCTTCCAACCAAGGGAAAGATCATAGATGGTTTTGTTGTAAAATTCAACTGGTTTGCTATCAAAGAAGTCTCCAAACTGCATTTTTCAGTTCGTCAGCATTTGCGAACGTTTACCATTCAAGAAGTTCTGCAGTGCCCGGAATAGATGGTAGTCTGTTGGTGCCACGTCTGGTGATTACGGTGGGTGAGGGAGAACTTCCCAACCCAGCTTCAGGAGTTTTTCCCGGGTATGGTTTGCAACTTGTGGTCGGGCGTTATCACGAAGAAACATGACATCAATCAATTCTAGTCGTTTCTGCGCAATTGCATCTGACACCTGTTGCATTTCTTGACTGTAAAATTGAGCGTAGATTGACTGATTGCGTTCCAATATTTCCCAGTAAATCACTCCATTCCCATCCCACCAGACACAAACTATAAGCTTCTTTTGATGTCAGTCTGCCTTTGCTTGAAGTTGTGTAGGTGTAACTTTGTTCAGCTTCTTTTGCGTGCCATGTTCGAGTGTAGAGACCACTTCTCATCTGCAGTAACCATTTTGTTCAGCCAATCAAAGCGACGTTGCTTGAGCAGTAGTGTCATGCAGGCGCCTATGTGGCGCTGACTGTCGAAGTCGGTCATTTTACGTGGAATCCATACGTCCAGCTTGCTGAGTTTTCCCCTTTCATCGAAATGATGCAAAATTGTTGTATGGCTGACGCTAAACCTTTCAGCCAGCTCGCGTGATGTCAGATGTGGTTCAGCTTTGAGACAGGCGCACACACGGTATTTTCAATAAGTGAAGGTTGACCACTTCTTGAATGATCTTGAAGATCGAATTGGCCACTCTGAAATTTCTTAAACCAGTCGTAGGCTGCGCGACGACTTATTTATTGTCTCTTCTTTAAATGCTTGGTTTTGGCCGGACGTGTAAGCATACAGTAAAAGAGTAGGTTGCTGGTCACCAGAAAGAATCACTTGATGGGTAATTTTGAAACTTTAATATCATATAGGACAGTGGTTTTCAACCTTTTTATGATAGTGGCGTCCTAATTGCTATCTAGAAGTAACCACGGCACCCCAATACAATATAACTTACGTATAAATACATAATTACGTGGAATGCACTTCAAAATTAACAACGAATGACAGTTAATCTAATTTAAACGAAATAGGAGAATAAAATTAGAAAATAAATCAATGTTACCTTTAAAAGTTTGATGGGAAATTTGAGGTCGATGATCATAACATAATTCTTTAATATTGAGATGTAGAGTTGACAAGGCAACTCTCATTTCTTCATTCACTGTCTCTAATCTTTTTCTCTGTTCGTTGTTTTTATGTTGCACAATGCAGAGAAGATAATTTCAAAATACTTTCAAGTGTCGTTAGATTTTTTATATTGTTTGGTTGCTCCCGCGTCATCCATAGTTGGCTCTCTCGGCAACCTGGTTGAAAACCACTGATATAGAGTAGGCTTCCCTAGGCCTCGATTGAAAGTGCATAGTGGCCTAGTCTACCTAAGCTCTAGGTCGCTGTGCACTTTCAAGCGAGTCTAAGAAAGACTAGGCTACAATACATTAACTAGTCGTACACCCTGTATAAATCTATAAATAAATAAACTTTTAAATACATAAATCTATAAATAAATAAACTTTTAAATACATAAATCTATAAATAAATAAACTTTTTTAAAAAGGTTGTGCGGGAACTTTGTTTCTAACCTAATATTTCCAAACTTCGAAATTTCTTGCTCCCTTCTCACGGTATAATTCTAACCAGGAATTTAGGATGCCATTCATATTTCCAAGTCGTTCTAGAGATTTTTAATTCTATCCAAACGAACTGTGATCGACTCTCTCTCTCTCTCTCTCTCTGTCTTTGTCTCCGTTTATGTCTATCTATGTCTCCCCCCATCCCCCCCTCTCTCTCAATTCTACTGGGTTACAAAACAGGAGAAGATTTTGTAAGTCTTCTAACTTATTCAACTGATTTAGGCACTTTTGCACCGTTGAATCTAAAAATGACATGTTTCCTCCCATCAGTTCAGGATTTTGTGCCAAGGGGATTTTTTTTTTTTGTAAATCCGATCTCATAAGCAAATCAATTCCATTTTTATGATATTTTTTGTTCATATTTGTTGATATTTCTCATCAGAAATAGGTGTTTGAAATAAAAAATCCCAACGTTTTCTAACACAATTTATTAATTTAATGTACAAAAATTGATTAGTGTACATTAAACAGTAGACATTGATAAAGGCAAGTCCATGTAAGTGGATATTAAGTCATCATTGTTCAGAATTCAATGCATGAACTTCTGTTTCTTCGAACTCCTAGAATGCTTAGTGGTAGAGATGTCTATCTTTAAAGTCCAACCGTAATCAGCCATCGTGATTGTATACCAGCGTCCCTGATACCTGGTCTCCATATCCTTCATGTCTCGATAGAAGGTGATGTGAGCACTGTCAGAAAGGAGTTTTTTTTTACTTCAATCTGGATGCCAACAGTTCGGCAAAGGACTTTGGCAAGCTGAGATCGAGAACTAGATCATTTAGCTCGCTTTGGAAAAAAGGATGTGGAGCAACATCGTCGAGAACTACTTCTTCATTTTTTTTAACACTGGAGAAATCTTCGTCACTAATGTCAGGAAGTTCTCCAAACTCAGGTACTGGAATTTCATCATTATGAGCTACAAGGCGACGTGCCAATTGAAGATCAGGATACTTGAGGTTGCTCCGTTTCTTTCTGTTGGTCCTAGTCAAATCATTAGCGCAGAGGTAGCTGTAAATGCCACGGTTTGTCGGCTCCCTCCATACCATGGGAATTCACAACTTCAGACAACTCTTCTTGCCCTTGGTCCAACTACACAGATACTCATGGCATGTCTTGCATACTATATGTGGTGACCAAGTGTTATATAAAATTAGTATGATAAGCAGGCTTTATGAAACTTGTAACGACTGGATTCCTGTTAGGAACAACGGTGTGTTCACCACAAATGGAGCAGAATACATCGGGCTTACGAGAGGCGGTCAATAAGTTTTGCGAATGGGTAGGGCAAAACAAAGAAAGGGGAATGGATGTTTGGGGGGGTGTTAGGCCAAGTTATTACAAGTCAGGACCTGCAGCCGCACGCTCCTGCCTCGTCTATTTAAGAAGCAGTAGCTGATCGCAGATCGTCAGTCACAAATTTTTCAACAATGGAGAAGGTTGAGCACCGCGCAGTGATCAAATTTTTGACCAAGGATGGCAAGAATGCAAAAGAGATCCATGAACGCATGGTTGCAGTGTACACCGACACCGCCCCTTTCTATGCAACAATTGCTCGCTGGAATAGAGAGTTCAGCCATGGTTGTGAGTCACTTGAAGATGACCCCCGTACAGGACGCCCGTCAGACGTGACCAACGAGGACATTGTGGCCCGTGTCGAGAGGATGATCCTCGAAAATCGACGGGTGAAGGTTGAAGAAATCGAGCGAAAACTTGGAATATCACATGGAAGTGTTATCAACATCATCCACGACAATTTGTCCATGGCCAAAGTCTAAGGTCTCTGCCCGTAGGGGCCCTAGAAACCTCACGCCCCATAATCGACTTCAACGTCGTCAAAGTCCACAAAGCCAGAGTTGCACAAGCTGCCTTGCGCGAGTGTGGATTCGAGGAGCTCAACCATCCCCCCTACAGTCCAGATCTGGCCTCCCCTAGCGACTACTTTTTATTCCGCCAGCTCAAGGCTGCACTGCGTGGACGCCGGTTTGGGGACGATGAAGATGTCCAGCTTGCCGTCCAGGAGTGGATTGAACAGCAGTCGGGAGATTTCTGGTTGTCGGGAATTCGAAGCCTCAGGGACAAGTGGCGCAAGTGCATTGAAGTCGAGGGTAGTTATATTGAACAATAATAAAACCCTTTTCCTCATATCTCGTTTCCTTATATCCCAATTGCAAAACTTATTGACCGCCCGCTGTATTTTTACAAGATCTTCTGGTTGAATCCATTCCATTCACCTACAAAAGAAAAATAACCATGTAAATTCTAAAGAATTTGTGTATTTAAATAAATAGGAAGTATTTTGGGATCATACGAATATTAAATACCTGTACATGGAAAAAAACGTTAAAAAACACCAAGTAGCGACAAATCAAAAAGTTGACCTGAATGAGCAAAAAACAATGTGAGTTTGGGATTTACCACATCAAAATTGTCCTAAATCAGCTGAAAAAAACCCCTTCAGACAATAAATTTAGTGTTGGCCAATACCATCCTTTGGCCCTTTATTTCAGGGAACAGAACAAAGTTTGAAAAATTTAAGTTAGCATTTACGATTACAAATGGCCTGTGATATTAGCCTTTCGATCTTTGAAGATGCCAAAAGTCAAATTAGTGAAATTATTAAAAACAGGGCTATAATTAAAGGCAAAATTACATTATTTCTTAACCAAGGCAACCTTTACGTAGAGTCGGAATAAATTTCAAAAGATCATTTGCATGTATAATTGAACGCGATCGAGTCTTTCTTTTTAATCAGTTAGATAATCCAAATTTTCATTCCCTTAATAGAGATAAAATCGATGAATCTTAATCAGTACACAGCTATCGTCTCAAATTGATTACGATCTTGAAATGAAATGCAATTGAGTGCCCTTTGAATGAAAGGAAAAAGTCTCGTCGTCCAACTACATAGTCTACTTCTATCAGATTTCCAAGAGATCTTAAGCGACCTTGGTAGCCCTTCAATTTGAACCCCACCCCCAGCCCCCTCTTTGCCTTGTGATTCTTTTATAGAGTCAAAATAAGCTTAACTTACATTTTGGGTAGAAATTGAGAATGTTCTTGGGTATAGGCGAAATTTTCTTTATTCTATTAACTCGATTATTACAAATGTTGCGAAAGAGATTAGGCATTTTAGATCGTTAAACTCATTAGGTAACTCCCACTCAAATTGCATGGTCGCGCTAGAAGTCCTGATAACGAAATCCTTAGCTAAAAATGCCGTTATTGCTCTTATTTGTCTGAAATTCTGAAATAGCTGATAATTTCCCCCTGGTTTAATGAGATCCGTTCTATTTCTTTAGGATCTTAAAGGTTTTGATGTAAACTTCTTTAAGAAAAGTGCTGGAAACATCCTTCTGTTTCATATCATTTACGGCAAACTGCCCTCACTTTTCTAAAAAGATTTAAGGTTTGTTACAAAGGCTAATTTTTCTTCACTTGGCGATCGATCGAAAATTATACTGCTGTTACCCGTGGTTTGGAATAACTGAGAGCCACTCTCGCCCTATCAAACCTACTGCCTTTAGAGGGAATTATAAGCCACTACATAACCCTCAAATATTCAGAACCTTTTTAAATCCTATATCTAATTCAAATTAATCCCTTTCTAAATCTCCCCCTCTCATTTATAAGTTCAATACTTGTATTTAAAATCCCCGGGAATGAAAGGAGGGCAAATAAAAGGATAATTTAAACTCTCAGTCGTCTAAATAGAATTTTTCGTCAAAAGGGCAAACTTCAAACTTCAAAACGTCAAACTCAAATGATCAAATTTCAAACTTAAATACTTCTTCAAAGTTAAACGCGTCAAATTCTAATTATCAAACTTTAAACTCAAATCTTCCTGCTAATGAAAAAGTTTCTAAGTTCTGATTTCAAATCAAATTCCAAACTTAAATACCTAGTCTAGGCAAAATTCAAAATTCCAATTTGTGTAACGGAGCGCACAACATCGTGAATTGCATCTGCTGCAATTGCTCACCTAAAAGGATATCGAGATGTTGTAAATTAAACTTGTGCTGACTGTGTTCCTCCTTTCGCCATTTGGTAGACTTTTGCCCTGTGTCTCGTTATATATTATCTCACCAGTGCCAATTGAGGACTCATATTTTCGCTGTGTCCTCAAGCCTGCCAAATATGATGAAAAATTGTGAAATTTGCCTGAGCAGATTGTGACTCTTGAAACCGACATGTAGACATTTAAAGTTTCTGGGTTTTACCTAAACTTGACACCAACCTTTGTCTCACTACTTTAACTGAAACATGGGAGGGTGGGGGGAGATCAGATGGGTTATTTTGCGTCTTAAAGGTTGTACGTCTCAGATGTGGCTCTCTTTTTGTGCTCGCTTGAGTGAACTCTCGTCGTACACATATACAATATATCTCATAGGTACTCAAACTAAGCGGATGGAGGAATTGCGAGAGGGATAATTCTTTCGGAAATGGATACCCCATTAGAATTTGGGGGGGGATCCTGTTCACTGTCGAAAATCACAGGACAGGGGTTGTGTGTTTGAAATGTAGAGTGGGGGAAAGAAAACTCGAGGGGATATATATGTGAGAGTTTAACCAGATATTAAATAATTTGTACAACCCTTCTTATCAATCTAACAACTCATACCTTTTGTCAGAGAGAGAAGGTTCCCCCCCTCCCTAGAACCCAACGTCTACCCGTGGCGCCTGAGAAAAGATGCACCTGCACGCCTAGACAGCCCCAACGGAGCAGCGGGAATTTTGCGCGTTCGCATGACCACTGCGCTCTTATCAAGAATGGTCGGGCAGTCAAACCCAAGGAGCCGCCTCAAAGAATGTCGCACGGCCGTGTGATCCGATTTGGGTTTCCCTTCTCCCCGTCGCATCGCCTGATCGGTGCCAGAGCTACAGCGTCAAGGACTTTCGCACGAACCTGTGATGCTCGCCGAGAATATCCCCTCTCCCCTGGCGCGCCAATTCTAATGAGATCCCCGCCCCCCTTTGGGGGTCCTCTGGTGACCCGTTTCCGCTAAGGCAGTATAAATACTTCGGGAAAAACTTTGAGAAATTAGTACCATAAAGCCCCTCTTTGTTAGCAGCCATGTACAGTCTCGTACGCCCTGCTCCGCCTCCCAACGGCTTCCAGCTACGAACGCGACGCGTCACCTCTCTATCCGGCCTCGCTCGTACCTAAGGCCAGAGTTCTCACCCGACAGACGATAGACACGGAGTCATCTATCACTCGGGTATCGACTTCATTCTTGTCTGGAGTACTCCCTTGTTCATTTCTCAGCGAGGTTAAAGAAGAAGGAATTTTGCAAGTGGAACTTTGTAGCGCCCGGCTTCCTCGTCGTCTCCAAAGCCTCCGGTCAAATTAGGCTTTACGTGTGTCTTCCCATTATTTGCACTCTACCCCTTTTCCTGGATCAATCATCGTACATCACTCTCCCTTCATGCGTTACCGCAGAGTCAATCCTCGGCTAGCATCGACGTTCAACTCAACGACACCTTGTTATTATTTCGAGGAACAAGCTCTATAACTCAACCCATTTTCCAAAATGGCTGTGTTCACATAGAGCTTTGAATAAGAATAACATCATCTACCTACAAACGATTTATCCAAGAGCTTTGAAAGAGATCTCTACATTGTTCCAGCAAATTTAGAAGGTACGAAGAGTACCAAAATCTCTAAAGGCTTCAAACCTATCTGAAAGACATGGAAAGATTTGTTAAACTCCTCGTGGGGAGCAACGTCAAAAATGAATAAGAAATCTTCCTTTTCCAAAATTTTGAAGTTAAGGACACCCATTAATGGCATTTTGTATAGAAGAAATTAAGGTGAAGAAGTCAAAATAATGGAAAGTGGAAAGGCTCATCGTTTTATGTAGGGGTGATTTTCTGAACAGTTGCCTACTCAAGCCGAGTATATCAGAATCGTAAGATGTCTGGTGTTATTAGAAAGCATGCAGACTTGGATTTGATCAGACAACAAGGTTTTGGAGAGATCTTGAACCCCTTCTTTAAAGGTTCTAGCGTTAGCAGATCTGTAAACTATGCCCCCGATTCTAAAAGTTTGAAATTTTTAAGAATGTTTTGACAAACTGGGAAATAGACATTTCCGGCACAATATATGTATATTTTCATTATAGCATGTTTTATTAAAAGCGACCGCTAGTTTCGATTTTAATAATTCTTTTTTCAATCTTCTCGATTTGTCTTATATTCGCCTTTTATTCATTATTTAACCTGTGGATAAGTGTACCAAAGTTCATCGGAGACTGATGTTTGTTATTTTGGTGAAGTAGAAGTAAATTAATGTAATTTAGCCCTTTCTTTAATTTACCTAACTCGTTTCGATACATCAAGTATCATCTTCAGAGTTACAATGTAGAATTATTACAGAGTATTCAGTTTATATGTGTTACAAAATGTATTAACAAAATTACGAACGAAGCTATACACGTATAGGCAAGTTGGATCCGGGTGTACATCTCTACGTTGCAACATGTAGAGATTAAAAGATCCATTATGACCCTTTGATCAATCGAAATTTTGACGAACACATAGCATGACAATTTAACCTAGTATGTTTGAATGATTTGACCGAATTCATCTGGTTCACGTGAGATTGGTTATTTTGTGGTATTGTACGGAAAATTAATTAAATTTCTCACAAACAATAAGTAAGGATTCTTTTGAATTGGTAGAAGGAGGCCAAAAACCTCGGGGTTTTTTGAGCGTCGGATCAATTACAAGGTCCTTAAATTTTAAATGACAATTTTCATTTATTAACCTAGTTAAGTAATGATTTTCCCCAGCAAGAGAGGATTAATGTCCTTTGTGAGGAAATTCCACGTGGAATCTCTTGTCCAGCACGGAACTTCCATGCGCTGTAGAAGGCTCTGTTAGGCTTAAATTGGTAAGCCTACCCCCCCCCCCCTTCCACAAGCGGTAGTCTCGAACCGCGTCCACCGCGATTCACCTGTACATGGGCTAGAATAGCCTCGGCAAGAAGATTCGAGGCCATTCGAGAGTAGAGCTGTTTCCCACTAAACCCCCCCTGTGGGGAGAGCCTTAGACATATATATTTCTCGTTTCCCATGAAACCGACACATAGTTGAGAAGTCTCGCCCGGACCCAAGAAGATTCCCCCTAGTTCTCAGTCAGGTGCTAACAACAAAGCAATGTGACAGCTGAACTATTTGTGTATTGGAATTAGCCCCAGCCAGTGAGGTAATTCCATTTAACGATCGCTACTGAGTGATTTTTCCGACTTCTGTCACCAACTCCTGTCGAAGCCCTCCTCGTCCCCCCCCCCTCGTTTTCGGGAGGCCGAAATACTCTCCCCTGGACTGGACATTACCGCCCCCCCTTTTTTGGAAGAACCGTCATCACTTCAAGTTCCCGCTCCGAAGTTTTGAGCGCCCTCGCCTCAAGTGCTGAAGACATCCGTGAAGCCTTACCCCGTCGTCTCACCCGGAATCTTCCGTAAGCCAACCCCTCCCTCCCTTCAGTAACTCATTTGCGTTAATTCCCCCATTTGAATAGTCTCCTCCCGTAACACATTAATTTTAACTTCATAGTCTGATTCATAACTACAATCAACCCCCTCGTTCATCTGATGTAATTTTGCCCTTCAATTCTCTCATTATTTTTATGTAAATAAAATTATATTTTTGTACATGCCTCTTTAAATAACTTCAGCTTTGCCTTTGCCCATAATTTACCTGACCTCGTTGCACTCTTTCTCGCTACTCAGCCCGTCTAAACTAGTGGTGTTCCGTCCCTTTTCGGTTCGCCTCTAAGTTATTGGTCCCTTCCCATAGATATAATATGGTATTGATGTAATAGAATGTTAGACTACGACATCTTTGCTGTAATGTAAGTTAAATTTAGTTATTTGCCCTTTGCTTCTGATAAGACGGTAGTTGTCCAAAAATAAATCAAGGTCCCTAATTAGGCGGATGGGGGGAGGCAGAGCCATTCCATAACATAATCACTACCACTTTTTAGAATCTCAGCCACTATAGCATCTACTTCAGGTGTTTAACAATTTTTCAGATCTCACAGCACAAACAACCTCTTGTATGCGTTTCCCTTCCATACCATGATACAGCATCCTATTTACATTATTATTATTATTATTATTATTATTATTATCATCATCAGTATTATTATTTTTATTAACATTATTATTATCATTATTTTTGTTATTATTATCATTATTATTATTAAAATCATTATTATTATTAACATTATTATTATCATTATTATTATTAACATTATTATTATTATTATTAACATTATAATTACACTGGTTAACACATTTTTTGCTGACTTATGTTTTGTGGTGCTGATTTTAAATATGGCATCCATATTTTTGTAACACATCATATTTCCATTCTACAGCATATTCCTCTTTTACGACGTACTGCGTGTATTTACTTGGTAAGGATAGTTTCCTAAGTGTTTTATCTTCAAACCATAACTTAAAATGTCAACAGAATTTTGAAAGGATAAATGCATTGTAAGATAACATCGACTATTACTAAATATATACAGGTAAGTTATTTTTGTATTATAATGGAGAAAACACAAGCAATCGTACACATACCTATACATTCATGGAAGAAATTTCCGCTTGCGAGTGTCTTGAGTGTTTGATGTCTACACAGTCTCATTAAATACTCCAACAGTAGTCTGCCATCATGTTTGTGTTCCATCGGCCTTGATATCTCTCCTCCATAATCTTGATATCTTGATGAAAACGCTCTCCGTGTTCATCACTCACGTTGCCAAGATTAGCAGGAAATTCATCAAGATGGCTCTTGAGGAAATGAACCTTTATGCTCATGTTGCAGTCTAAATGGTGAAAGCTATCGAGTGATGTCTCTACCAAATCCTTGTAGTTAGCAGCCTTTTTGTTTCCAAGAAATCCTTTCACAGCCACAAATGAATCCCATACTCCTTTTTCAATGTCAGTCATCGAACTCGAGAAGTTTTGGTTTTCCATCAACTTTCTGATTTGTGGCCCATCAAAAACTACAGCTTTTATTTCATCATAACTTAAGCCAGGAAATATTGTACATATGAATTTGAAACAGCCACCCTCCACATTAATAGCTTTCACAAATTGTTTCATCACCCCTGATTTAATATGAAGAGGTATGAAGATGATTTTCTCTCGCTCAACAAGTGGTTGGTCACCGTTGGTGTATAATATTCTTCTCCCCAACAGTCAAACTTTCTCTAACTGGCTAGAGTTTCTGTTCTCAATGTTCGTCTTTGGCTGGGCTGTCCCATAAACACAGGAAACACGGATATTTTGTATAGCCTCCTTGTTAGCCAAGTAAAGAATTTACCATTTCCAGATCCACACATATCATCCATTTGTGTTCATTATATTTGAGTAAATCTAATACAGATCTTATGTGTTCATGCTTCTCTTTTAAATGCACAGAGTGACCAATAGGAGTCGTACCGAACAAGTTTCTATTATTTAGTAACACACATTTTAGACTCTCCTTTGAACTATCTATAAAAGGTCTCCATTCACTTGGATCATCATTCTAATTGGCTGAAGTTTCCACGTTCTTGGGTCGATGAATATACAAAGTCTAGATCACTGTCAAGTTTATTGCTTACATCAGATTCACGTATATCACTTACATCGTCCAGTGATGGAAGTTCCTTGAATATAGGTACTGGAATTTCATCTGAATGAAGTACTGGACGAATCGCTGAATTAAGATTTGGGTAACTTATTTTATGTCGCGTTTTCTTGCTATAACCAGAGGTCTTTGTGAGATAAAAGTAGCAATCGTTTACATGTTTTTTTGGCTCTCGCCACACCATAGGAAGGCCAAATCCTAGTTGTTTCCTTGTTCCCTTTCTCCATTGGCGTAGATTTTCGACACATGGTTTACAAACATTGTGCGGGGCCCACTGTCTATCCTGATAACCTAATTTAATCTTAAAGTAAGCCAAGTATTCTCTTGTCACAAGGATACTACTGTTCATTCTTTCAGTTGGTGCAGTAAAACAACCACATATAAAGCAAAACGAGTCAGGGAAATTCAGACATTTCCTTCGTAATGAGACCATAATACTGAATGTTATTTCATTAAACAAATCAAAAAAACACCAAATTTTATTATACACAATTGCTTTATATATTTAGATGTGCATAAAGAGAAGTCTAAATACATACATAGAATAAAATAAGAAGAATACCAAACGCCTCCACTTCCGTTCACTTGGTCGTAAGATAGCTTGCTACTATGAGTGGGACCAATATGGACCAGTCCATAAATGAAAAAAAAACTTGACGCGATAGAAGAAAACTATTGCCATTTTTAAACTCAGTGACCCCGAATTTCCCAAGAACAGGTCTCAAACTAAGTCAGCAGAAAAAAAGTTAAAATTTGTTGACCAGTGTTATCATCATCATCATCATCATCATCATTATCATTATCATCATCATCATCACTAACTCAATAATTTAAGAACAGGATTCTTTGGATTATTTGAATAATAATTTCATTTTAGTTTGGTTATGACTTATGTAAGTATATTTTAAATTTTGATCAAGGAAATTTCTAAGAATTTCTTTGGAGTTTGAAAAAACAAAATAGTTTAGTTCAAAAAAAATAAATAGGATTATCCAATGCTTTATAAGGAAATGAATTACAATTGGTGAACTTCAGAAAATTTATTCAAATTTAAGTAAGGCTGATATTTTATTTTATTTATAACTATATTTTAGCAACGTGATATTTTGAAAGGGGCGAAATTTAGTTTAGAGTTCCTTTTTTAAATTATTATAATTGGCGAAGTTCAGAAAATTTATAAAAATTTAACCATGGCTGCTTTTTTTCAGATTTTAAATTTTAATCTTAGTAGCGAAGCCATTGCCTGGTAACCCTATATTTTAAGAAGGGGATTTTGGGGAGGGGTTGAATAATAATTGATTTTTTTCTTAGTTCGGTTGTGACGTAGGTATATTTTAAGTTTTTTTCCAAGTTCTTTCTAAGAGTTGCTTTAGTGTTTGAGGAAATAAGGTAAGTTCACAAATAAATATGAGTATCGAATGTTTTGAAATTTTTTAAAACAAAAAGATTACAAATGAAGTTCAGAAAATTTATAAAAATTTAACCATGGCTGTTTTTTTTTAGATTTTAATCTTAGTAGTGAAGCGCAAGCTAGTGGCGAAGCCATTGCCTGGTTATTACTATTATTTTTGTTGCTATTATTATTATAAACATTATTATTATTATCATTATTACATCATTATTATCATCATTATCATTATTATTATTGTTTTTTATGGGAATTTATGTCATTTTTTACGTTCCTGGTCTATTTATCCCTGTTGTTCCTCATCTTTGTTGCCTTTCTTCTTTCTCCTTTCTTTTTCAATTAAGGTCGGCCATTATAAGAAAGCCCGTCCAAGGGCGAGGACACGAGCACAAGTATGAGCTCAAACCCCAAATCTTCTTCAACCTTCCCTCAGATCAGCCGGAGGGAGCGTGGCTTGTGATTTCCTCTCTCATTATTAAATAAAAGCAAAGATAAGTTTATTAGGAAAGGGAGTGGGGCTGTAGGGCAACTAAACTAATTTCAGAACATAGGAAAAACAAGGTCAACATACCTAAGTTGCGTGCTCTCAATTATGCTGACTTATGACCCTATGACCTCACGACCTTCAAAACTTTCAACAAGTGAGGCAATCCGACCCATAGTTAGTTTTCTTTTAATAATTCCCGGACTAACCTTGGGAGGACTTTAGCAATTATACTATTCGAAAGAGAATGTAAAACAACATGATGGTTTCAAATTTCGTTAGAATCGACCCAATAGTTACGATGTTATTGCCAGAAAAAACATTGAAAAGTAAAACAGTTACCATACGCCTGACCAACCTACCAATCGACCTAGTAACCTAAAAGAGTCGCACGCGACTAAAAAACGTACGAGAAAAGACTTTAATCCTTACATTCTTAAGTATGTGATTACGTGGCTGATTAAAGTTTTTAAAATACCAAAAATGATTCAGTAACTTGATAGAGATGGACGATAGAGCAAACACTCGTCAGAGTTGATTTATAGGAGTAAACAAACCATTGAACACGGCCAGAGTTGCTCCAAATTACTTTAGTTATAAAATCGCGAAAATGGAACAGAGAATGGAAAGTAGGTCGATTCATGTCTCAAAATCGACTTCAGTATTTGTATTTTAAATGTCTCTGTCTCTGTCTCTGTCTTAGTATCTCTTTCTGTCTCTAGTACACTATGTCTCTATCTCTAGCCATCTTCATCTCTCTTTCTCTGCATATATCTCCATGTCTCTCTCCTTCTCTCTCTCTCTCTCTCTCTCTCTCTCTCTCTCTCTCTCTCTATATATATATATATATATATATATATATATATATATATATATATATATATGGCGTTAAATCGCATGATCTCGGTGGCCAGTTGACGTCACCGCCGCGCGAGATGACCCTGCCCTGAAATCGCTGGTGCAAAATGTCTATCGTAGCGTGCGCAGTGTGGCACGTAGCGCCCTCCTGTTGGAACCACATGTCGTCAGTATCCATATAATCCAGTTGAGAACACAAGAAGTTGCTTATCATCGATCTGTAGGTCTCGACGTTGACGGTTATGGCAATCCCATCTTCGTTCTAAAAAAAATACGGACCGATGATTCCGTTAGACGAAAATCCGCACCAAACAGTGACTTTATTGGGATACAATTGGTACCGGTGTATCTCATGTGGATTGTTTTCGTCTCAAATCCGACAATTTTTCTTGTTCACAAATCCATTCATCCAAAAATGGGCCTCGTCGCTGAAGATGATTTTGGGGGCAAATTTGGGGCAACTTCCAACTGCTCTAGAGCCCAAACAGCGAACACACGGCGTTGTCTATAGTCGTTTACCTTAAGTTTCGGGGTAAGTTGGATTTTGTACGGGTGCAGACCCAAGTCCCTACGCATAATCCGCCAAACTGAAGTCGCAGAAAGGCCAAGTTCTTGTGGACGACGAGAAATTAACTGCCTCGGATTTTCCCGTACACTCTCATTTACGGCAGCGATGTTTTCAGCAGACCTTGCGTTTCGGCGACTGACGGGTGTTGGCTGATTGTTGATCGACCCTTTTGCCTCGAATTTGGCCACCAAGCGTCGAACAGTGGACTCTGCAGGACGATTGTGGCGAGGATAGAAATCACGTAATGCGCGGAATGTTTGTCGAATGGAGCACTGATTTTGATAATAACATTTGATGAATTGCACACGCTGTTCAACGCTATAACCTTCCATCGTGACTTGCCAAGTACTACTGAACAGTTCACAGTGAGGTTGCCAGCTGTCGTTGTTAACAACTTGGCCACTATTGCCTGACAAAGCTTGAGCGTCCTTGTTGAAAGACCCTCTATTAATATATATATATATATATATATATATATATATATATATATATATATATATATATATATATATATATATATATATATATATATATTTATATATATATTTATATATATATATATATATATATATAACTTTCTGTCTATACGCATTTCTTTCCTCTACACCACTAGCCGGTCACGACATGGGAAAAGAAGTTCTTTTCTTTTTTCTGATTTCGAGTGAGTGCAATTAATTAGTGAGTTCCATTAGATTAACCATCATGAATCATAAGAGGTCACATAAATAAGTGTGTATCCGTAGTCTTAGACTTAGCATACAAAACCCCATCATTTTATTTTTGTGTACACACGTAGATATGTGTGCATCAGCAGGTAACAAACGGTAAGGAATTCGAGCACCTTAAATGGAAGATAACTCTAGTTAATCCAATGATACAGTTTTCTTGATCTAGAGCTTTCTATTTATTATTTCTAAGGACTTGCCTTAACCTCACCTTAGGGGCTTTGTTGATCTTCATTCTGTAGTTATTTCTCTTCTTTATAGCCGTAATAGAGGTATTAGTAGTTTAGGTTTGTTTGGTGAATCTACGTCAATGAGATCTAGCTAAATTTCCCTCTTTCTCTGATCTAAAATCTCACAGACGCCACAACTTTCTTTCCCCTTCGCCTAAGATGGCGACGGGAAGAGGGCGCTCGGATCTTGCCTTTTACCTATAGGATCAGGTCAGAGGTGACGGGGTTATTACGAGTGATCGAGTCTGCAACAGATCATAACACCCACGGCCTCTGTTTCCTTCCCTTGGTTCAACTCCTTCCTGGGGATCCGCTTCTGCCAAGCCCCCAGTTATCAGGGTTATGCCATTCCGCAATCTAAATCCAGCTTTCGCCGCTTTCAAAAATAGCTCTCTTCTGATTCGAACGAGACGTTCTCCGAAACACGGCATTTCTCTCAGGTCGTTACAACGGCCGCTTTCTTTGGCACCAGAATACTTTGCTCCTCTCTCTCTTTCTCTCTCTCTCTCTCTCTCTCTCTCTCTCTCTCTTTCTCGAGTCGGTCATTGGACCTTTGCTTTTTATTATATATGTTAATGATGATTTGCTGTCAAAAATTATAATTCGCGGATGACTGAAAGTTAGGAAAAGAAATAATAACAGCTGTTTTAGAATTTCAAAATGATATGAAGAAGGTAGCGTAAAGCTTTGCAGAATGGGAACTACCCTTCAAGCTTGATAAGTGTAAAATAATGCATTTGGGTTATAAAAACCCAAGAGCAGAATATAAATTTTTTATTAAATATTTACAGAAACAAATAACGAAAAAGATTTAGGAGTCTGTTTATCAAATGATCTTAAGTTTTCTCGGCTGTGTATTGAAGTGGAAAGCTTCTCGGCTATATCAAGCGTCAATTTAGTTATCAAATAAAACTACAATTTTGAATATGTATAATTCATTAATAAGGCCACAATTAGAATAATGTGCCCGGGTCTGGGCACCATACTTACACTACAATTTGGAATATGTATAATTCATTAATAAGGCCACAATTAGAATACTGTGTCCGGGTCTGGGCACCATACTTACACTACAATTTGGAATATGTATAATTCATTAATAAGGCCGCAATTAGAATACTGTGCCCGGGTCTGGGCACCATACTTACACTACAATTTGGAATATGTATAATTCATTAATAAGGCCACAATTAGAATACTGTGCCCGGGTATGGGCACCATACCTACGAAAATATATTGACAGATCACAGAAGGTAAAAGCAAAGGCCACAAAATTGATACCATAATTACGAAATCATAATTATGAGACAAGACTAGAAAAGGTAAACTTATTCAGGATAGAAACAAGACGATTGCGAGGATAACTAATAAAAGTGTTCAAAATCTTGAAAGGGATAGATAATGTAGATTATTCTACTTGGTTCGAACTTAGCACAAATATATAAGAAATAATGGAGTGAAAATCGCTTCAAAACATTTCTGAACTAATTTATGTGGAAATTATTTTTTTTTTTAGACAAAATTGTAAACATCTGGAACCAGTTACGTTAACATGTGATGTCCAGTAGTTCAATTGACATTTTTAAAATTAGACTGGATAAAATAATAAACACCAGGCAATGGCTTCGCCATTCCCCCCTACGGGGAAAGCTTGCGCTTCGCTACTAAGATTAAAATCTTTAAAAAAGCAGCCATGGTTAAATTTGTATAAATTTTCTGAACTTCCGCCAATTATAATAATTTTAATAAAAAGGAAAAATAAACTAAATTTCCCACCTTTCAAAATATCACGTTGCTAAAATATAGTTATAGAAGAAGATATATCAAAATAAATTTTCTGAACTTCACCATTTGTAATTCTTTAGGTTTTAAAAAGTTCATAAAATTTCGATACTTATATTTATTTCTGAACTTCACCAGAAGAAGTGTTAACATCTGCAATCGTGAGTAGTAGTATCTAATAGTTCAGTTGAGACTTTTAGAACTAGACTGAACCTAGTTAGTAAAATTATTAGAGAAATAATGATTGACAAATCCTTGCATACTGATAAGACAAAAAGAAGAAAAAAAGAAAGAAAAAAAGAGCATGTTCTAAATTTAGATTATTAATATATGTCAGTTTTTTTATGCATATATTAATGTGTTCCTACTTTCCTGTTAAGATTTCCTGGTCGTGTCTATTTTTCCACAGTACCAGTTATATTTTTCCCTTTTCCAAGCCTAGAAACGGGTGGGGAGAGACTTCATCTTTACTATTTACTATCCTACGCCTTAGAAGTTTAATTGTATATATTTAGAAACAAAACATAAGTACTTATGTTTTATGTACCGAATGGTCTCTTGAGGTACCTACCATGTAACACACACACTCTCTCTCTCATTCTATATATATATATATATATATATATATATATATATATATATATATATATATATATATATATATATATATATATATATATATATATATATATATATATATATATATATATATATATATATATGGAAAAATATCCAAGACAAATTGGTGCGGTTAAGGTAATGGCATAATTAGACAACTGCTCTGCTTCAGGTCCAGCAAGTGATCCTATCCTCCTTGAACTGGAAGACAACACTTAGGGGCTGATGGATGGGTCATCCCTAAGTGTTGTCTTCCAGTTCAAGGAGGATAGGATCACCTGCTGGACCTGAAGCAGAGCAGTTGTCTAATTATGCCATTACCTTAACTGCACCATATATATATATATATATATATATATATATATATATATATATATATATATATATAATATATATATATATATATATATATATATATATATATATATATATATATATATATATATATATATATATATATATAAAGGTTGTTCCATTAAGACGGATCGCAGTTAGCAGTAAATTTACATCGCAGCAAAATATATATTGAGTTTTCTGCCTCTTTCAACACTACTTTCAATCATCATTACTGCTAACTGCGATCCGTCTTAATGGAACACCCTTTATATATATATATAAAGAGAGAGAGAGAGAGAGAGTGTATATGAGAAAATGGACGAAGTAGAAGGCTCTCCCCCACACATATCTCCTTTTAAACTAGTCAGGACAAAATTGAGAAGATACCGAGTTAAGTTGAATAGACTGTATACAGCCAGGAATTTTCATATTAAAGTGATCATTTTGTACTTTCTATTGAATTCGCACTTCATTATTTAAGTTTCTGATAGCTCTATCTCACATATATTAAAATGTTTCTACACTATCACTAGAATCAAAATTTCCAACTAGTTCCAGACATTAGTTATTTTGTATGAGATATATTTTCCACATAAACTTGCTCAAAATGATTTAGGAGAAAGTTTTACACCATTGTTAACTGTGTAATTTCTATTAATTTAAACCAGATTGAATGATTCACTTTATTCCTATCAAAATTTTTAGAGGGAGGGAATTAATTTAGTACCCCTTTTTCTAATCTTTCAATTGCTTTTCTCAAATATGGTTACCAAACTTGTGCACAGTACAATGTTAGGGTCGTTTAAAATTATTGTCTCATTTAAAAATGAATGCTTGTAACCTAGTATTTTTAAAGTCTTCTTTTCCACCTCTAAGGATTGCTGAGGACAATTCAGATCGCTTGATGCATAAATGCGGGTCTTGTCCTATTCTGTTACTCCCATTGGGTCAAATATGTTGGATTCACCACTGGGGTTATTATTACATATGTGCATTATTAACATTTTTCTAGATTTAATGGCAAATCCCACTGAAAGGATCAACAAGCCTTATCATTTTGAAAATCTTTGATATTCTCTTCACTAATTAAACCTTTAAATATCTTACAATCACAAACAAATTGTGAAATCTTTGACAATTCCCCTACGTTTATATCGTTTACGTAAATGCTAAACAGCGAGGGTCCTGGAACCAAACCTTGAGGAATTTTTCTAGTAACATATCCAGTCGGAGAGAGAGAGAGAGAAGGGTGGTGGAAGGTAAATACAGGGTGAACCCCCAAAATAGGCTCAACTTTAATATGCTTCATTCTTAATTGGACAATTAAAAAATGAACCCTATTAAAATTTGGGGCCGGATTTTTGGGGAATGACCCGATAAATGTAACAATAAGTTTCTGAAAACGTATTTTTATTCTTAATTGAATAGTTACATATACTAAAAAAAAGCACATGATGAAAGTTTCAATTAAAGGCTGAATTCTCTTTACTTTTCCGTCGGGTAATTATTACATTCACATCTCATATATTTCATTGTTAATTAACTTCTTGATAAATGGTAATCTGTAGATTATAGGTGGGGGGCCTCCCCAATTCGATCGGGGTTCCCCCTCAGGTGGCTGCTTCGGGAGAAGGGGGCGAATAAAAAGCGAAGTGTCTCAACGCGTGAAAGTTTTCGATGCATTGGAAAGTTGTGGCGGATTGGGTGCATATTCGCGCATACACGGAGTTCCACCTACACTTACGCGTGCGTAAGGGGAAGAGGAGGTGGGGGTGAGTGTGCTGAAGATGCGAGGGATAAATTATTAGGTTCCAATCAGAGAAAGCAGGTGAGTTCTCTCGGTCCCCCCAGTTGAAAGGAGGAATAAGATGCACGTAGGTGTGTGTAAGAGAGGAAGAGAGAGAGAAAAATAAAATAGGTAAAGAGAGATACATAAATGGAGAGAGAGAAAAAAAATAGATAAAGAGATATATAAATTGCGAGATAGAGAGAGAAAATAGATAAAAAGAAATATATAAATGGAGAGAGAGAAAAAAAATAGATAAAGAGAGATATATAAATAGAGAGAAAAAAGAAGATATATATATATATATATATATATATATATATATATATATATATATATATATATATATATATATATATATATATATAAAGACAGAGAGAGAGAGAGAGAGAGAGAGAGAGAGAGAGAGAGAGGCAGACAGCCACCCTTACTTTCCAATGGTGCCAATGGAGCATTTCCAGGTGCCAATAATTATTGTTTTTGTACCAATTATTGAAAAATAAGGGTCCGCAGATCTTGTTGTATTCATTATTAGTATTACTGAGGTCATTGGGAATATAATTATGACCACTCTTCGATACCCATTCATTTTTGTGCATTTATTATTCCTGCTTTCGTTTTCCTCCGTTGGATTAATTTAGACCGCGATTGTTCTTCAACCTTTTAAACTTAGCAGTTAGCTGCGGGATTTGTCCTTAGCTGTGATTATTATTATTTTTTTCAATAAGAGAGAGAGGAGGTGGTTGGACAAAATAATTGGAACACGTGTTAAATTGAATGAATATTTATTTAATACAGAGTTGGTCCTCCTTTTGCTTTCTGAACGGCGTCGATGCGTCTTGGAATTGATTCCTACAACTTCCTGACCTTATTCAGAGGAATCTTGAGCCATTCTTCTTGCAATATTTTCTCCAGCTATTTCAGACACGGCGGTGGAGGGTAACGACTTCTAACTTTTCGTTCCAAGGCGCACCACAAATGTTCAATAATATTAAGATCTGGAGATCGTTGGGGCCACTCCATGTGTTGTAGCTCGCTCCTATGCTCTTCATACCAATTCTTAACCACATGAGTGGTGTGTGATGGGGACAATGTCATCTTGGAAAAAGCACTCACCATCAGGGAATAATGTGTGGACCAAGGGATGGACTTGATCTTCCCAAATATTCAGATATTCGTTACTGTTGATCCTACCATGGAGGGCAACGATTGAACCAAGAGAATTCCAAGATATGGCTGCCCAAACCATCACTGACTCTCGTCCGTGCTTCACTGTAGGAAGAAGGCAGTCAGGATTAAAAGCTTCCTCGGACTGCCTCCACACCTAAACTCACCCTGCAGTGGGGAAAAGAGAAAAACTGGACTCTGTCGGAGAATATTACTTGGTTCCATTGGTCTGCCGACCAGCCCTTGTGATCTCTACACCAGTTCAGCCTTTTCTGAATGTTTTGATGGGAAAGCAGAGGTTTCTTGATGGCGACTCTTCCATGATATCCAGGTTTATTGAGCTCACGGCCAACAGTTTTGGTTGAACTGGGCTAGTGAGATGTTGATTCAACTCTGCAGTCACTTAAGTTGTCCGGGGATTTCTCAACACAATGCGTTTCAACACTCGTCGGTCTCTTTCAGCGAGCTTCGAAATCTTGCCCCGGAATTACTCCTCCTGCGGGGGGTTTCGCCCTGCTTCTTGAAGTCTGTCATGGTCATTGATATGGTAGCTCTCGAGAAAACCAAGGAGTTTAGCTGTTCTGGTGACGGAAGCTCCTGCTATTCGAGCTCCAAAAACTTACCCTTTTTCGAACTCAGTGAGGTCGCGTATTCTTAGCATCTATACCACGATCTGAAAAAGAAATACAAATAATCATTAAAGTTGATACATAAAATATGTATCTACAATAAAAACAAAATACTCACAATGAAATTTGGATGGATATTCGTAATATAATGGCTCATTGAAATATTGGTATTAAATTTATACTGGTCCAATTATTTTGTCTAACCCATGTATTTTTTCCCTATTAAATTCCCTTTGAAACCCAGGATATTTCTCTTCCATTGAGAGAGAGAGAGAAAGAACGTCTGATACCATCTCTACAAATCTAACTAATCTCCGGCAGTAATTCTACAAAACCCGGAGTGACCTTTCGTAGCAACATCTCTGCAACTTATGGCAGCAACAACCAACTGAATGAACGGAAGTCGGTCCAGCATAGGCAGAAGAAGAATAATGACACACGAATAGGTAGAGCACCATAACTCCCAGGTAAGTCAACCCGTTAACATCAAAAGAACTTCCCCCCCCCTGTCTTGAATTACCCAAATAAAGCTACTTTTTCGCTCGGAAAAGATTACGAGTAATCGCAGTATACTAAAATTGCTGGTCAGATCGCTCCTCTACTCCGTGATCCACAGTGTCTCCCTTCGCATTAAGTGAGACGAACAGCCTTTGCACCTACGCAGCGCTCAAGGCCGTGATTCTCGAGCGCCATGCTTCCACATAACTCTCATACTTACCTTCAAGAGTCCTCCTCAAGAGATTGCGGGACAAAGAGAGATGTCATAGCCATGACTTCCTCAGGGAATTGTTTGTGAGACATCTATGGTCACACAATAGCAGGAGCTCGAAATCTTTTCGCCAGGCTCTTCCCTTGACTACTTAGCTACCACAGCAGCTGAGCTCTGGAAAAAGTGAACCACTGGTTGGTCATCCCATTCGGGGAGAAAACAATCCACAAAACGTGCCTCGAAGTAGAAGAATCAACGGTTTCCTTCATACACTACCGAGTAACTACCCTCTCAAGGAGGCTGGCAAAGTTGGAACAGGCAAGACCTCCCTCGAGAAGAAGATCCTTCACATATCGTCAGAGTATCCCCAACTTATACAACGGAGTTTCCTGTTAGTACACGGAATTCGGGAATCAAACTTACCAATGCCAACACGGGTGCAAAAAAGTAGCGGGGATCTGGCATGAAAACTCCAGGACAGGGCGGTGGTAAGAAATATTCTCTCTATGTCTTTGAGAACTCCTGCTTGTACATTAATGATCCCAGACCAAACAGGCCATTTTTTATCGACAATGGATCGATTATTTCGATTATACCAGCATTACCCAACGATAAGGAAACAGAAGAAAACTGTATCTCCTTCAGACGGCAAAGGATCTCTTATCAAGACCTTTGAGAGGGAAATTTAGCGCTTTGTTACGGGCTCTGGCGAAATTTCACGCGGAAGTGTTTAATGCGAGATGTATAAACGGTAATTATTGGTGTTGATTTCCTTTACCATTATAATTTATTAGTAAATCTTTATTACGCAAAATTAATATACATAGACAGTGAAATAGTGAGTAGTGCTGTTTTGCCTTACGATTTAGCACCTCTAGTGCCCTTTTCTTAAAGTTCACTGACTAATATAAAACGAAAAAATGTATTGGCGAAGCCGTAGGTAGTGAACAATTCCAGTATTCTCTCGTCATTCTTCCATTAAAATAATTACTGAATGGTCCTCCGGGAGCATGTATACCCAGAAGATTTTCACCTAATTATCTCCCGTTACCAAAAACAATTCAATCATCCATAACCCTATATTTTAAACACGAGATTTTTTGAAGGTGTTTGACTACAAAATTTTCTTTTAGTTCGGTTGTCACCTAAGAAGAAAAAAAGAAAAAAAAGATAAAAGAAAAAAAAGAAGAAGAAGAAGGTGTTCAGGGTGTTAAAATAAAGAGTCTATAAAGGAGATTAAAAAAGGCGGTTAAGATTAGCAAATAAGGCCGTAGGCCACACCCCGCAAGGGTGCCTGTGTAACCAAGCTCTTCCTGTAAAGGAAGAAAACAGCGGCTTGTTGTTATAGGAAGGAAACATTCGGCCTTCAAAACTCGCAGACTAATCCTATGATTACAGGCTATTAATTTCAATTACCGTAAAAGATGGTTATTTTTTTGCCTCATTTAACTGACTATGCAGCAACAATGTAATATTGCAAGGTGTTCTTGAAAGTTGATTTGAAGAACACTTTCTTTCAAATACCTATGTAGCTAAATTCTTTAGAAAAGACAGCTACAACCTCACCGATTGGGTTGTTTGAGTGACTTACAATAAAACAAGGATCTTGCAACAGTCTCCAATCATTCTAGTCATATATTAACCAGGTTTTGAGAGGATTAGACTTCGTGGTCGCTGATGTAAACGACTTGTTGATAGCAAGTAAGAACGAGTAAGAACACTTGTAGCACACGAAACAGCTCAAGGTGCGATTGAGTCTAGTTAATCTTATCATAAAGTACCTAATGGAAAGCGGAACCACCCTCCTTCTCTTAACTAAACTCCTAAAGAAAAACTTTGCTCCAATTCCAATTTAGTTTGGGACGATGGAGCAGAAAATGTTTTCAGTAAAAAAAAAAGGGACATAGTAAAGGCTATCCTATTGGTGGACCCTGAATGAACTGTCCCTTACGCCTCATTACTGAGCTTCAAACATACTGTAGGTGTGGGAGCATTTTTAGAGCAGTTCGACGACGGGAAAGGGAAAATTTAACTATTCCAGGTTTAGCGTGGATCTGTTAAATATATTTTAGCTACAAAACATTTCAAATACATGGTAGAGGGCAGTGACTTCTACACGAACATCGATTGTAACGCCATCTTAGGAGCATTTCCCTATCATTTTATGAAATACTCCCCTTATGAAGCTCGCCCCCCTCAATTTTATCAGTCAGTTTGCCAACGATCTGCGACACATTTCAGGCAGGCATAATCCGAACAACGCTCATCACGAGCGCCCCTCACAACGAGTAACGGGTGCCCAGCTTTCGTCACACGAGTCCCTCTCACCTCTATAGAGGGCAATCCTGTGACCCCAACTGTTAATACAAGGGCTTCAGTCATTCCATTTTATTGTAAGCTGATACTTCACGTCTTCATTATCTGCAATTTAATCCCAAGGCTTAGTCCGATTTTATATTACTTCTCAGTTTCGTAGATTTGCATTCGATCATTTGCCCAATTTGGGCCATCTTAGGAGTTCGATCCACCTTGAAGTTGGTTTCTGATCAACTCGCCTGGAAAAGTATACCCAGACAAGTACGAGATTGATCAAAAATTGGACAACTTATCAAAAATCAGCTTTCATGCCGAAAGAAACGCTATACACGACAACTAACGGGCTACTTCCCAAGACGCAATCCCCCAAATCCGTAAAGTGAACCTTTAAGATCAAATTCAATGGCATATATCCTACCGTCGTTACATTAGGATTTGTACTCCGTACCGACAATTCATTGTCATTCAATGCCCTTCACGTTTTAGTTGCGTGCGAGTCTAGTCGCAATGTCGGTCGGTCCCCGTTTTGCTTTTTATTGTTTTGGTAATAACATTGTAACTATTCAGCCGATTCTAACGAAATTTAAAACCCTTTGGTTGTTTTACATTCTCTTTCGAATGATATAATTGCCAAGGTCCTCCCAAGGTTAGTCCGGGAATTATTTTGATTGGGCAAAAACATCATAACTATTCGGCCGATTCTTATGAAGTTTGAAACCCTTATATTGTTTTATAATCTCTTTCAAAAGATATAATTGCCAAAGTCCTCCCAAGGTTAGCCGGAGAATTATTTGCCAATGACATAATAATTATTCGGCCGATTCTAACGATATTTGAAACCCTTATGTCGTTATACATTCTATTACAAATGATATAATTATTGAAAGTTTTAAAGGTCGTAAGGTCATATATCAGAATAAGTGAGAGCACGCGACTTTTGGTTAGCAGATTTTGTTTCTACCTCAGCTCCTCTCACCTTGGTAATGTTGCCTTGAAGGATAAAAAATGTATCAATTTTTCCAACCACCTACTTGAGATAATATTTCCTATATTAATTGTAGTATTTTATTTTTTCAATCCATGTAAATTGCCCTTTCCACATTTGGCACGAAGTGACCCTCCCTTGCAGTTATGCAAAGGTTTGATTAATTAATTACGTATACAACATCCTATGATGGAATTATTCTTATTTAGCTTTGGGGGGGGGGATAGGAGCACATCTGGCGACAGCCTACTTGGCCATAAGTCACCGTACTCACGACGGCCTAGTACTAGGCTACATTAAAATAACAATATATAAAAGAAAACAAAAAACAACAGAAATAACAATAAAAAAGAAAGAAAAGGCCACCAAGCAAGAAGCACGCTGCGGCGTTGAGGGCAGGCCCACCTCACTAGGGTGCAGGAACGTGCAACCTACGAAGAAAGAACAACAAAAAAAACAAACAGTTAAATAGAGTGGAGGAGGCTAGCCTCCTACAAAAAGTCATAAAGTCCACAAGTCAATGTTAATGAACCCCTTCCGAGTACAATGGTCAAGCGGTAGCGACTCCGCTCATCCAGATACCGGGACAGGTAGCGTGCGTGAAGATCGCCCAGTCTGGGACATTCAACAAGAATGCGCCGAACAGTCTGGGGGCAACGCAGTCATCACAATAAGGCGCAGGCGAGCATTCCATTAAATGACGTTGTGTCTCGCGAGTGTGTCTAATTCGGAGACGGCAGAAAACAACCTGCGTGAGGAAGAGCAAAACGCTGGTCTGGTCGCACAGTCCTCGCGGACTCTTTGGTGCCCTCATCGGCACGCTCATTTCCCGCAATTCCTACATATCCAGGAACCCAGCAGAAGATAATCTTGAAATCTGCCTGGGTCGCAAAAACCGTGGTGTCACGGATATCGCAAACCAGGGGATGCGGAGATTCAAATGCCCTGAGAGCACTCAGGGCGCTTTGTGAGTCGCTATAAATCACAATCCGGTCTCCTACCGGGCACGTTGCGTAATCTCCCGTACCGAGCGGTGTATTGCAACCAGCTCGGTCGTTTAAGACAGACACAGCGCCTGGCAGAGCCCCGCTGACTTCAAATAGAGGGGATACGGCGGGGAAACCGACCCCCTCTTGAGACTTGGAGTCATCTGTATACACCGGGACGGTTACAGCGTGGCACTAAGTCTGCTCCAAAAAGGCCGACCGCAATATTCCCGACACTATAGAAGCTTTGGAAGCAAAGGCGTGGCGACAAATGGTCAAAGTTGGTACCCTCCAGGGTGACGTCCTGGGCAGAACCAGGGGCGCCACCAATCCGAAAGCTATACTTAGCTCTCGAAAGAGTTTCCTGACTGGCGTCTCTTGGCGGCATAGGCACCGTCGAGATTAGCTGCGAATGCAGTGAGAGCTGTTGGCGACTGGGCGACTGAGGGAGGCGCTAGGCTCGTGCGTACAGGGAAATAATGCTTGGGAGTGGCATCTCCCCAGCATCGACAAGTAGGCTCTCAATGGGGAAAGTGCGAAAGGCACCGGTCGCTAGGCGAAGGTCAGTGTGGTGGATCGAGTCCACCTTCCGCAATACACGCCCGGCTGCGGATGCATAAAACTCGCATCCGTAGTCGAGCTTCGAACGAACAAAGGATCGATAAAAATGTAGGGCAGTAGCCCTATCAGTGCCCCAAGCGCTGAACGTCACGGAACGGAAAATGTCCATGGCGCGGGTACAAGAGACCCCAAGGCTGCGAATATGAGCCTCCCAGGTGAGGCGTCTGTCAAAAACAAGACCAAGGAAACGGTGCGACTCAACCACATCCAGGCGCACCCCATTAAGAAACAAATCTGGGTCGGGGTGGAGCCGTAGATGGCGGCAGAAGTGCACCACCTTAGTCTTGGCCAAAGAAAACCGAAACCTGTGCGCTTCGGCATAGCGCGAGACGTGGTTCAATGCCTGTTGGAGTCGACGCTCCAGAGTTGGCATCTGAGCTGCGCCAAAAGAGATCGAAAGGTCGTCCACGTAGAGCGTATCGAGAACATCCTCCGGCAGCACCGAGGCGATGCCGTTGATGCTCAGGGCAAAGAGTGTGACACGGAGGACACTTCCGTGCGGGACACCCTCTTCCTGCTCCTTTGGGCCGGAGAGGGCTCCCCCCACCCGTACACGGAATCGACGATCTCGCAAAAATTTAGATATAAAGATTGGTAGCCGTCCCCTCGACCCCATCGTGTAGAGAGTCTCCATGATACCGTATCGCCATGCGGTATCATTTTCCAGTTGGAGCAGAGCATCTAATGTGGAGTGGAACTTGCGGAAGCCGCACTGTGCAGAATACAGATGGCTTCCGCTGTCCAGGAAAAAGGCTAGTCTAACATTTACCAATTTCTCAATCAACTTACACACGCAGAAGATTAGAGAGATTGGGCGGAAACCTGCGGGGGTAGAGTAATCTCTCCCCGGTTTGCGAAAAGCAAGCACAGTAGCAATTCGCTAGTAATCTGGGAGGGGACCCTCCACCCAGATCCTATTGAACAAATCTAACAGAAAGTCCATGACTAGATCACCCAAGTGTCGAAGCATGACGTATGGGACATCGTCCGGACCATGGGCGGTATCCGCGCACGGAGCAAGAGCGGAACGCAACTCACTCACAGTTAACCTGTCGTTGAATTGTTCTCCTCCTCTGGAGGTAAAGTCCAGTCTGCGGCCTTCCGCGACATCACGACGTGCAGTGAATGCTGACGGAGCAGCATCCCGGCTCTTATTTAGCTTCATAGAATATAATCATGTTCATCTGTACAAATGGTAGTGGTTGCCCGGCGAATTGTAAATAAGTCAACCATCCTCTTTGTACAATGTAGAGACTAGACATTCACAACCATGATAACTGGGTGCCGCCCAGTAAGCCAATTATTTAATAAGGTAATATTCCTCCCTTCATTCTCTTATGGCACGATTGCAATATTAGTTTTAGCATCTGAACTCCATCACAGATTCTGAGAGCATCTAGTAAACTTCCTCTGAGAACAAAGAAATCCGCACAAACCTAAATAAGCTTAACATCTCGTTGGTGAGCGTCGTATCCTTTGTATAACACCTTCGCGCCAAAAGACATTCCCCTGTAAAATTCAGATATGGAAGTCTACTAATCAGTTCACGCCAATGCGAGGAAATAGCCTAGAAATCAAAGAGACCAGGATTACATAGCCTTTGGTTATCAAAGGATATCAGTGATTCGATGTAAAACCGTTGAATATCTGGACACGTGACCTTGTCCACCAATGGTAAGTGTGAGAAATTATCAGGTACGTCCCCAAAGCATTATAGTAGAGTTCCAGTGGCGAGTTAGGGGCCAGCTATTAATTAATGTACCCACTATTTAACTCATTGTCAGCCGTACTTAGTCTATACCCACTCATTATTTTTGTTATTATGGATACCTCATTATTTACCATCACTTTTCTATATCCATTCATTCAACTCAGCAGTGGCCTCGGTTTAAAAAAGGAGACATTAAAATCGTCAAATTTAGCCCGAACACCATATATATATATATATATATATATATATATATATATATATATATATATATATATATATATATATATATATATATATATATATATATATATATATATATATGAATGCAATGTCCCGCAGGAAAAAAAATGAAAAGGTGTTTCCAAGTACTTTCGAACTTTATTAAGTTCCTTATCAAGGATAACTACAAGAAATAATATTATATTATTGTCACTGCTCTGTTTTGTACATTGTATTTTCCCCCCCTTTCGCTCCTCGTGTCTTATAATCTTCCTCGTTAGGTTATCTCCATTTCTTTTAATCTGTTACCCTTTCGTCTTCTCAGTTTGACCTTACTACCTGCTTCTTGTAATTCTTAATGTGAATCTTTACCTTCCCCCTTCCGGCTTCCTCATTGGTGATTTCTTGTTTTTGAGGCGGTCTTTCATACTTTTCTTTCGTATATATACCTCTAATATAATATTATTTCTTGTAGTTATCCTTGATAAGGAACTTAATAAAGTTCGAAAGTACTTGGAAACACCTTTTCATTTTTTCCTGAGGGACATTGCATTCATTTGCTACCCTCACGTGATACTTTGTGAGTTTTACATATATATATATATATATATATATATATATATATATATATATAGAGAGAGAGAGAGAGAGAGAGAGAGAGAGAGAAAGAGTCACATGTATACATACACTTATATGTATACATGGAGAAATAAAAAGTTATGCTCAAGAAATCGTTCATGGGCATTTAGCAAATATCGTAATTTCCATAACTTTCTAGAATTTAAGCGACGACATCGAATTAGATGCACAGAAGACGTCTTTTGTCATTCAGTGGTTAGTATATAGTTTGACCCCACATCGTCGGAATGGGCAACAGAATGACCTTGCATTTCGAGACGCCAAAAACATGTATGGAGAAATATCCAAACGCCCCAAGGGTATCAGTTCAGCCAATCATACGCAAGTATAAAGGGCCAATATAAAATTTAAAAAAAAACTATGTCAAGATGCGGAAGGAAGCCTAAATTATTACCGAATGTTATTTGTACGTAACATTGACAAAGTAAGGCTGAGCTGGAGTAAGCTAGTGTTTGAAAGACGACATTGAAGAGATTCATGCACTAAAGACCTCCACACATACTATGCCTGAAAGAAAAAAGCGTTATTCTTGTAAAAATCACGTTGCCGCCAGACTTACGTTTGCAAAGCGCACGTTCACAGTAATAAAACCTTTATGAAGAAAGTTTTGAGGAACGCGTAAGGAAAATACACCTAGTTTGACATAATTGCAGCAGCATTTGTCCGAAAAGTAGGTGAAGCGGTTCTTCCGAAAAACAGAACCACCAAACATTTCACAACATTATTTTTTTTAGTCTTCAAACCATTTCTTCCTTTCAGTGGTCGTATGTTTTTGATCCTTTTTCCTGTGCCAATGACGCCTGTCAGACGTGACCAACGAGGACAATGTGGCCCGTGTGGAGAGGATGATCCTCCACTGCATTGGCTGCCCAATCTAATATCTCTTTTGTGTTCGTACACAAAAGAGATATTAGAGTGTGCAGCGAAAGCAGTGGAATATTTTGCCATGTTAGAGACTTGAATCATTCGATCGATTTCAATGGAAGTAAAATGTTATTTAAATCGACTAACTATGTTAAGAGAAGAATCGTAGAATCGAGCTTGATATCGTCAGTTCCTAATTTAAATCTATCTGAGGGTCAATTTTCTTTTGATCCTGTAATACGAAAGCAAATAAAAAAAATAGTAAAATGTCAGCCCTTCAATATGTTTGGGCTTAACCCTCCCCCCCTCCCCGATTAGCTACAAGTAGGGGATTGAGGGAAAAAAGAGGGGATCTTTCACGACCTGACCCCGTGTTATGTTTGTAAGCACTTTTCTAATATTTTCTATCCAGTGTCAGTTGAAAAAGGGTGTGAGATACACCGAAACTGTTCTGAATTAAATTGTCTTCGGAGAATGTGGTTTAATTCCTCATCTTTTCTTGCGATATTGCATTAATTTTCATCATATATATATATATATATATATATATATATATATATATATATATATATATATATATATATATATATAAAGCCAGAACCAATATTCGAAACATATTTGGAACGTTTCGAACATTAGCTATGTTCAATGTTCATCTTCAGCCTATAATGGAAGAAAACAATATGAATACATAAAGAGATTTATGTATTAATGACCGACACTAAGGTTAAAGTTTGTTGAATTTGAGAGAAAATAATGCGACAATGTAATAATGAATAAATTTAGAGTTTAGTCAATTTTCGAGAAAAGAATGCAAAAAAATAAAAAATACCGAGAGGACAATGCAAAATTCTGAAGAAAAACACTGCAAAATTATAAAAACAAACAGAAAACAAAGCAAAAATGAAAATTTAAAATGTAATAAATGAATGAACACTTACCAACTTGAGAGAAGGACAGGAATCGAATGATTTAAAAGGTCGAAAATTTGAACTGAGCTAAACATGGTAGTTGTTTAAAATAACTGAAATCTGGCTAACCATAAATGTAAAGTGGTGTGGATGACTGACTCGAATTACTTCTGGATTAAACATTTGAATAAATTGTGATTCCAAAATGTTGAGATCTACGAATTTATCCGCAGAACCCCAAACCTTGAAATTTGAGGGGGACAATAATGAGGTGGAATTACCTGAATGATTCCTTATTGCAGAGAATTCCGGTTTAGCAATGGGTGTGTCTGTATAATGGGAAACTAATAACTAATAACTCTCTTTCATTTTTGGACATTAAGATTACCTGGTGAGACAACAAAATTTCCACTTCAGTATATAGAAAACCCACATCCACTCTGCTTGACACTAATTATTTCTCGTGTTTACCAAACTGCTTCAAAATATCATCTGTAAGCTGCAAAATAAACCGTGATTTCAGAATATGTTCTGACTGGAACAATTTTCATAAAGAGATGTCTAATCTCAAACTATTTTGTAAATTTAATTTATTCCCAGCATCATTACTCTAAAAATTGATTAAAAGTGTCCTAAATAAAATACACGCGATTCCTCTCGTCAAATCTAATGTATCAAAACAGAAAATGTATCTCAAAATACCCTACATAGGTTCGCTGACCAACAAACTCATCTTAGACTTACAACAATTATTATCTAAAGTTTATCCACAAATCAAAATCAAATCTATACCAATTAATACTATCTCTCTTAAAGCCTACTTGTCTCATAAGGAGAAACTACCGTTGATATTCAGGTCCTCCTCACTCGTTTATCAATTTATGTGTGCGAGTTGCCAAACTCGCTACGTAGGTAAAACTACTCTACAATTGAAGCTGAGGATATGCAAACATAAGGGGGTTTCCCACGACACAGACACACCCATTACTAAACCGGAATTCTCTGCAATAAGGAATCATTCAGGTAATTCCACCTCATTATTGTCCCCCTCAAATTTCAAGGTTTGGGGTTCTGCGGATAAATTCGTAGATCTCAACATTTTGGAATCACAATTTATTCAAATGTTTAATCCAGAAGTAATTCGAGTCAGTCATCCACACCACTTTACATTTATGGTTAGCCAGATTTCAGTTATTTTAAACAACTACCATGTTTAGCTCAGTTCAAATTTTCGACCTTTTAAATCATTCGATTCCTGTCCTTCTCTCAAGTTGGTAAGTGTTCATTCATTTATTACATTTTGAATTTTCATTTTCGCTTTGTTTTCTGTTTGTTTTTAGAATTTTGCAGTGTTTTTCTTCAGAATTTTGCATTGTCCTCTCGGTATTTTTTATTTTTTTGCATTCTTTTCTCGAAAATTGACTAAACTCTAAATTTATTCATTATTACATTGTCGCATTATTTTCTCTCAAATTCAACAAACTTTAACTTTAGTGTCGGTCATTAATACATAAATCTCTTTATGTATTCTAAGATTGTTGCTTTCATATTGTTTTCTTCCATTATAGGCTGAAGATGAACATTGAACATAGCTAATGTTCGAAACGTTCCAAATATGTTTCGAATATTGGTTCTGGCTTTAATTTACATACTAAAATCGAGGTTTCTGAAGGATAACCCAATTACTATAATAATATATATATATATATATATATATATATATATATATATATATATATATATATATATATATATATATATATATATATATATATATATATATATATATAACTGAATCACGAAAATATGGACGCGATGAATATATAAATAAAGTCAACAGCTTCGAAGTAAAATGAAACACGGGAGATCTGCGAGGCCTTTCCCGTGTTTCGAGAGAGGGGGGGGGGGAGAGTTAATAAGGGAGAAAGAGAGGGGGGGGGGATATTTTTGAAAGCAGAAATCTCTCTCTGAGTTGACTAAAAACCTTTCACTTTCTAAACCGAAATTTCTCTCTCCTCGGACACTAAAAGTCCAATTTGGAAAAAGTTTTGCACGAATGAAAGTTGAGCCGAAAATGGAATAACGACACAATGCACTCGCGATAGAAAGCCCCCCTCCCCCTCCCCCACTAAACCTCCTTACCGCTCACTGGCTCCAGGGAAGTGGGGGAGGGGGATCTGCCTGTCACCACCCCGAATTCTGGGAAAGCTGAACTCGACAGAGTTAGGGCCAATGGAAATTTACACAACAGGACATCAACTTAAAGCCTGAAAAAGAGAAACTATGCAAAAAAATAACAATTAAATTAATTAGACAAATCTATGTATTATTGTGGCTTTTTATTAATAAAAACGTTTAATTGAACGTTAAAGATGCTTCAAATTAGCAGCTAAGCTGAGCCCTAGTCTGTAACACTCCGTGTATTTGCTTACACGGACTATTTATTTAACAGCCCTTTTCATTTATCTTAATTTCACCAATTTCTTTACGAATGTGTCCGAATCATTGGTAGATTGATGTTTTTTCCTCGATTTTAAACTAAATAAATGTGAAGGTTTTCTAAAAAAAAACTCGAGAACAATCTCCCAAATGTTCCCCATTCGTCAAAGGATTATATTTCTCTATCGAAGTACAGGAGTGAACATTTAATATATGAAGATTTATATATCATTGTAACGGGTTTTAGTTTTAAAAGAAATGAAATAAAGTTCATATATAACATAAATACATGCCTAACTTTGATTACTGTATATCTGTTTTGTTAGTCATAAACTTCTACGTAATGTTTGATAGGAATCTAGTGAGTTTTAGCTTACACAAGGACGTAAACTAGGAACTATTCACTAATTTTGGTTTATTTTATGCGATATTTCGTTATAAAATATTTGTTTTTGTATAGGTCTATGGTGTTCTTTTCAACATTTCTTCATTCTCACTATATATATAAAATAGTAGCCTGTCGTACACTGGTACGCAAAAAGAAAGAACTTCCATCTCACTGCTACATCAAAGAATAAATGGTCATCCTACTGTTACACAAAAAAGAATGAATGGTCATCTCACTGCTAAGAAAGAATGAATGGTCAGCCCACTGCTACATAAAAAAAGAATGAATGGTTAGCCCACTGTTGCCAAAAAAATATTGAATGATCATCTCACTGATGAAAAAGAATGAATGTTATCTCATTTCTAAAAGAATGAATTGTCAGCGCACTGCTACATAAAAAAAGAATGAATGGTTATCCCACTACTACACAAAAAAGAATGAATGGTCATCTCACTGATAACAAAAAATAAAGAATGGTCATCTCACTGCTAAAAAAGAATGAATGGCCAGCCCACTGCTACACAAAAAAAGAATGAATTGTTATCCCACTGCTACAAAAAATAATGAATTGTCATCTCACTGATAAAAGATAATAAATGGTCAGCCCACTACTACACAAAAAAGAATGAATGGTCATCTCACTGATAACAAAAAATAATGAATGGTCATCTCACTGCTAAAAAAGAATGAATGGCCAGCCCACTGCTACACAAAAAAGAATGAATTGTTATCCCACCGCTACAAAAAATAATGAATTGTCATCTCACTGATAACAGAGAATTAATGGTCAGCCCATTACTACACAAAAAAGAATGAATGGTCATCTCACTGATAACAAAAAATAATGAATGGTCATCTCACTGCTAAAAAAGAATGAATGGCCAACCCACTGCTACACCAAAAGAATGAATAGGATCATTCCACCTTTGCACAACAAAGAAAGCATGATAATTCTACTGCAACACAAAAAGAATGACTGCTTATCTCACTGCTAAAAAAGAATTAATGTTTATCCCACTGCAACACAAAAAGAATTAATTGCCATTCCACTGCTACACAAAAAAGAAAGCATGATCATTCTACTGCTGTACAAAAAGAATGACTGCTTATCTCTCTGTTACACGCAGAATAATGAATGGTCACCCCACTGCTACATAAAAAAAAATGTACGGTCATGTCAATGCTAATAAATAATGAATTGTCATCCCATTAATGCAAAAAGAATGGTTATCTCACCGCTACACAAAAAAGAATGAATAGCACCTCACTTCTACCCATTAGTACCGTCAGAGCCGGCTCTGCGCATAGCCCACACAGGTGACTGACTAGGGCGCTAGATTAAAGATTTAAAAAAATAATAAATAAACATTAAATTTTTTTTTTAAAAATCTATGTATAAAAAACTTGAAACACACCCTTTACACTTATGCTACTTGACATGTTTTCTCTTAAATACGTTTTCTTGATATTGACCCGTTTTCTTTCTTAAAATGGGGTCGGGGTAGCGCATCAGGCCATCACCGGTTCTCAAATTGATACAGAAGGACGTCTTCGTGTTGTCATTTTTGCCAACGAGTCAATTGCTTATCTTTTGTAATGAAAAGGTTCATCCAAACCGTCAGGTGCTACTTTCAGGAAGTGGGATTTTTTTGGAGGGGGGGGGGGGAGGGCGCCAAAGTACACTCTCGCCTAGGGCACCAAATGGTCTAGAGCCGGCCCTGAGTACCGTCACCAAAGACTCATTCTATTAATTTTGACCGTATTTAAGCTCCCTTAACCGTTCCATCGCAGAGAATTACTAAAACTTCTCCAGCAATATTTCACCCATATACAATTTAAAAATTCATTTTCAACACTAATTTATCAATTAGCTCAATATTCCATGTAAAGAACGCAGTCCCTCGTAACTTGCGTAGTTGCCTGGTATATCATTTCACTTGTTCTTGCTGCGATCGAGGCACGCATATAGGCAACACCGTTCGTTCCCTGGTCAGGGTTTCTCAATTCGGCATCGGTAATTAGACCGGCAAACCTTTGAACCATAAGGAAGCATCAGCCATAAGATCTCACATTATACAATCCCAAACCGATCTCGTTCCCGAAAACTTTAAAATTCTTGGAAAATGTATTTTAGAAGTCCATGTATATTAAAACCTTCCCTTAAAAACGACATAACTGCTGTTTCTCCGCTTCTGTTAGTTTAACTATCCCTCCTTCCACCGCGTTTTCTTCCTTCCTCTTCTTTCTTAACTTATTCAGTTGAGTCTCGTAAGAACATAAGAAAAGCAAGTCGCTCTTGTTCCCGTCATCAAGTTCAGTTCCACCTACCAATCCCCTATCTATAAATCTATCCAATCTATTCTTTAAACTCCGCAAGGAGGATGTTTCTATCGCGTGATTATTGAGATTTGTTAACCAATTTCTACCAATCACTTTCCTAAACCTAAATTTGTCCAACTCATTAACTAAAAGTAAGAACCTCACCTTTTAGGCCGCCACTGCTACACAAAAAAGAATGAATGGTCATCTCACTTCTATACAAAAAGGAACGAATGGTCATTTTATCTGCTACATAAAAAAGAATGAATGGTCATCTCACTTCTATGCAAAAAGGAAGGAATGGCCATTTTATCTGCTACACAAAAAATAATGAATGGTCATCTCACTTCTATGCAAAAAGGAACGAATGTTCATTTTATCTGCTACACAAAAAAAATGAATGGTCATCTCACTTCTATACAAAAGGAACGAATGGTCATTTTATCTGCTACACAAAAAGGAATGAATTGTCATCTCACTTCTATATAAAAAGGAACGAATGGTCATTTTATCTGCTACACAAAAAGGAATGAATGGTCATCTCACTTCTATACAAAAGGGAATTAATGCTCATTTTATCTGCTACACAAAAAGGAATGAATGGTCATCTCACTTCTATATAAAAAGGAACGAATGGTCATTTTATCTGCTACACAAAAAGAATGAATGGTCATCTTACTTCTATACAAAAAGGAACGAATGGTCATTTTATCTGCTACACAAAAAGGAATGAATGGTCATCTCACTTCTATACAAAAGGAACGAATGGTCATTTTATCTGCTACACAAAAAGAATGCATGGTCATCTCACTTCTATACAAAAAGGAACGAATGGTCATTTTATCTGCTACACAAAAGAATGAATGGTCATCTCACTTCTATACAAAATGAACGAATGGTCATTTTATCTGCTACACAAAAAGGAATGAATTGTCATCTCACTTTTATACAAAAAGGAACGAATGGTCATTTTATCTGCTACACAAAAAGGAATGAATGGTCATCTCACTTCTATAAAAAAGGGAATGAATGCTCATTTTATCTGCTACACAAAAAAAGAATGAATGGTCATCTCACTTCTATACAAAAAGGATCGAATGGTCATTTTATCTGCTACACAAAAAGAATGAATGGTCATCTCACTTCTATACAAAAAGGAACGAATGATTATTTTATCTGCTACACAAAAAGGAATGAATGGTCATCTCACTTCTAGAAAAAAGGGAATGAATGGTCATTTTATCTGCTACACAAAAAGGAATGAATGGTCATCTCACTTTTATACAAAAAAAGGGAATGAATGGTCATTTTATCTTCTACACAAAAAGGAATGAATGGTCATCTCACTTTTATACAAAAGAGAATGAATGCTCATCCGAACTGCTATACACAAAAAAATTACTTTATCTCTCTGCTACACACACAAAAAATATTAATGTTCGTCCCTGTGATATATAAAAAAGAAAGAATTATTATAATCATTCTGCTACACAAAAAAGAATGAATGGTGATCCCAATGCTACACAAAAAGAATGAATGATCATCACACTTCTACACAAAAAGAATGAATGTTAATTCCACAGCTACACAAAAGAAGATGTCATGATCATTCTACTGTGGCACAAAATGAATGACTCCTTATCTCTCTGCTACACACACAAAAAAAATGAATAGTCATCAGACTTCTACACACAAAAAAAGGAATGATCTTCCCACTACCACACAAAAAAGAATGAATGGTCATCCAAGTATAACATAAAAAAAAAAATGAATGGTCATCCAAATGCAACATAAAAATGAATGAACGTTCATTATCATGCTTCTACACAAAAAAGAATGAATGGTTATCTACTAATTCCTATCATTACGATTCGTTTCTACTCATTTTTATTTATGCTTTTTGGCCTCTACTAATTCCTATTCATCACAATTCGTCCCTAATTAATCCAATTCATCCATATTCGTGTCTACTAACTTTTATTTCTCCAATTCGGTTCTTCTCTTTCTTATTTATCTATTACTCTTTACTCATCCATATTTATCCCTATTCGTCTCTACTAATTGTTATTTATCCCTATTCGTTTCTTTCCTTTCCTATTTATATCTACTACTTTTTACCCATTCCTTTTGATCCCTATTCGTTTCTACTAATTTCTATTTATCTTTATCTGTTTCTAGTAATACCTATTTATCCCTTTGTGCCTTTACTCATTTCAATTTATCCTTATTCGTCACTACTCATTCGTATTTCCATCTACTTCTTTCTACCATTTCCTATTGATTCCTGGGTAAATATGTAGATTAGCGACTCGAACGATGGGACGTACTATTTCGTCCGTGTTCCAAAATGTTTCACGTTTTTGCAGTACATTTAAGGGGAACGGCTCGTGTGGGGGTAAACACAATGGGAAGACCTCCCTACGATGATCCTGAGTTTCAATCAATTGTGTGGGGGGGGGTCTGGATATAATCCTAATTGTTTATAGAATAATGTTCTAACGTCTACAAAAGTGAATGATTTAACCAAATCATTTCTGCGTCTTAATCGTTTTGCGAATTATAATGGGTCTATCCCCCTTTCCGTGAATGATCGGGTGGGGGATCGTTGAATGGGAGGATGAGGGGAGGGGGATTTAAAAGTTAGAAGGACGTAAACCAACGAAGGCATCACCCGGTGTGTGTGTGTGGAAGGGGTGAGCGCGAAAGGAGTGAAGAGTGGGAAGGGGGGGGGAGGTTTGTATATAGTTGCAGATTAATCTAGTGTTGGGGCAGGTAGGGCAGTCAATTCTATGTCTCCTTCCCTCGTTCGCACACCCAAACGTTGAAGAGTTTGGAAGAATTTTTATTGTGTTCATTCGTAGGTGATTCGTTTGTGTGTGTTCGTTTGTACGTGATTTATTTTGGTGTTCGTTTGTATGTTTGTTTGAGGGTTCATTTGTAAGTGATTTGTTTTGTGTTCATTTGTACGTTATTTGTTGGGATGTTCGTTTGTACGTGCATATTCTTGTGTTCGTTTGTACGTGATTTGTTTTGGTGTTCGTTTGTATGTGTTTGTTTTTGTGTTCGTTTGTAAGTGATTTGTTTTGTTTTCGCTTGGCGGTCAATAGGTTTTGTAATTCGGATATAAGGAAACGAGATATGAGGAAAAGGGTTTTATTATTTTTCAATATAATTACCCTAGACTTCAATGCACTTGCGCCGCTTGTCCCTGAGGCTTCGAATTCCCGATAACCAGAAATCTGCCGACTCCTGTTCAATCCACTCCTGGACGGCGAGCTGGACATCTTCATCGTCCCCAAACTGCCGTCCACGCAGTGCAGCCTTGAGCTGGCGGAATAAAAAGTAGTCGCTAGGGGCCAGATCTGGACTGTAGGGGGGATGGTTAAGCTCCTCGAATCCGCACTCGCGCAGGGCAGCTTGTGCAACTCTGGCCTTGTGGACTTTGACGACTGTTGAAGTCGATCGTGGGGCGTGAGGTTTCTAGGGACCCAACGGGCAGAGAGAGAGAGAGAGAGAGAGAGAGAGAGAGAGAGAGAGAGAGAGAGAGAGAGAGAGAGAGAGAGAGACCTTGGTCATGGCCAAATGGTCGTGGATGATGTTCATAGCACTTCCATGTGATATTCCAAGTTCTCGCTCGATTTCTTCGACCTTCACCCGTCGATTTTGGAGGATCATCCTCTCCACACGGGCCACATTGTCCTCGTTGGTCACGTCTGACGGGCGTCCTAGACGTGGGTCATCTTCAAGGGACTAACGGCCATATCGGAATTCCCTATTCCAGCGAGCAATGGTTGTATAGCAAGGGGCGGTGTCGGTGTACACTGCAACCATGCGTTCATGGATCTCTTTTGCATTCTTGCCTTCCTTGGTCAAAAATTTGATCACTGCGCGGTGCTTAACCTTCTCCATTGTTGAAAAATTTGTGACTGACGATCTGCGATCAGCTACTGCTTCTTAAATAGACGAGGCAGGAGCGTGCGGCTGCAGGTCCTGACTTGTCATAACTTGTCCTAACACCCCAACAAACAGCTATCCCCTTTCCTCTGTTTTGCCCTAACGATTCGCAATACTTATTGACCGCCCCTCGTGTGATTTGTTTTGGTGTCCGTTTATATGTGTTTGTTTTGGTGTTTATTTGTACGTGATTTGTTTTTGTGTTCGTTGGTACGTATTTTTTTTCATTTGTACGTGATTTTTTGTTCGTTTGTACGTGTTTGTTGTTGTGTTCGTTTGTACGTGATTTTTTTTTATTCGTTGGTACGTTTTAGTTTGGTGTTCGTTCGCACGCTATTTGTTTTGTGTTCGTTTTTACGTGATTTATGTTGCGTACGTGATTTTTGTGTTCGTTTGTACGTGATTTGTTTTGGTGATCGTTTGTACGTGATTTGTTTTTATCTTCGTTTGCACTTGATTTATTTTTGTGTTCGTTTGTACGTGTTTGTTTTATGTTCGTTTGTACGGGTGGTTTGTTTTTGTTAGTTTGCACGTGATTTGTTTTGGTGTTTGTTTGTACGTGATTTGCTTTTTGCGTTCGCTGGTACATGATTTGTGTTTGTGTGTTCGTTTATACGTGATTTGTTTTTGCGTTCGTTTGTACATGATTTGTTTTTGTGTTCGTTAGTAAGTGATTTGTTTTTGTGTTAGTTTGTACGTGATTTTTTGCGTGTTCGTTTATACGTGATTTGTTTTTGTGTGTTTGTTTATACGTGATATCTTTTCGTGTTCGTTTTTACGTGTTTGTTTTTGTGTTCGCTTTTACGTGATTTGTTTCTGTGTTCGTTGGTACGTGATTTGTTTTTATGTGTTCGTTTGTACGTGCTTTTTTGTGTTCGTTTGTACGTGATTATTTTGTGTTCGTTTGTATGTGATTCATTTTGTGTCCATTTGTACGTGATTTGTTTTGGTGTTCATTTGTACGTGATTTGTTTTGGTGTTCTTTTGTGCGTGATTTGTTTTGGTGTTCGTTTGCACGTGATTTGTTTTTGTGTTCGTTGGCACATGATTTATTTTTTTTGTGGTAGTTTGTACGTGATTTGATTTTGTGTCCGTTTGTACGTGATTTATTTTTTACTGGTTCTATTTCTTAAACTCGAGTAGGACTTGACCAAGCGTAAACTTGTTCTAGGATCGTCTTTTACATCTTTTATCCCTCCTTAAGCTTTTTGTTCTTATGTCTGTCCTTCGCCGGTGAGGAATGTCGGTTCATTTGGTCGTTAGTCTTCGAAAACGTCCTCGAAGTCGGAAAATTGTAATATTTTCTTTCTTATTCACTCATTTCTTTATTTTCATTTTCTTTCACTTTATCCTCTAAGCTGGAAAATTGTATTTTTTCTCATTTATTAATTTCTTTATTCACATTTTCCTTCCCTTTGTCCTCGAAGCCGGAAAATTGTAATATTCTTTTCTTAGTAATTCATTTCTTTATCTTCATTTCTTTCGCTTTATTTTTTCCTGTTCTACTTTTCATTTCTTTATTATCTCGTGTTCTACTTTGCTGAGCGCCCATACCTCGCTTAATGGTCGCTCCATTCCTTCGTCCACAAAAGCAAATCGCGTCGAGCGCTTCTTCCAAAGGAGATTCTCATTCCGAACTCGGTTCGGCTAACCTTGGGGAGCTTCTCGGGATCCAACCCTGACCCCCCACCCCCCGCTCGAGAATTAATCCCTCTGAGGACCGGTTTTTCCCCCCTCCCTAAAAGCCACTCCCGCCGGAATTCAAGGATCAGACGAATCGAGGTGCAAATATGGAAACTGTCCTGGTCGAGGACGAGTGTACCGAAAATACCTCCCCCTCCAATGGAGGAGGAAGTTAAGGGAGAGTAGAGGTGGAGTAAAGGGGTGAGGGTGTGGGGGATAAAGATGAGGCGGATGTTAACCTTGTACTCTCGAACACAAGCTCAAGATTGAGCTAATAATGATTCTACACATTTTTGTGTGGCGCTGTTCAAGGTCATGAACACTCGTATAGCCCCTCTCTACTAACTGAGCAAATGCCAGTGAGGAAAAGTGCGTCTTTAAGTTTTATTTCAAGGTTCCAAGGGAGGAGGTTGGGAGAGAGGCGTACACGGCAGGCATGACATTCCACAGTTTAGAAGCAAATTTCGGAGCACAGAGGATTCGGAACACAGTTAGAGACTCATTATAAATATATATATATATATATATATATATATATATATATATTGTTAAAGACCAGGTTGTATTGTGATTTTATCACTTTTATTTTGGAACGTTCCAAGGGTTTTTTTTTGTATCTGGTTGGAGATTAAAGATTAGTTGAGGAAGATACATTTTATTTTTTACAACTAATTTGAAGTTTGGCCATGAGCTTTCACCTTTCTTAAGGCGAAGTCTTTAGGCGGAAGTCTTCGTTATTGTTGAGGGTGTGTTGATTTTGTGTTACCTTTGGTTTTGCCTCCTTTACCAGTAAGGTAGTTCATTGCTGGTCGTGAACAGCTAAGAATGAAATTGAAATGAAATGAAATGAAAAAAGAGGTGAGAGAAAAAGAACAGCTCCTCCGACCCTCTCCCCGCCCACCTTGGCTTTCATGGAGCGGCCCAGTACTCCTTTATAGACCTCCATAGTCACACTGCTTAGAGCCAAAGTAGGCCCCAATCACTGTGAATACGGCGGTTAGGAATGAGAGGGAGAGGTAGAGGAAGAAGAAGGTTTTAGGATAGGACAGCGAAGAAAATAGTAGGAGACAAATGTGGACTTAATAGTCATGGGACCTACAGCTTAACGTGGAATCCGAACCACGATGTGTCGCTTGTCTCTAACTATGTGCGAATGTGATAGTAAAAACGAATAGATGTTGAAGGCTGAAGGAAGTAAGAGGTTTGCAAAGAGATGCTAATTGCCTGGAGGTCAGGGTTATCCCTGTCCATTTTAGGTAGGATAGCTAGCGTGATAAAGTTAGAAAGTAGTAATGGTATTTGTGAGGCGTTCAAACCGTTATTAGTAAGTATTCTCACTAAAAACTGGTGTAGGTTTCTATCTCTCTATCTATTCTTTCCTATTCATATCCTAGTTATAATTGACTATATGCTATTCTCTGGTATTCCTTCGGTTAATTAATTACTCTTAGTCATCATCGAGTATTAATCTCTTTCTCTAAGTGTAGATTTCTTCTTGGTCTTCTTCTTCTCCCTCAATTATCCTTGGCAAACTTTAGAATAATCTGTGTGGTCTCGATCCTTCTCTTTGGGCAATTTGGTTGGTTAATTCATCTCCTACTTCATTCTGTGTCTTTTCTAAGACTTTCTTTGCTCTTTTTGCAATTATTCTGTTAAGTGGCTTTATCCTTGCCCCCCTATGCAGGTCTCGTAGTCTTCTTCTTTCTCCTCTTCTCGTGTTTGTTATTAAGTAGATAGCTTTGCTTGGGACTTCTTGGAGTCTTAATAGGTTACTTCTCGAGATCGTGTACATCGCGATGGTTGGATAAATAATCTCAGACTGTACTATGGCTTGATAAATTTTTCTCTTGTTTTTCATGCTTAGGTTAACTAACTTGTACAGTTAATGCCAGACCACTCCCCCCTCGATTTACCTTCTTAGTTACGTGCTTTTTATAACCTGATTTCGTAATGGTTATTCCAAGCACCTTACATTCTTTGTCGTATCTGTAGCGCTGTCATTCTACATATACATCTGAGATGCTCCTTTTGTACATGGCACCATTTTAAATTTATCCCTGTTGGTTTTAATTTTCCGTTTTTCTTAGTATCTATTAATTCTTCTTATCTCTTTTGCAGTCATCCTAGCTTACATTGGGTCGTTCCTGTAGGGGCAAACTATGATTTGAGGGACGTCGTCGGCAAATTGGATGTTTAAGCAGCCTTTATTTCTTTGTGGTGGTATATCTGCTGTGTAGATTTAATAGAGAGACGGACTCAGACATCCGCCTTGGGGCAAACCCACAAGGAGCTCAAATATTTCAGCCTGATGTCGCCCTATTTCCACATAAGCACGTCTCTCCATTACATAATCACATAAAATCCTTTCGATCTCGTTGTTCATTCCTAATCTGAGTATCTTGAGTTGTATACACCTCTGCGATACTTTGTCGAATGCCTTGGACACGTCCCGGCATACGATGTCTACGCTCATTTTTTCTCTCTTTGCTTTCGCTATCTTTTCAAGGATGACTCCAAGGGCCATCTCTGTGCTTTTGTTTTCCTTGAAGCCAAATTGGCAGCTGTTACTTCGGCCATTATCATCGAGGAATTTGGCAGTCTGTTATTTATTATTTTTTCCAATTCCTTACCGATGAAATCTAGCAGCGGTAGTTACCCACTTGATCTGGGGGTTTTCCCGCTTTGGGTATAAATAACATCTTCGCCTCTTTCAGTTCATCGGGAGAGTATCCCGTGTTCAAGAACGCATTGAAGACGTTTCTCGCTCCCTCCAGTATGTTCGGGGGTGCTTCGATGTAATTTAATCTGGTGAGTCCCAATCTGCCTGGGGCTCTCTGTCGGAAGTTCTTTATGGTTTCTTTTAATTCCTCAGATGTAATGATTGCGTCTATTCCGTCGTTATTGTTTCTCCTTTCCTCGACAAAGTGGAAGTGGTATGTTCTTTTGATCTTTCCATTGAGTTCGTCCACGATCTGATGTTCGAAATCAATGTCATAATCCTCATTCTCTTCTTCGCTAATTTTGAATACATTTCTCCAGTGCTCTCTAAATAATGCCTCTATTTCTTCCTCATCTTCTAAAATGTTGTTCTCTGCATCCTTAATTTTTATTTTATCCCTTGCTGTCCGTCTCTTTAATATGTTGATATGTTTCCAAAATTCCCTTGGTGATGTTTCCACATCTATTTTTTCGATGTGCTGATCCCATTTCTCTTTCTGTTTTTCATAAAGTAGTGCTATTAGTTCTCTTTTCTGTCTCCTTATTGTGTTGTATGCTTCCTGGATGTTCCGAATCTTCTTATATGTTCTGAGGCCCAGCCAATCTCCTCGCTCAAAGCCACCATTTCTGGTGTCCACCTAAACTGTTTAATGGTTTGGAACGAGTTAATGGGGACGGCCCCCTTCTCTGCCCTTTTAATTTCTTCTCTGATCCTATCCAACTTCCCGTCGATTTCCTCTAGAGTGGCTTCCCCGATTAGGCTGGGCACGTACGTCTGAAGTAATTCTTTGTACTTATCCCAATCCACTCTATGTTACGCCTTCTATTTCTTCGAAGGGATTTATATAGGATTCTTGTTTATGTACATTAGAGTCGCCGGGTGGTCTCTGTAAGTAACATCCACTGGTTCCATAAAATAGTTAAAGGGCAGATTGAAGTTAGCCAGGCAGATGTTCGGTTTTGTTGCGTGATCTCTTCGTAAGTATGTAGGGAAATTGGGTCCCAGTATTTGCAGTATACGTCTATTGATAAGCGTGTTAAGTTGTTTTCCGACTCTGTTTGTATTTTTGTACCCAGAAGCCGCGCAATGGGCGTTTAAATCGCCCATCAAAATGACCGGTATCATATAGTTGAGTTTGGTAAAGTTTTGTACCGGTAATTGGGGGCACCTATGTGGCTAAATATGCATCTACCAATCCTTGTATTGTTTTGTACTGCAATCTTTGACTGACCGCTATTGCTGCTCCATCGTGTGTTTCTTCTGATGGATTTGTGTTAATAACATTGTAGTTTCATATCTTTAATTTCTCGCTTTCTGTGTTTCTTCCATGTTCTGATATTAGTATTACATCTGGGTCAATCTTTCTGAATAAGTTTCCATACATAATTTCCTTGTCTTTCCATCCACATGTGTTAATTTGTAGTATTTTTAATTTCTTAATATCCATAATCCAATTGTCCATTTCCATTCGTTTATTCTTTTTCCGTTTGGTTTGTCCTATCTGTTAAGTTATCGGTGTTCTTCTTTTTCTGGTTCTTCTTTCGTTTCTCCTGGGTTCTCCCTCTGCTAACTGCATTCGAGGGTCCTTCTGGTAGTTCATCTCTAGGTGATGGACCCCTTTTACTTGTGGATTTAGATCTGTCCTTTCTTTGGGCTTTCCTGCGAGTAACCCGTGACCACTCTTGCTCTGTGTCGTTGGAGGAGTTTTCAGTCTCTGAGTCTTCGCTGATTGTGTCCTCTTCTGATTCTTCTTCTGACTGTTGATTTCCTTTTGCCTCTTCAATTAACTCATGTTTTGTCTTTTCTGTGACTTTGATTCTGAATATGGCCAATGAGTCGACCTCTTTGGGGAATTTCATCGGTTCGAGCCCGTTTTCCTGTTACATACTGTTGACTGTTGTTGCATAACTTCCAGGTTTAGCTATATCAATCACGTTGGCATGTAATATACAAGTAAGTATTTTTACGTTGAGCGTACCATCTAAATTAATCTGAGTTGCCGATCCTTGTTGGTCACTTTTTGCCATTGCTGCGTATGAGTTTTTATTTACGTTCGTATTATTTCTATTGACTCTGTTTCTTTTCTCTTTATAATTTCTCTTCTTTTGGGACAAATAATGGCCCTAGTTCTGTGTTCCCCTTGGAGGTTAATGCATCTTTTAACTGTGTTGTTGCAGTACCACCAAGAATGGCCTTCAGTTCCACATTCAGAACAGATTATAAGGTCTTTGTATATGGGTGGATGGAATCCTCATGTTGAAAGCGAGAAGTTCCTGTTCCATGATCCTTGAAGCCATTTTGGTAGATTCACAAATAACCTTGAAAACGTGAGTGTGATCTTTAAATTTGACTACTTTTGCAATTTTGAGCCATTTCTGTCTCTTCTGAAGTTCTTCTTTTATTTTTTGGCATGAGTGCTCTCCTACCCAGGACTCGACTTTTCGGCAGATGACATTTCTGATAGCCATGATTTGTGGGGGTACTCTAGCTTCCAAATCCAAATTCCTTAGCGTAATGCTTCCCGCAGATGACAGTAGCTGATCTACGTCTTTGTTTTCTGGGCAAATAACTGTGAATCCAGATGGCGTCTCAATGCATTTGATTAGCGGTATATCCAGATCTATAAATACGCATTGCACTACTTCTTGTGGTGATATTTTCCTTCCGTTGGGTATGAGTTTTAGGGGAAACCTTTTGAAGTCCGGTGGGTCCATCTTCCCGGGAGTAGTCTCCTTTCCGAGGAGAGGGGTTCTTCTGTCAATCTTCAGCTGTGGAGTCTTAACCAGTCTCCACAAGTGGGAGGAGCCCCTCTATCTGTCCTAGTTCTATCTCGCCTACCTTCCAATTTTCGCACTCTCCCTAACAGCGGTCCACAGTTGGGTTCTGGCTCGTGACCGAGAATCGGCTCCCCTTTTCTGGCCCCCTAAGAGAGTCTCCTGCAGGGTTTCACTATATCTTTCTACTAACTGCCACTCAGACCTTGCCGGTGACCAAGTTATGTAGTGCTAGTGAGAAGTAAGTTTGAGGTTAAAAGTCTAAAAAAAGAGTCAATAATTTAGAATAAGGAAGAGCAACACCTTCGGGAGGGGGGCGCTACTTCGCTCAAGAGGAACAGGAGGAATCTCCAATCAGCCCCAGGAGCGCATATATTTCTTCTTAGAAGTTTTCTTGAGAAGGTGTTTTCTTTAGGTCCTGCCTAAAACCTTTCCTCCTTTACCTGCGATAGCCTATACCAGTTCGCAGCGAGAGAGCAAGTGTACAGACTGAGTAAATCAATGAAATTGATTGATTGATGAATAATAGTTAAGAAAAAATTGGTGTGGAAGATGAGATGATAGCTTGTGGGTGAAGAGAGTATGTAGGGTTTGCCCTGGTAGTGAGGGCTACGCGTTTCATTTATTTAGATTTCTTTTTCTTTGTCCTTTACCTGCAATCCTGTAACTTGTATTTTTGTGTGAACCTTATTTTGTGTTTTAACGCATTCAAGCTTTTCTTTTATACTTATTTTGCAATCTTTTTTTTTCCCTAAGTTTATAAATATATTTTTTGTTTAAATTATTAAAATTATTCTATTTATATATTTAATTAATTTACACATTCTATATATATATATATATATATATATATATATATATATATATATATATATATATATATATATATATATATATATATATTATATATATATATATATATATATATATATATATATATATATATATATATATATATATATATATATATATATATATATATATATATACATATATATATATATATATATATATATATATATATATATATATATATATATATATATATATATATATTTTTTTTTTTTCTTAATTACTAGTTATAATGAAATATATACATTTGTATAGCTTTCATTCAACACATTCATTCATGTTTGTTAGCGTATTTGTTAATATATAGTGTGTGTATTTGTTTGTTCAGTGTGGTCTTTATGTGAACCACGGTGCCAACTGTTCCTCTGAGCATTGTCTCGAGCTGGTAAATTGCCTAGTTCTGGTCACTTTATCCCTTTTGTCAGCTAGGATGTTTAGACCCTCCGCTAGTTCGGGTTCCGTTTTGTTCAGGATCCTCTCCCAAGTTCCTTTGGTCAAACTTTGGGTCGCCAGATTGATAGGTGCCAAGGCGGCTCTTCGGTGGAGTTCTCTTTGGGGTATTTGATCTCCCCTTCTGTGTTTGTTTATATAAAGAAACGCCTTTTTCTGGACTCTTTATAGGCAGTTCAAATGAGTACTACTTAGGGTTTGGGGTATATGAGTGTTAGTCTAATATGCATAAGATATAACTTTCTGATGTTGTTAGAGATCATATTTCTAAATTTGTGAAGTTTGTTGAGTTCTAACTTCGCCAGAATTTCCCGCGTTATGAAGTGATGGCTGTACCCGGTGGAGGTGATGTTGAGCCCCAGAACACTCACTTCTTGGTGATAGGGAAATATTAGCTCCCCTATTGTCACGTCCACTGTTTTTCTGCGGCCGAGGGCGAGGATCTTGAACTTTCGGTTATTCGTGCGGATCTTCCACTTTCTTTCGTACTCATTTACGTTGCTGATTTCATTTGCAGTCTCGAGAGCCTGAGCCCTGGGATTCCTGTATGTACCAGGGATCACCTGGGTTATATCGTCCGCGAACTGGAGATATAATGAGTCCTCTATTATCGGAATTGGTAAATCTATTGTGTAGATTAGATAAAAGAGGGGCTCAGACAACTTCCCTGCGGGACTCCAGGCCTCGAGGAAGAACTCTGGTCCTTGGTGACCCTCAATCATGATTCTGGCGAGCCGTTCCATGACGAAGTCACAGATAATGCGTTCCCAGGATCGGGTCTAGCTGAAGATTCAGGATCTTATGTTAAAGGCCCCTCAGCCAGACCTTGTCGAAGGCCTTTTGCACGTCCCTTAATACGATGTCAGTGTACTTTCCATCCGCTCGGCACCCTGCGATTTTTTTGGTTAGGAGCGCGATTGCGGTGTCTGTTCGACGCTTCTTCCGGAACCCATGTTGTTGTGGGTCGTGGGCCTCCTTCTCATCAAGATGTTTCTGAAGCCTGTTGATTAGGATCTTTTCCAAAATCTTGCCGATGATTTCCAAGAGGGAGATGGGCCTGTAGTCCATCGGCTGTTCTGGAACTTTTTTCCTTTTGGGATAAAAATGACATTTGCCACCTTGTATCCATCAGGGAAGTAGCCAGTGTTCAGTGCCGCGTTCATTACATTCGTAATGCCTTGTTTTTGGTAATCCCTGTCCAGCCAGGAGTTCTCTGCTTGAAGGATTTAAGCGTGCTTATGAACTTATCGGCAGTGATCGGTCGTCCGTGGCCCACCATTCTCCTCTCTTCGGAAACTTGCGGGTAGTGATGCGTGCGGTGGATTATAGTATTGAGTTCGTCAATAACCTGCTGTTCGAATTCCAGGTCGAAATCCTCGTTCTCTTCAGGGGGGATGGAGAATACTTTTCGCCACTACCTTCTGAACCTTCTTTCGAGTCTCTCCGGATCTTCCAGCCTTATTTTCTCCTTTGGGGCATACCTCTCAGCTTTTTTATCTCCTTCTAGAATTTTTGGGGGTTCTGCTCTGTGTCGAGCCTCTCGATAATTCCGTTTCATATGGCCCGTTTTTGTACATTGATCTGGTCTTTGAGTTTCTCCCTGAGTTGTCGGAGTCTTTTGCTGTTATCTCTGTTTGGGCCAAATTGCTTGACTTCCTCATAGATCTCTCTATGTTCTGAGGCAATATCTCGCATCTTCTCGGTCCACTTGGGTTGCGGAGGGCTTTTGTGCATGATGTACGGAATGCACTTTTCGTTCGCTTCCATGATCAGGAGTGTTATGCGGTTTAGTTCCTCGTTAATTTCTTCCAGGATAGCTTCGCTTAGGTCGGCTGGTTCAAAGCTGTTGAGCATTTGCTTGTACAAAGCTCTTCTTGGGTGGAATAGGAAGCATGATAGGTGCGAGGGAGATAGTGGTCATGATGGAGATATGGTCGCTTGGAACCATGGGGCCAGGCATACTGAGCAGATTGAAAGGAAAGTTGGTACTTGTTAATATTAGATCCGGGGCTGTCGCTGATCTTTCAGTTATGTAGGTCGGAAATTCCGACCCGTCTCTCTTGAGCCTGTCCCGATCAATGACAAGCTTCAGATTTCTGCCCCTTTCGTTAGTTCTGGTGTAGCCCGAGGCCCCAGGACTAGCATTGAGGTGGCCCCCTATGAATACATTCCTGCGGTGGGCAGTTAGGGTTAGAAGATTGTTGATGGGTAAATATCGACGGCGAGGATGCTGGTATGCAGCTGCAATCGTGAGTCCCCCAACAAGTTTAGGGATTTCGACCGCTACGAAGGACTCATCAAGCTAATCAAGTGAAGTTCCTTCTAATGGCGATTGCAGCACCATCGAATCTATCTTGTGTGTAGTTATTTGCCAGGACGTGGTAATTCGGGATTTTCATCCGTATGTTATTAGTGTTGACACCATGTTCAGATATTAGGATGATGTCAGGGTCCGCCCTTCTGAATATGTTGCCAAATTCATTCGCTTTCCCCAACCATCAATTTGTGTTTAGTGTTAAAATTTTCAAGGTATTGTTTATGATCTCCATGTTTTGTGTCTACTTCTAGAGTGTGCTACTTATTCTTTGTGCTTACGTACCTCTCCGTTCTTCATCTTCTTATATTCCATGGCTAGGATCGTAAAAAGGGCGGCGTCGTTGAGTAACACTTTACCTGAGTAGAGTTCTGCCGCAACTTCAGTTTGGTCTCCCGATTCTGTTATTGTCCATTTCAGTTTTTGGTTTTTGATGCCTTTGGTGATGTCCGCGAGGGATATTTGTTGAGGGAAGGGGGTCTTGTCAGAAGCGTAAACCTTCAGACCTAGTTCCCTACCGTCGTACCAGTGCTTGTTTTTCTTACCTTTTTCCTTTCAATGTTATCCTTTCTTGTGGGTTCGCTCAGACTACTGTCGCTGTCCGAGTCTGCGTCAGTCGTAGTTTGACGCTCCCTTCTTTGTGGTTCTTTTGTGGCATCTTTCCTCGCTTTTTCTTCCCTCGCTTTTCTAGCTACAATTCTGGGGTCGGTTCTCATCGTGAGTCCGTTGTTTTAGCTCAGTAGGTAGATGCTTCTGCAATTACCTCTACATTCACCTTTGGGGAGAATTGTAGTTGTAGGACATCTCTTGAGGGAGGGTTCTCTGGGAACCACATCTCACTCAGATTGTTTTTCTTTAGCATCAGGTTGAGCTCACTTGAGAACGTGCCCAGATTCATGAGATTTCTTACGTGCGCATGAAGAATGCAGGTGAGAATCTTCGTCGATTGCTCGCTCTCCAGTTTGATGTATGTCTTTGTCGGGTCTTGTGTAAGGTGGGATATTTTTGTTGCCTGGGCATACGAAGTAGTCAACCTCCTCTGTTCTTCTCCTTTCTTTGCAGCCTGTTTCCTCTTAATTATATTTCTTTTCATGGGGCAAGCCATGGCTAGTGCTTTATGGCCCTGCCCGCAGTTTACACACTTCTCTGTCTTCATGCAGTTTTTCCATCCATGGCCCCTTTCACTGCACCTGGAGCATGTCTCCTCTGCTTCTTGACAATCCTTTGTGGAGTGTTGCTCCTTCTTGTAGCAGCGGAAACACATCTGCACCGGTGTGAATTCCTCGCGCTCGATCTGGACCCCACTGATTTTCGCATGGAAGAGTAATAGACCCTTCTCTTTGGCATTCTGGGCCATGCCCCTCTCCTTGAAGCTCACTTTGAATACATGGGTGTATTCTTGGTTTTCTCTTCGGTTTCGGAACTTGATTATTTCCGAGACTTTCGCCCAGCTCTGGTTGGCCTCAATTTCTTCCGCTAGTTCTTCCTTCGTGCGATCACCTATCCAGGGATCGAGTCGACGGCAAATTACGCTGCGGTGGGCCTATATTTGGGGTGGTATTTCGGGCTGGAGGTTTATCTCCTGGAGAGCGCGAAGGCCATCTTCCTTACTGACTGTCTCGATGTCCTTTTCCCTTTCGCAGATCGCCAAGTAACCGGTTGGGGTGTATATAAGGCGAATTACTGCGACGTTGAGTTTTCCGAAGATGGTCTCAAAAATTTTACCTCTTTCCAATTTGGCCTGACCGTTGATTACCCTGAGTGGTATTCGTGTGGCCAGATCTATTGCCATGTTGTTGAGGGTGACCTACTCGTGGTCCTTGTCAGGCAAGCACGTAGGATTAGCAGACTTCCGTTATGGGTGTGTAATTCGATGAGTATTATGCGTGTATTGAAATTATTATTTTCTTAGGGTGGCTCCCCCCCACGCTTTTAGAGCAGCCTTAGACCTCGGAGATAATGACGCATTATGATGAGATGATGGATTATTGAGTATGTGTGAGACCGGGTTGGATCCTCCCGGGAGATGACTAATGACGGACTCATTGACAACGCCGGTCCCCGGGGGTGTTTGAATCGCGACTGCTCCCACCATACACAGAGACGATTAAGTGTCCCTCTGTGGTACTGGGATGGGCCTCCGCAGTGATTAGCATCGGAGGTTGCAGTCCGTCTCTTGTCCAGTCGAGCTTCAAGACATTGTCCTCTACTGTGGGCTAATTCTCAAACCAGCTTATTATGTCTTCTCTAGTGAGCGACATAGTTGGGTGGGGCTGTGTACGGCGATTTCCCTCCGTGGGACCACTGTGAAGCGGGGGGAGGGGTGATGGTTTTACCCAGTCATCTTCTTAAAAGCGTAGCCTGAAAAAAAAGATGATGAAAATGATAGTGAAAAGGGGGTGAAATGGTGTAGTAGTAATAGGGTATTATCTCTCTTGTGGCTTCTATTTCTTCTTCTTCTCTTTTTTAGTAGCTTCCAGGTCGTCGAGAGGAAGCGATTATGGAGAAGTTTCGGCCACACCTTGCCCAAAACCTTTCCGCCTTTGCTGGTTGCTGACTTATGCCCAAGAAATCCGATCAGTCATTGAAATTGATTACAATTACAATTAAGTTAAAGGTGTGGGTGTGTGTAGGGAAGTAAGATAGGGTATGTGGTTAGACAGAGAAAATAGACAAGTGGTGAAGAGAGAAAGAAAGTGGTAGGGTGCAAAGAGATACAAGAGCCTGGCGATCAGGCCTATCACTTTTATTATATCTTTGTAGTGTGTATTCTTTGATGTTTTCGTTGATTTTTATTTATTATGGCGTTCAAGCCATTTGTCTTATTAACATTAGTGTAGCTTTGTTGTGTGATGTGCATTGCTTGTTTGTTTATGTCTTTTTAAACTTTTAAATGCGTGCTTAATGCTTTGTATTCTTTGTATGTGTGTGTATAAGTTTTATTGTTTTTTCATAGTCAGGTTGATTTTCCTCGTCGTATTCGGTGGTTTTCTTTTGTCTTCATCGGTGAGTTTAGTCATAGTTGTGAGTTTTTATTCTTAATTCGGTTGTTCCTTAGATTATACAATCTCTTCATGCGTAGAACGGCACTTCGCCCCCGCCAGCCACTCGGTTAGCGGAGCTTGGGAATCTGGCACGACATTCTGCTCTTCTGTTCTGGTTAATCATATGAGTAATTTCTTCACTCAGTTCACGATTAACCAGATCCTGCATCTTCCGGGTCGGTTCTTCGATGACTTTGTTAATGGGAATTATCCCCGCCTCTCTGTGCAGGCCTTCTTGGCGTCTTCTTTCTCTCGTGCGTGTACCAGTGATTAGGTACATGCATTTATTTTGCACTACTTGTAGTCGCCTCTTTTGTGCTTTTGAGACACAAGAGAGGGTGGAGGCGGGGTAAAGCTACGTAGATCTGACAAGGGCATTGTAGATCTTTTTCTTATTACTTTCACGTAGATTTCTGAACATGTATAGAGTTCTGACAGCGGCCGAGGCTCGAGAAATTTGTTCTTCGACGTGCTTCTTGTCCCCTGTAGAAGTAATTTTCATACCGAGTACATTGCACTCATTGGTGTAGGGATAGCGAGTATCCCCCACTCTCACGTCTGCTGGTCTAGTGCGTCCAATGGGGACCACCTTAAATTTCTCCTGGTTGGTTCTAATTTTCCACTGAGCCTCGTAGGTGTTTAGATTTTCAATTTCTATCGCTGTCATGCGAGCTTGCCACGGTGCATTCCTCCATGGAGATATGATTATCTGGCTGAAATCATCGGCGTATTGAATATTGAGGGAAGAGGGGTACACAGGGGATGGGACATCCACGGTGTATATCTAATAAAGGGTAGGGGACAGACATCCCCCTGCGCGAGGCCCGCAGTGAGCGGAAACTTTGGTCCGTCAGTGCACCCTAAACTGACATACGCCGCTCTCTCCATGACGTAGTCACAGAGAGTTCTTTCCAAGTTTTCACTTAGACCCAGCCGTAAGATCTTATACTGCATGCCCCGCTGCCACAGCTTAGAAAACGCCTTTGATACATCCCGAAAAACAATATCCATGTAACTCCTGTCCCGTTTGGCTTGGGCAAGCTTTTCGGCAATGACATTAAGACATTAATCGCCATTTCCGTACTGTGTTTTTTTTCTAAACCCGTATTAGCAAGGATTGTAGAGGGAGTTCTCTTCCAGGTGAGACGCCAGTCTTTGGTTGAGGATCTTCTCAAAGAGTTTCCCACCAAATTCAGGAAGTGAAATTGGGCGGTAGCTCTCTCTCCCAACGTTGGGTCCTTTCCGTGCTTGGGCAAGAAGATCATCTTTGCCGTTTTGTAAGCATCTGGAAAGTACCCCGTATTCAGACACGCGTTAAATATTCGTCTCATTCCTTCGATCACGTTTCCTGGTGCCTTTTCAAAGTTTAGCTTCGTAAGCCCTGATTAGCCTGGGGCTTTTTGGTTCTGTGTATTTCCGTGTTAAGCTCGTCTACGATGTTATTTTCAAACTCTATGTCAAAATCTTCGTTCTCTTCTTCGGGTATACTGAAGATTTTTTCCCAATAACGCCGGAATATTACTTCGATGCTTCTCTCTTCTGTTTCAATGGATCCATCTTCTTTTAAGATTTCCATTTTCTTCTTTTTTCCAGATGATCCTCTGAGGCTTCTGACTTTATTCCAAAAGTCTTTGGGGGATGTGTCTCGATCGATGCTCTCGATCGCATCGTCCCATCGTATCTGTTGTTGTTCGAGGATCAACTGGTTCAGCTCTTCTTTGATCTCTCTACTTCGTTGTAATGAGTCAACTGATGCATTTCGTAAAGTACTCTCAATTCTCTATATAATTCTTTCATATACCTCTTCCATCTTTATACTGGGTTTTTGGGATGCAAGCCCTATCTGCGTTTATAAGATAGTCGTTAAGGTGGTCGAGTGCCTCGTCTATCTCCTCGAGATTTGCCTTGTCCAGATTTGGTGGACGGTAGGCCTCGAGAAGATCCGCGTACTGTGCCCAGTCTGCTCTTCTATAGTCTTTTCTGACTGGTGCTGGGACTTGTATAGGGTTCCTGTTGATGGTAAGTAGGATCCCTATATGATCACTACATGGTACCTGGACTGGTTCCGTGTAGTAATTGAACGGCAGCTGACGATTAGTAAGACAAATGTCTGTTTTTTTGGCACTTATTCCTCGAATATAGGTAGGAAATTCCGGGCCTATCCTCTGGACCATATTTCGGTCCAGCATAGTTTCCAGGCACCTTCCATTTCCATTGAAGATCCTGTACCCGGATTCCCGATTTCTGGCATTAAGATCCCCCATTAATATCGTGGGTGATCTTCTGGCAAATACGCCAGAGACAAAATGGATTGGTAAATATCCTCGTCTCGGCGGCGGGTACCCGGCGGCGACGACCAGTTTACCTATATCGAGTTCGACCTCAATTGCAAGATAGGATTCTTCCAGGTTTCTTATTGGCTTGTACTTGATCCCTCTTTTGATGGCAATGGCGGCACCGTCGTACCGCTCTTGAGAGTAATTTGTGATTAACACGTCATAGTTCCAGATCTTCATTTCGGAGCTACGAGTGTCAATCCCATGTTCAGAAATCAAGATAACATCTGCATCAATTTCTCTGAACAAATTTCCGTAAAGAGTTCGCTTCGTCGTCCAGCCGTTGGTATTGAATTCCATAATTCTTAGTGCATTCCGTTCCATTGTGAGATGTATTTATCTATGTTTTTTCTTGTTCTTCTTTTTCTTTTTGGCCTGTGGGGGTGGTTTGAAGTGCCCAGGCTTTTCACTCTTCGGAGGAGGACTAGGAGTTTTGGATTTACACTTTGTCGCTCTTGTGCGAGTGCATGAGCCCACGTAACTATCCGAAGATGTGTTTTCCTCTTCTTGGTCTTTTTCTTCGTCTTCTTCATCGTCTTCCTCTTCGGATTGCTCCGATGAGGGGGCTCCAATAACTTCCTTTAGTACGGTGGTTTTCTCCTAGGGGCGTTGTTATCGATGACGCTATCCTTGAATGCCTTGGAGCATTCGGGGTTAGCGGGCACGATGATCGAAGGTAAATTGTTTGCTTTCAGTAGTGAATTAAGAACATGGTTGCAGCACCAAGGTTTTACCGCGTTTGCCATGTTTGCATGCGTAATGTAAATGAGTATTTTAGCACTTAGGTCATTTGTGAAGACCATTTGTGAAGGGGTTGCCATTGCTGAAGTCATCCCTTGACTTTTCTTCACTGTGCTCGCGTAGGTATTCGTTTTCTTCCTTCTTTCCTCTTCTTCCATTTTTTTAATGATGTCTTTTCTTTGGGTGCAGTTAAAGGCCATCGTTCGATGGGGCCCCTTGAAGCTCAAGCACTTTTTTTTCTTTGCTGTTGCATGAGTCATATCTGTGACCCTTAGTGGCGCATTCACTGCACCATGTTAGTCCTTTCTGTGGGAAGTTGGCGGTGCTGTGTGCTTCGAGCTTATAGCACACAAAACACATCTAGATGCTATGGTATTTCTCATGTTCTATGTTGCATCCTGGGATCCTCATGTTAAAAGTGAGGAGTCCCTCCGTTGCCGCCTTGTGGGCCATTTCTGTAGTCTGAAATGTCACCTTGAAAACATGGGTATGGTCACGGAATTTTATGACGTCCTTGACCTTAGCTCATGTGTGGTTTCCTTCAATTTCTGTCTTTATCTCAGTGGGGGAGTTTCCCCTACCCAGCCTTCTACCTTTCGGCAGATGATGCTGCGGTTGGCCGAGATTGCTGGTGGTGTCTTTGCTTCTAGGTTCAGTGATTTGAGGAGTTCGGCTCCTTCTTCGGATAGGAGCCGGTCTATGTCCTTGTTTTTCCCGCATATTGCGATAAAACCATTTGGGATCTTGATTAGCTTGATAAGTGCGATCCTCAGATTAGCGAATAGGGTTTGACATAATGTTTTCTTCTCCGGTGCCTTTTTTCCTAGTATGGTCCTTAGGGGAACCCTCTTAGGGAGAACCTCCATCGTCGCGGTCGTCTTCTTGTGTTTTATATTCTTCTTTGTAAGAAATGTGTAATTATTGTGTTTTGAATGATAAAAGTGACGTCAGAAGTGGTAAAGGAGGCAGAGCCGAGAGTGTGTTCGGAACGTCAATGAGAAACGCTACCGTCCAATTTCCTGTTGGTCACCGCTCGGATGGTGCCGGGTTGATGGGCGATGATGGATGGGGTGAGTCTCGAGTGGGGACGTCAGAGGGTTGAGCTTGGTGGACTTGATGCATAGCGGCCGAATCAACGACCGCTAAGTTTTTGCCACCCCCGCACGGGTACATACGCCAAAACTGCATCCAACTACATAGAGACAGGTGTACTTCTCTCTATGATTTTGGCCGGGTCCCCCGGGCGATGAGGATCTCTCCTCCGTCTGGGATTCGCAGTTTTGCCCCAGATTCGAGAAAATTTCTGACTTGTGCTTCGGCTGTGGGCTAGTCCTCAAACCAGTTTTCACGCAAGCCCTTAATTATGCCAGTCCAAGTGGCCGACATAGTTAGGACGAAAATAATGAATGGCAGTCATCCGAGCAGGTTCCCACGCAGGGCGATGGACGGGAGCAGTGAGGTGCTTAAGTCCTCATTTTAATTCTTCATTCGCAGCGAAAAATATATATTAAATCTTTGCAGAATCAACTGGGATCCTGATGACTCCCAGAACAGTCGCGTTCTTAGGTGTCGAGGCTCAAAAGTCCGTGAATTAAGCACTGAGTATTTAATATTCGCTCTTCAAAAGGTCAATGAAATTGATCAATGATGTTTAAAGAGAGAAATTGGTGTGGGGATAGTTAGGGAAGAGATAGAAGTATGTGTAATTAAGAGAGAGGAGTTATATGTGCCAGGTCGTCTGGCAAATTCAGTATTTCTAAATATTTATATTGATTCTTGCGTTTAAATTGTTTTAGCGTTCAAGCCTTTGTTTTCGTTTGTGTTCCAGTAGTTTGATTAATCTTGGATAATTGCCAATGCAGTTATTCTTCTTGATTCTTCTTATTTATGTTAGCGTTTATTTAAATAACTTATTGTGTCCACTTCGGATCTTTTAATATTATTTTATATAGTTGTTTCAACTTTTCAATTTAATTCTTCTTAATTATTTATTATGTATTAAAGATTTTTATTTGTGTCCACTACGGATCTTTTATATTACTTTTCTTTTTTGTTTGTTTTTTGTCCACTTCGGGGTTTGTTTTTTTTATTTGTCGTTTTTTTAAATTAAAATATGTCCACTTCGGTTCTTTTCTTGAGTTATATTTGTCTTGTTCTTTGTATTTCATTTTTGTCTAGTTAAAGTTTGTTTTATCTTCTTTTTTATTATTTCTTAGGTATATATTGGTATTATATTTGTTAGAATCTTTAGCTGGCTACTTTTGAACGCCTGCTTAAAGTGCATGTTCGGGTATTCATCTTCAGGTAGTCTTAATTGGTTCGTAATTTCCTCTGGTATAATTCGGTATATTTTATCTCATAGATTGATTGCTCGCTTGTGTAAATTCACATTAATCGGGTCTATATTGTTTATTTCATGTCGCAATGCCGAGGGAAGACGGTCCCAAAGAGAAACATTTGATATGAATCTCAGCGCCTTGTTCTGTACTCTCTGCGCTTCCCTCAGCCCTGTATCACTCATGGTGTGTGTTGGAATGACGGGGTACAGGAGTATCGGTTTCACAAGCGCTAGATATAATTTCCTTTTGTTGGATGGTAATATTAATCTAAAACGGAAGAGAGATCAGAGCGCCTTTTTGGATCTGGCAATTTTCTCCTTAAGATGTGATTTATAACCACTCGTTGTTATTTTTAGGCCTAGTGCCTTGCCGTCTGTGGAGTACTGGTAACGTACACCCTCTGCCATAACTTCCCTCGTACGTCTGCGTCCCATCGGAATCATTTTGAATTTCCCGATGTTCGTCTTGCTTTTGTTCCTCCTTTCATAGTTATTGATCATAGCAATTTCTCCTCCTGTACTCTTTGCCACATCCTCTGATTATGGTAGTCGCTCGTCACGATATATGTGATACCGTCTGCCAATTGAATGTATTGGGCAAAACCGTAGGCAGGATGTGGGAGGTCGCTGGTAAATATCGCGTATAACGTAGGGCTCAAACATCCACTCTGTGGCACTCCTACTTCTAGGTTAAAGAGCTCTCCTTCAAGGTTGTTAATCCTGACCATTGCCTTACGATTTTCAAGGTAGCTGCACATGATCTTTGTCATGCCGTTCTCCATTCCAAGGTCGTAGATTTTATTTTTCAGGCCCGGCACCCAGACCTTGTCAAAGGCCGAGGCCACGTCTCTAAGTACGACATCTACATTATTACTCCTGGCCTTTGCAACAGCGATCTTTTTTGTTATGAGAGCTAATGCAGTTTCAGTTCCGAGTTTTTTCCTAAACCCGTGTTGTTGATCGTTGTACAGGTTGTTATTCTCTAAATAGCACGTAAGTCTTGTGTTCAGGAGCTTTTCGAATAATTTACCGATGAACTCCAATAGGGAGATCGGTCTATAGCTACTTATCTCTTTTTTAGGCTTCCCGGGCTTCAACAAAATATCATCTTGGCCTTTTTCAATTAATCTGGAAAGTGGCCAATATTCATGTAAGCGTTGAGGATGTTTAAAATTGTTTGATTTACGTTGGGGGGGACTTTTATTAGGTGAGTCTTCGTAATTCCGGTCAACCCTGGAGCCTTTTGTTTGAAACTCTTCAGTGCAGTTTCGTATTCCTCGTATGTGAACGGCCTATCCTCCTCCCGAGCACGGCGAGTACGGTCAACCAGAAGATGAGGTGTGAGTTCTTCACCCAACTCTCTCAACCTTGTCTCGACTTCATCTTCGTGGTCCCCATCAAATTCTGCATTTTCCGCTCCGCTGATGCTAAATCTTTGTTTCCAATATTCTCTGAAGTGACGCTCCAAAGTGACCAAAAAATTTTTGGGGATCTGTTTCAGTGTCTAAGTTGCTAATTATATTACCTCATGTCTCCTTGGATTTCTCCATGATGAAAGTTTGATTGTTTCTCTTAGTTCTCATAGCTCTCTATAACGTTGGGCTGTGTTACCGTACAGGTTTATCTCATTGATAAGGAGATCTAATCGGACTATTCTTTCGGTAATTTCTTTATCCCACCTCGGGGCTGGGAGAGTTTTAAATCCGGTCCATGGGATAGCTTGACGGTCGGCCTCTTTGAATTTCACCATTATATTGTTAAGATGATGGTCTATCTCCTCAATCGTGGCGCCTTCCAGTCTATTTACCGGTATGGTGCTCAAGTGATCTTTATAAGCTTCCCAATTAGCCCTGTTCAGGCATCTCCGTTTGGGTATTTAAACCTGTATTGGTGAAGTTGACAACGCAGTTACCATACTGATATGATCTGATGATATGTAAGGACCCGGCACTGTCACTTGGTTGAGAGCAAAGTTGGTGTTAGTCAATACAACATCAGGTGTTGTGGAAGATGTTCTTGTTAAGAATGGGCAAAATCTGGACCTACTCTTTGCACTATGTTCCTCCTAATTAGAAAGCTCAGTGTGTTCTCCGCTCCATTTAAAGCCGTAGTATATCATGTCTCTCTGTAGCGGGCTTTAAGATCTCCAATTAAAATTGTTGAAGCGTTTCTACGGAATAGGCGGATGAAACTAGGAACTGGCAAATATGAGCATCTAGGTGGTTGATAACCGACTGCCACCACAAGGTCATCATAGGTCATCTTGATCTTCACGGCCAGGTAAGACTCTTCCAAACCTTGAATTTCTTGGAATTTTATTCCTTTCCTGACTGCAATTTCGACGCCATCAAATCTCTCATTAGAGTTGTTGGCCATCAACACTTCATAATTGTATATTTTAATATACTCTATTCGCAAATTGACGCCATGCTCGGAAATGAGGATGATGTCTGGGTCCAGGTCCTGATAATCTCGTTGTATATTCTTTTTTTATTTGTCCATCCGTTGACATTGTGGGAGAAGATTTTCAACTTACTGATATATCTAATTTGACTGTCCATGATTTTTAGTTCTTATGTGGTTGTTTAAGTTTATTCCCGTTTTCTCTTGCTGGTCATCTATTCCTCCCGTTTCTCTTCTTTTTGAAAATCTAGTGTGCGAGACTAAAGCAAGATTCTTCGGTTATCACTATTATTCCTTGTTTCAGAGCCGCTAATAAGTTATCTTTATTTATGTCCGCTTCATATATGGCGAGCCGTATATCCTCATGCCTATTTCTTCAGGTGTTTTGTAGGTTTTTGATGCTGCAGTGTTGTCCATTGGGACGGTCTCGTTTTTATTCTCAATTTGCATTGAAACAGTGGCGGTTCCTTCTTCATTAGTGGAGCGTGATTTCGTCTGGATGGCACTAGGTGTCGGCGTTTTAGGTCTATTGAGGCGGGGGTCTCTAGATGAGGAGCGAGATCTTGGGGTAGAGAGTGCACGTGTGCAGCAAAGGTATCTGTGGACTAGGTTGTGGGAATTCGGAGCAGAATAAACTTCTTCATCCGCAAACCGTAGTGGAAATTCCGCTGGCAGCAGTAGAAAGTTTTCTTGCAGTTTTCCTCCTTTTCCTATGCAGGGGCAGGTATCCAATGATGAAAGCAGTCTATGAAATTGACTTGGACTTGGACATAATAAGAGAGGAAAATATAGGTAGAGTTAGAGAGAGAGAAAGAGAGAGAGTAAGAGAATAAAGTGGATAAAGGGTGAGTTTAAAGAATAGATGATGAGTAGGAGACAGAATAAAAAGATCCCTGGAGAAAGGGTAGCTCTGTTTGTTTTAGTTTTGTATGTTTTTTGTTTTTATTTAATAAACTATAATTTTCATAGTTTATTTTAATTAAATTAACGTTGTTAATTTAATAAACTATAATTTTCATAGTTTATTTTAATTAAATTAACGTTGTTAATTTAATTAATTGGGGTTCATCTTTAATGATGATTTCTGGCATTCAAGCCTTTATTTGAGATGGGGTTTTTTTAATCCCGCTGGGGGTATTTGAACAAATATTTTTTTTTTTTTCCTTTTGGAATGTTAAATTGAGTTTGAAAATAAAATTTTTATTTTTAGCGTCAGTTTGAAGTGAAGTTAATTTTAACTAATAAAACTTGCGCATTACACTGGTTTGGTCTTGTCTATTGTCGATTCTGTAGTGTCTATTGGGGAGTTACGTCATCGTCTGACTGTAATTTACTGCTTTTAAATGGTCTTATTTGTCGGTCGGCTTCGATGTCTCGGTCTGTACGAGAGAATTCAGGGGTCGAGCGTGCACCAATGGCTTGCCATATCCTCTTAGCTCTCTCGTGGAGCGCCACGTTGATTGGAGATAATCCAACCGAGTCGTGGAGCTCCCTCTGTCGTTTGTGTTCTCTTCTTCGGGTATTTGTAATAAGTAAAACCACTTTGTTCTGGATAATATGTAGTTTCGCAATGTGGGTCTTGGCGCTCGTTTACAACGGCCCCGGGGGGTACAAGAGTCTCAAGCGAATGCACGCATTAAATATCTTGAGTTTATTTGAGCGAGTTGGGTCACGGAACCTAAAAACTCCCTCAAATCTCTCTTGCCATTCGCGACTGTTCGCTCGTTATGCCTCTTGTAGCCCCCTGTGGTGATTTTGAGCCCCAGATCCGTCCCTTCTAGGCAGGAAGGGATTCGCTTCCCCTCCACCCGTATGTCATTGAAGGTCTTGCGAAACATGGGAATTATTTTGAATTTTGGGGCATTGGTCGATATCTTCCATTTCCTCTCGAAAGAGTTGATGTTGGGAATCTCCCTAGCCGTATTTATCGCCATAAATTTCCTGTGAACGTAAGCGGCTGTACAAATTTTCGATATATCGTCAGCGAACTGAACGTATATCGTACCTTAGGATAGAGGTTGTGGTAGGTCACGTGTATATATGTTGTATAGAAGGGGACTGAGACAGCCCCCTTGTGGCACCCCTGATTCGAGCTCGAATTCAGGGCCTTTGTATCCTCTGATGTGTATGTATGCTCTCCTCTCCATTATGTAATCGCAAAGAATCCTCTCAAGAATGGGGTCGAGGCCTATTTGAAGGATCTTAAATTGTAGGCCTCTCTTCCAAACCTTATCAAAAGCTTTCTTGACATCTCGGAGCACCAGGTCGGCATGCCTTTTGTCTGCCTTGGTCTTGGCGAGCTTTCCTGTGATAACGGCTAGAACCGTATCAGTCCCTCTTTTCCTTCTGAAGCCGTGTTGCTGCTCGTTATGCAAGTTGGCTTCGTCCAGAAAAGAGTTGACTCTGTTGGCTAATATCTTCTCGAAGACTTTGCTAACAAATTCTAAGAGAGATATCGGCCAAGGGCTGGCAGGGCAGTCCGGCGGCTTTCCTGATTTGGGAATAAAGATCATCTTGGCCACTTTCCACTGGTCGGGAAAATAGCCTGTGTTCAGAGCGGCATTCATGATGTTAAGAAGCCCACTCAGAACATTAGGCGGGGCCTTGATGAAATTCTCCCTGGTCAGCCCCGTGGTACCCGGTGCTCTTTGGCGAAAGGATTTTAGTGCAAAAGAGAGCTCTTGGGCAGTTATTTTACTCCCATAGCCCTCCATCACTCTTCCCTGCGACACGCAATGATGAGGAGAGGTTTTGTGTATTTGTGTGTTTAGTTGTTCGATTATTTCAGTCTCGAATTCGAGGTCGTAGTTGTCATTTTCTTCTGGGGTAATTGTGAAGATTGAGGACCAGAAAATCCTAAAAATTTCCTCAATCTCTTCAGCTCGTCGATTTCTATACCGTCGTTTCTAAGTGTTATCCTTTTTGGGGGGGAAGCTCTTCCTTTTAACGTTTAACGGTTTTCCAGAAGGTGTGTCAGTCTCTTTCAATGTCGAGTCTTTCTATTAGTCTGTCCCATGTGAGTATCTGTTGGTCCGTAATTAGTGTCTGAAGTTCGTCTTTAATCTCTCTTAGTTTTATGTGGGAATTGTGGTTGGGGCCTGTCAGCGATACTACATTGGACAGGTCCTTATATTCCTGGGCCAGGGCTTTCATGGGAGGGGTCCAATGAGGAGCTGGAAGGGATTATACTTAATATGGGGAACACTATTTTCATCGGCTTTAATTAGGAGGTCAGTGATTTTATCCAGCTCTTTATCTATCTCTTCTAAATTGGCGTCGAGTAAAGGGTCGGGGATATAATTTAGAAGATAGTTTCTGTAGCTTTCCCAGTTCGCCTGCTTGTAGCTTTTGTGACCTGGGATTGCAATTTGAATGGGATTTACACTAATTGTAATTTTAATAGCCTGTTGGTCACTCGGAATTATGGGGCCCGGTTCAATGTAGTAGCTATATGGAAACCTGATACTGGATAAAACAATATCAGGTTTCGTTGCTGCATTACCCGTAATTTATGTTGGGAATTCTGGTCCGATTTTTGTCACCTATTGTCTGTCAAGTAAAACTTCGATGTTTCTGCCTGCATTGTTGTAGGAGGTATACCCTGCCACTGCACACCTTGCATTCAGAACTCCAGCAAAGATTACGTTTTTCTTATGGCTTAAGATCTGTAGAAGGTTGTGCATGGGTACATAGCCGCGTCTTGGGGGTTGATACCCGTGGCCACGACTAGTCCCCCCAAGGTAGTGTCTACCTCAATGGCAAGGTAAGATTCATCTAAGTCGCGTAGTTTTTTATATTTTAGTCCCTTTTTTACGGCTATTGCGCAGCCGTCATACCGTTTCTGGCTATGATTTTTACTAATGACGTCGTATTGAAATATTTTAATCTCTTTATGCGCGGTCAGTCCGTGTTCGTTTATAAGTATGATGTCAGGGTCATTTTGTCGCAAAATATTGCCATAGATGGAACCTTTTCCGTCCCATCCATCGACATTCATCTGTACTATCGTTAGTCTATTGGTCATTTTGTGTAATGCTTGGGTCTTTTTATGTGTGGGATTAAAGTGGACGCTTATTCGCGGTCTACTTTAGCCTCATGTGGTGTACTGGGCGGGGTGCGCTCCCTGCCGTTTCGTTTTTTCCTGTATTCGGTGTCCGTGATTGTGTGAAAACAGTCGGTGGTCAATTTTACCATATTTCGTGAGAGAGCCTCCTCAACTTGCCGTTCCGGAACCTCATCAGAGCATTCCCACTTGTATCTTCCGGTCCTAAGACCCTCGGATACTTCGTGGGAATCAATTTCGGTTGGGAAGGGGGCTGATTCGGGGGCATATAATTTAAGATTGAATCCTCTCGAATGGTATTTAAGTTGAGTCTCTCTGCCTCGAGATGAGAAGGTTGACCTGGGACCACGTGTTTTTGAAAGTTTTCTCGACCTCGGAGACCTGGTCTCTTTTGGTCGCACTGCTTCCTTGTTTGGTGTCTTGGTGTGGGTTTTGGGTGTATTCGTGTTAATTTTGGGGGGGTGTAAGCGGCGCTGTTTTTTTCTGTTTGGGAAGTTTGTTTATTTTTGTTTAGACGTGGGTCGCGTGTGGTGCCTGTGTTTTGGTGCGTGAGTACCTTTTGGCACGGTTCCGGGCACTGAGGGGCTACGCTTATACGCATAACTTCCTCTGAAGGAGGGTTGTCGGGGAACCACATCTCCTGTAGGCCGTTCTTTACGAGCATACGGTTGACCTCGGTTGCGAAAGTTTCAGGGCGAGTGATGTTACTTTTTTTCTGTTGACCTAAGTTTAATACCTAAGTGTCTTGGGTAATTTGGGGTCACTGAGTTTAAAAATGACAATATTTGTTTTTCTATCACGTCAGAGTTTTTTTTCTGTATCTGGTCTATATTGGTGCCACCACGAGATATTATAGCTAATCAATTATGCTGTTATATTATTTTTTCTTAAGTATTTAGAAATCTATTTTTCTATAGTATCTATGTATACACACTTAGAAATATAAATATACTGTATCGAATTATATTATTTTCTCTCTTTTCAGGTTGATTTTATGAAATTATAGCAGGAGTTCAGTACCATGACTTCATTATGGTGGAAAGATTTTAATTCCCCTGACTTCTTTTGGGAGTCGACTCATTTTGTAGGAGTTTTACAGTTCCGAGTTAGAGAATGAACATAAGTGATTTTGTGAAAAGAGCAATTGACAAAGTGCACAGGGGAAACAACTATCATTTGTCATTCTTATGGTATGACGGGAGCAAAAGAACCATATATAAAGATGATTGTTAAATTTGCCTTAAAAAGACTTCTGGTTATAGCACGTAATCTCGACATAAATTAACTTACCCAAATTTGAATTTAGCAATTGATCTCGTGGTTCACTCAGATGAAATACCAGTACTCGTTTTCACAGAACTATCTTCACTGGAAGATAAAGGGGATATATGTAAATCAGATGAAAACCTTGAACATGACAGTGATACAGAATTTGTGGATACATTAACAAAAAAAGGTTTAAAACTTCAACCCGACAGAACTAAATGATTTAGCTAGAGACTTAGGCCTGTCCAAAGAGATATCAGAGCTGTTGCTTCTAGACAATTTGTCAAAGCTCTTAATGCGGAGGAAAACTGTTTCAAATACATATGTACAACATGTCCTTGCCTAAGTTATGATAAAATAAAGGCTGGTGTGTTTGGATGGGGCACAAATCAGAAGGTTAATAAAATGCCCAAACTTCTAGAGCTCGATGACTGACGTAGAAAAAAAAGAACATGGGATGTATTTGTAACTGTTTTGAAAGGATTTTGTGGGAGTAAAAAGGCCGCAAACTGCAAGGATTTGGTGGAGTGATTGCTTGATAGCTTTCCTCTTTCAGGAGGCAACATGAGCATAAAGATTCATTTCCTCAAGAGCCATCTCAATGAATTTACTGATAAACTTGGAGACATAAGCGATGAACATAGCAAGCGCTTTCATCAAGATATCAAAGTTATGGAGGAGAGGTACCAAGGTCGATGGAACACACATATAATGGCCGACTACTGTTGGAGTATCCAAAGAGTCTGTGTAGACAAAAAACAAAGCAGATGCTCTCGTAAGCAGAAATTTATTACATGAAGACGTTGGTTTTTTGTACAATTGTCTTTGTTTTATCCGTTATATTTGAAAATTAATGGGATGTATTCAATAAAAGGTGATGTTATCTTATATGTTATCATTAAATTATCACATTGCTGGCAACAAGCTGGCCACTGGCTATGTAATACTTGATTTAAATGATCATGTTGGAGGAAACAAGCTGGCCAATGGCAATGTAATACTTCATTTACGTAATCATGTTGCTGGCACCAAGCTGGCCACGGGCGATTTAATACTTTATATACATGATCATGTTGCTGGTCACAAGCTCGCCACTGGCAATGTAATACGCCATTTACATGATTAGGTTGGTGGAAACAAGCTCGCCACTGGTAATGTAATACTTCATTTACATGATCATGTTGCTGGCAACAAGCTAGCCACTGGTAATGTAATACTTCATTTACATGATCATGTTGCTGGCAACAAGCTGGCTACTGGCGATGTAATACTTCATTTACATGATCATGTTGCTGGCAACAAGCTAGCCACTGGTAATGTAATACTTCATTTACATGATCATGTTGCTGGCAACAAGCTGGCTACTGGCGATGTAATACTTCATTTACATGATCATGTTGCTGGCAACAAGCTGGCTACTGGCGATGTAATACTTCATTTACATAATCATGTTTGTGGAAACAAGCTGTCCACTGGCGATGTAATACTTCATTTACATGATTATGTTGCTGGCGCTTTGGTGAGAGTCAGATTAAAGCGTTTCTTTCAAAAGATCCTCATCCAATATAATTTGTGTTCCAGAACGAACCTGGATCGGATAGGTCGCCATCTGTGTTTTAAGCTGTTTTTGTTAAACCACAGGTGTGTAGCATTTACGAGCATTTAGATGCATGACGATACACTCTACATACTGTTTTCATTGCCTGTACAACAGTACTAAACCTCCAAACTCATAGATTAACCAATGACGAATATGTTGCTCTAAAGACAGATTTGTGGTACTTAGATGAGTACAGGTTCAAGTTGTCACACGTGTTCTATTTTCCTCACTGCCGGTCATGTTAGTGATGAATACATATCAAAATCATAAGCTCTTAAAAAGGAAAGAAATAGGGTTAGTCATTTTGGTGATGGAAATGAAATATGTTATTTTGAACTTTGCAAAGGCCACATAAAATACTCCCAAATAAACAAACGCAACCTTTGAAAAGAATAACATGACTTTAGATTGTACCACTTTTTTTAAGTTTGAGTGAGAAAAAAAACGATGAAAATAACAGTGCAAAACAGATAAAGACATATTTTTAGGCAAATACTCACAGATACTCACAGAGGATGTTCTGGAAGAGGCAAATTATGCCTCGGCTGCAGGGTTTTGAAATCAGAGTTGTCCTTCTCTTAGGTGGATTGCCTGCCATGGTTACGAGCTCCACCTAACCGTCCCTACCGTGGTGCCCAGTCACGGAGGTAACCTCCCTAGTAAATGGTGTCAGCTTAAAAAGAATCCGGCTGGAAATTCGAACTACCAACCCAACAATTGCCAAGATCCAAGTTACCCATAACAAAATTTCTATCATGCTGTGATCTACACACAATATATAGGCCCCACACACATCTTGGCACCTGAAATGTTTCGCCACTTCAGATGCTACCAATACTACGGGGTAGCCCGTACATTATAATTTAGTATAATAATCTGCTAAAAACAACGCATTTATGATAATATAATTTTCAATACAAGGCCAATGTTCAAATCTGGAAAATAGGGTATTTGCTCGGTGGCACAAATCGACTCTGGTTGATTATCGAATTAGTGGCTCTTCATTTGTTGTAGAAAGTTTAATTAGAATAAATATTCTGCCATAACTGATTAAATTTCTTTCATGGTAGCATTCACGTACGCTTATAGCAATATGAATGAAGTTTGTCGCTACGTCCTGATATAATGACTACCTTACTATAACGATATAATT